>CAJGYO010000010.1:101941232-102387493 GCA_904845875.1 Miscanthus lutarioriparius | reverse complement strand
CAAATTATGATTAAGCCGATCAAGAAAAAAATTGAGAACAGACCAAGGAAGTGGCATTCAACGCTTAATGAGGCATTATGGGCATACGTGATGGCCTATCATGGATCAATTAAAACATCACCTTTATGAACTTGTGTATGGCCATAACGTAGTTCTTCCTTGGGAAGTTCGAGAATGGATCGAGGCGTGTTATGTTACGGAACGATTTGATGCAAATGAAGTCTACAAAATATTATGATGGATGGCTTAGGCGACTTAAGTTGCCTTCGGTCACAGCTCTCGAAAATATTGAAGCCAATAAACCGAGAATCGCAAAATATTACAATAAAAGGTCAAGAATAAGCAATTTTTTAAGGAGATTTGGTCTAGAAAGTGAAATTGCCGATCGGGACAAAGGATATAGCAAGTTCGACAAATGGTCACCCAATTGGGAAGGACCTTTATCGGATCAAACGTTGTGCTCCACGGTAATGCGATATTTTGGAGACACTAGGAGGAGAAGAAGAGTTGACCGAGCAATCAATGGGAAATATCTGAAGAAATATTATCCCAAAGGTTTGGATTAACGAGCTAAATAGCCAATTTGTTCGGTTGACAACTCTAATAGCCGATGTCGAAAAGGTATCGCCTTTAGCACAAAAACAACCCAAAAGGACAAAAGCCTTTGGTACATTGCGTATCGCTTATAGGGGGGAAAGCAAACATGGATGAAATGTCTGCGATAACGGAACTAATGAAACAAAAGAAAAATCATTCGTGATTTAGGAATTGTTTGCTAAAAATCACTCATTACAAGCTATGGGTTTGAAGAACAATTTGCTCACTACATCATCGGTCAAGTATTGAAAGCTACGAGTTGGCGGCGCTAAAAGAATTCCTCAATCAAATGCTCATGATCCCATGGGGGGCACTACATCCGGGAAACCATGAGGAAGAAGAAGTCAAGATTGTGGCTAGGCGGGCTTTGTGCAGCGGCTAACGTCAGGGTGGCGACCATGGCGAACACCATGGAGAGCAACCTCCCCGACAGCGGTTTGGAATGTCATGCAAACGGGCTGCCGCAGACAGCGCTAGCATTGACAAATCCCGCCGCGTGATCTGCGGCTGATCGAAGGCTTTCCAACTAAGCAGTTAGATCTAAAAATTCAAAGGAAGGGATGATCAGAAAATCTCGAAAGCAAAGTTAAGAAAAGCTAAGGAGATTGTGGTAGCCGTCTCACATGTGATTACGGCCTTGACAGCCAACCGTTCCTTAAATTCGGCCTCTCGAGGACGATCGGTTTGAATCATGGCGAGCCGATTCCACGAGGAAAGGTAGTTGGATAGACTCTTATCAGTCCGATCGATGGAAGCGATTAGATCGACATTATCGATCTGCCTCCTCGGATAACTAGGGAGCTGGTGACGAATCAGTGTTGAGGATGATCCCGGTAGATCGAGCTGGGTTGACCCTCAGTGCTCCGGGAACGATGGGGACATCGAGTGGCACCTTCCGGCAATGAAAAGGCTTCGGCGTGATGATCTGAGCCCATTAAGAGCCTCCTCAAGCCCGGGCCTCTTGTTGTTCTCCATGATCTCAAACCTGCTCTAAGAGCAGGAACTATACTAAGGACGTTAGAAGGTTTGAGACGAGACGGTAGCTTCGAGCCCCCACCGTGGTCCGTATATATAGCCCGGAGGCGAGGAGATGGATTTCGCCAGGTGTGGAAAACGAAAACGAATCACGAAACGGATCGGCACTCCGAGGATTTCACGGGATGAATAACGAAGATAATAGATTCGGACTTATTACTTCCCAGTTATGAAATGTTGTAGGATGGGTACAAAAGAATTTACATTGACCGTAAATTAACCCCCAAGACTTCTTTGGATTGAAGGAGTCCGGGTCCCCACGAGGCCAAAAAGTTATCATGAATTAAGTCACATCGCCGATTAGCAAACTTATATCGAGAGGAAGGGAAAGGCCTCCCGCTTAATGTGACTTTGACCGATTTCTCGGAGACTGGAGCTCATGGGAAAGAAGCACGTGGCTCTCCTAGTGGGCGTTTGATGAAGCAAGCGAGGGAAGGTGTCCACACATTTTAGCCCTTGCAAGCACTAGAACAGACTTTACGAGAATGGAGAGAAGACTCGGGTGGTATCACAAGACTTCTTCTAGCCGCAATAATGCAGTGATTCTCTTGCTCGACAAGGTGCTAGAATGAGCGACACGATCACCCTATGCACAAGAATTCTTCTAACCACTCAAGATCTTCATAACAAAGGGATGAACCATGGAGGGTCCGGTGAAGTCAGAGCTCGAGAGGGTAGGAAGAAGAGAAACATAGTTGAATAGTTGAGTTGCTCTCGCCGGGGTTGGATAGGCATTTTATAGCCGGCCTGGAAGGATGAATCCAAGTGCCCGTGAAGCAATGATGCTCTCGTAAAAGTTGTGAAGCATGGGCTCATGAGCTTGACATAGCGGCGACAAATAGTAGACCCCAAATCAAGATTCTCTACTCGTGGATCGCAAACCCATCGAAGATGAAGATGATAATTTTGGAATAAAATCACTTTTATCCCAAAATTGGGGGCATGTGTTTACACCAGAATTTGGAAAGAGAGGATTTGAGAGGCTCGAGAGCTCCCGAATCATGTCGTTAAAGGGATCCATTGCGTGTAGATCAAAACCAGTTGGTTGAGATGCACACTAGAATCGGCTTTCTTGATAGCGCCCGAAGAGTAACGGCGAGAGGCTATGATCGGTGCTAGGACAAGACATGTTGGACTCTACAAAAGGGAAAAGATTAGAGTCCAAGTTATCTTAAATTAGGAATGTTTTTGTTTTGTGCCAAAAAATTGTAACAAATCATGCTCAAGTAGGATTCATGTCTAGACTCGGGTATAAATATCAAACCTCGGATATTGTAAAAATAATCAATCAATCAAATACAAGTCAATTTACTTTTTTGGCTCCGGCCACCCCTTAGGAGTAGGAGTAGAGTAGATCTCGGTGAGTTCTTCAGCGAGTACGGCTGCATCGATTCGATCAACCTCCACTGCATATCTGTAAGTACCGTCATGGTTCATACCTCTGTTCGTATGGTCAGATCGATCCGGACCCCCTCAACCGCGACTCTTATATAGGCTAGTTATCAACTCTTGTCTAATTCAAGTATGGCACTGTGTGGATTCTCGCCACACCCCACCGCTTGAATTAGATCAAGGTCAAGTTATCGGCTCTACCTTAGAATGGCGCCTCTTTGGTAGATTCATTAAGTTACCGATATTGCTTATTGCTTTCATTGTTTATCTAATTACAGCAATATCACTTTGCCCGATTGAGATTGATCTGGATCGGCCTTATATCTTATTTAACCCATCATTTGCTAATCTAAAACTGATCTAATCTACATCTTAAACGATGAGTTATTTTTTTATCGGCCGTTTTATATCAATCTTAATCATGCATAGTGTGCGGTTACGGCATGTCCGATCTTGAGTAGAACTATTGATTAGCAAGAACTGTTCCATGGCCCGTTATCATGACCTGTGGGATTCTTCCTCTCACCCCACTGTTAGCACCGTGGAGTGGGGATCGTTAGTTGATAGATCCGTTCCTAAGAAGGCATGACCTTAACTGTGCACTATGCCTGAATCGGCTGTTTAGCCGATATCAAACGCTCTCACGAACAGATCACATTACGAGATTATTGAAGTAGAGATAAGTTGAAAGATATGTTAGCCCCATGATCTTGTTATTGTATTACGGCCTACATGATTCTGCCTCATGCCCCACTGGTCATGGCGATAGATGAGATCTAACATGTTCATTAGATTTATCTTTATTAGATGGTTAAGTGGTGTTGAATTGTTTCTTTACATAAACATGAGTTCGGTTACTTGTAATCATTGGCTCAGTATAAACCGACCATCATCGATATCTTATTGCCATTGATTAATGTTTGCTTAAATGATATTTATTCTGAATGATAACCGATTCTTCTCACACAACCCCATGAGCTCTAACTGACTCATTCTCATGAATATATTGGAATCGGCTATTTAGCCGATTTCCTTTCATATCGGCTCTCACAGCCGTACATTCGAGACTGTCTAGCAACACCGGCAAGTTTTGCCCTTTATTACTGATGAACTTTCTCTCCTTGTCAATTGCAGGGTCAAATTGACTGGTACGCCTCGGGAGGATTGCGTAGGATCGACCACCCCTGCGCTGAAGCTAGGCGGATCTGCTCCATCGAGCGGACCCTTCCGGCTTGCTGCGTGTGTCCTGGGCACAGGACAAAATTCTATGTCGACAATAGCAGACCCAAAGCAACCTCAAATGTTTGGTTACACCAATGTTCATGACTACCCAATATATGGTCTTGCTCCCAGCGCAAAGATTGTTGCTCGTGCACATGGTCTACATACTGAGACAAATATGAACGACGATGACTGGTTCCACTGGAGCAGCATAGTGCTTAGCGATGAAAGGTTTGGCCATACTTTAAACACCGCCCTTCTACAAATTTTCTCTTCTATATATTCACTGTTACGTTATTCCATTATGTTTAATTGCTATGGTCCGGTTATAATGGTAACTATATTGATTTCAGTACATAGCTTTCACAACTCAAAACCTACTTTTAGGGGGCACATCCAAACGATTTCGAGAGGCAAGTAAGGCAATTGCCTCCACCCAAAGGCCTCTCTCGAGATTGGTCATTGTCACTCAAACCTAGAGCTTTCTTGATCAACACTAGAAATAACACAAAATGTGCACTTTAGTTATTCCTAGTTTACTCTATGTAACCACAAAAAAATTTACAACCTAGAGCCAACCTTATCTCAACTAGTCTATCCTAATATTTAGGAAAGGTAAATGTTACAAAGTCAAACACAATGTGGAAGGTTAAATGCATATCATAGCTAGATGCATGGTAACGATTGCCAAAACACCACCCCCAGTCCATGACGGAGCTCCACCAAGATCATCATTTAGCTCGCTACAAAGGCTTGTGCAACCTAGAAAAAAGTGTTGCAAGCCACTAAGGCTCACCATAGTTGTCTGACTCTTCCATCCGATCACCTTGGCGCCACCTGCTACAGAGCTTGTCTATCAATGAGGATGTTCCTTGTCTCCTGCACACCAAGTCGTCGTTGCTTGTAACACCCTCGGTGTTACACTGTAAATCGTTTACTAAAACACTACATGAGCATCATGTTTTGTGTGTTGGTGCATGAAATAGGGAGTGTAGATCAAGTTTCGTAACACAAAACGAACCGTAGAAATGCCTAACGAAAGGATGTTCGTGAATTTTTATTGAACGAAAACACTATAGAATGTATATATGGAACTTTAATAAAGTTAGAAGTACGAACCTTGTAGATGATGATGAAATGATCGAATAATGAATTCACTAGCTAGCATACATAGCTTGGAAATCGAATGTGACGCGAATCCGATCAAGACTTAGTCGATTTCGTAAGTCTAAAAAATAGCTTGACAATGCTAAGTTTGTCAATTTTTGTAGAGCAATCGGGTTAATGAGTGATGGGGTATTAGGGCTTGTTTTACTAGCCTAACATGCCCTCTTAAGTATAGCATAGGTAGTTTGGCTATTGAATCATCGAATTGGATTTTTGGGACGCTTTAAAAATCATGCGCATAACATTCTCGGCCAGTTCTTCGCGTGGCGCGCCACCGTGTTTCGGCACTCGGCGCGTCGCGGCCGCGCCCGGCCCGTCATGCAACACGCACACGCACACCGCCACGCAGCTCGCAGATCGCCACGCCATGCCCGAGCACGTGGCTCACGCACCCAAGCACGCACGACGCACTCACGCCGCACTTTACTCGCCATTGGCCGCAGACGTCAGGGGCCGATGGGCCTGGCCGCTCTGCCCCGCCGCTGCCGTCATAGGCCCGATGCCACGGCTGGTCCTCTGCCAGCTGCCTCGCTATGTCATCGCGCTGCTGCTGGCTATGGTCACGATTGCCGGGTCGCCAGCGTCCTCCCCACACCGCTTGCGTCGCGTCCCACATGCACCGCCAGAACATCACCGTCTTTGTGCCAGACTTTATCATACCGTCGTGCCACAAAGACGGCAGTCTTTGTCGCGTCCGCTGTGCCTCTATGTTGTTGTTGTCACGAATTCGTGCACGTGGCCTTGCCAAGGCCACCCGCTTGTCGTTCACCATTAATGGCGCCACGGCCACGCTGCTACGCTGCCACCGCATGCACGCGGGTATGCCCCTCTCCGTCTTCGCGTTGGCTCACACGGTTGCTTGCGCATGTGCCGCCGTTGCATCCCACTAAAGCTTGGACAAGCAGCCGGACCCATCCCTCTTTCTCTCTCCTCTCCTCATTGCTCGTGCCGCCAGCCGCACCATCAATCTGCAAAGATAGGTCTTGTCCATTCAATTCGGTGAGTCCCCAACTCATCTTCAAGCTCGCTTCAGCCGACCGACCCCGCACCATGTCCAATCGCGTTGGCAAGCTCAATTTGGAGTCGACATCCGCCGTCGTGCCATTAAAGGCTTAGCCATTTGTTGCCATGGGCATTACCCGCTGGTCCTCCCGAGCCCAATTGGTTGCACCCCACCTCGCCTCGTAGTCCTTCTCAACGTCGCACTTAACTCGGCATTGCTATCGCATTCTCGGCCCATCGACACGGTCGTGCCACCACAGTGCCATCGGGTGCTTGCCATGTGCGCGTCGCCAAACTCACCCGTCCGTCCACGGTCAAGCCACCACCATAGGTAGCTTTGGGGTGAGTTGCTTGTGCCCATCCTTTGGTTCGCTTCGCTTGCTTTGTGCCTTGGCTCAGGGAACATGGCTGCAGACCACCGCAGGTGTCCGCCGCCATGGAGGGAGCTCTGACCCGCATCTCCGTTCATCGCTTCACGCCCACGCTTCAGCGTTTGCATCTAGGTGGTGAGCATCGCTCGCTTCTCGGGGTAGGGAGGGGCTAGGTTGGCGGTGTCACCGTATATCGATGCCGTCGTTGCCCGCGGGCGATGCGCCTTGGGTGCCCGAGGACCTGGCCATGGTAAAGATAGATGGTTCTGAGGGCTAGATTGCTTAAGTCCAGACTATAGGAATAGTGTTGTGGACAGTGGATCGATTCGGTATTAGCCTAGGGACATTTTCGCAAATGTGCCAAAGCGTGTGGGCTTCCCCATCGCAGGCCGTTGTCGCGTGGTTGGGCCGCGCCCCGCGTCGGCCACATTGGCGGATCGCGCGTGCGTGGGCCGAGCCATGATGGGCCGAGCCGTGATGGGCCACGCAGGGTGGTGCCCGTGCTCCCGAGGGACCCTGCTCTTATCAGGATTTCTTAAAGACGCACCCACCCACATTCACGCCGACGATCGAGCCTCTAGATGCGGAGCATTGGCCAGATTCGGAGCAAAAGTTTCTGCTCTCACCGTGGCGAGGGAGGAGCGTAGTGCGCTTTTAGAGCGCAATGGTACTGTTGGGATCTGCTAGTGCATGGTGGGACACATTTAATGCCATGCAGCCAGTGGATCACCGTGTGACCTAGTAGGAGTTCACTGCGGCCTTCAGAGAGTATTACATTCCTGCTGGTGTTCTAAACAGGAAGTTGATAGAATTTCTGGACCTGAGGCAAGGAAGCATGTCCGTGATGGACTATGTCAATAAGTTCAACCACTTGTCATAGTATGTTGGGACTCATGTTGATACGGATGAGAAGAAGAGGGACCATTTCTATCGTAGCCTCTCTTGTAGCCTGCAGAAGGAGTTATATACAGGAAACTATCAAACCTTTGGGGCTATGATGAATGCGGCTATTGCCATGGAGGGATTGTAGCATGACTCTCAGGCAGAATGGAAGCTCAAGCAGGTGGCTACTAGGTCTTCTAGTCACCCCCAGGCATAGAAGGTACAGGTTGTCAGGTGGGTGCCCTATCAGTCTTCGGTTGGGCATTCGTTTCGACAGCCTCAGCAGACCTTTTAGGCTCCTTCCACTCAGTATTGTGCACCTACACAGCAGGTGCAACATCAGCAGCCTCAGGGACAGCAGGTCCCACCTCGTCAAGGATAGGGGAACAAGCCTGGTGCTTGTTTCAAGTGTGGAAAGGAAGGCCACTATGCCTGAGAGTGTCCGCAAAACCAGCCTGCCCAATCTGCTCAACCCTCAGCTAACTCCTGCCTGATCAAGTGGACAATTATTAAGAAGGTGCCAGTCAACCGTTCTGGACAGGTTAATTTCACGGAAGCCGAGGAAATATTGCAAAATAAACCGGTGATGGCTGGTATGTTCACCATTGATTCCCATCCAGCTTATGTGTTGTTTGATTCTGGTGCATCACATTCATTCATGAGCATGGGATTTGCACACAAACACAATATACCTCTTATGGCTATATCTTTTGCCTATAGAATTAGTACTCCGGGTGCGTAGTTGTGCATTAATACTTGGACGGACACAGTGGGGTTAGTGCTAGCCACTCACACTTACCGTCTCCAGTTCATGGTGCTGCCTGGGCAAGGCATTGATGCAATCCTAGGAATGAACTGGTTGCGTGTATATGGGGTAGTCTTGGTTCCAAAGTAGAGAGTTATTGAGTTATGACTTCCTTCTTCTGAGGATAGGATGTCTCTTCTTATGCCCTCAGATCTAGCCTTACATGTTGCTGCTCATGCTAAAGCTTCTCCTGATCTTGCCTCTATTCCTGTGGTCTGTGAGTTCCCAGATGTCTTTCCTGAAGATCTACCTAGGTTGCCACCGAATAGAGATGTGAAGTTCTCCATTGAGTTAAAGCCTGGCACTGTTCCTATCTCCTGGCGTCCGTACCGTATGGCCCTGAAGGAATTGGCTGAAATGAAGAAGCAGTTAGAAGAGTTGTTGGAAAAGGGATTCATCCATCCTAGCTCTTCACCATGGGGTTGTCCAGCCATTTTGTGAAGAAGGATGGCACTCTTCGGATGTGTGTGGATTACCGCCCTCTCAATGCGGTAACCATTAAGAACAAGTATTCTTTACCTTGTATTGATACTTTGTTCGATCAACTAGCTGGTGCCAAGATATTCTCCAAGATTGATCTCCGCTCAGGCTATCACCAAATCTAGATTAGACCACAAGATATACCAAAGACAGCTTTTTCTACTAGGTATGGGTTGTATGAAAACCTAGTCATGTCTTTTGGTCTCACCAACGCTCCTGCATTCTTCATGTATCTCATGAATTTAGTATTTATGCCGGAGTTGGATAAGTTTGTGGTGGTATTCATTGATGATATCTTGATATATTCCAAGAACAAAGAAGAGCATGCCCAACACCTTCGGATAGTACTAACTCGATTGAGGGAACACAAGTTGTATGCTAAATTCAGCAAGTGTGAATTTTGGTTAGAACGAGTGTAGTTTTTGGGACATGTTCTGACACCGGAAGGTATCTCTATAGATCCAAGCAAGGTGCAAGATGTGCTAAATTAGAAGTCTCCCAAGTCAGTACACCAGATTCGTCAGTTCCTTGGTCTTGCTGGATATTATCAGCGCTTCATTCCTGACTTTTCCAAAACAGCTCAGCCGATGACCAAGCTGCTCTAGAAAGATGCCAAGTTTGTTTGGAGCCCAGCTTGTGAAGAAGCCTTCCGAGCTTTGAAGAAGTTTCTTACCACTGCTCCTGTTCTAGCCCAACCAGATATTGATAGACCTTTTGATGTATATTGTGATGCCTCGAAGACGGGGTTGGGATGTGTGCTTATGCAGGATGGGCGTGTGATAGCTTATGCTTCATGTCAATTGAAAAAGCACGAAGTGAATTATCCCACCCATGATTTAGTGCTAGCTGCTGTGGTGCACGCTCTAAAAATTTGGAGGCACTATCTGTTGGGAAACACAGTACACATTTTTATAGATCACAACAACCTCAAGTATATTTTTACTCAGTCTGAGTTAAATATGAGGCAAAGGAGATGGTTGGAATTAATCAAGGATTATAACTTGGAGGTACATTACCACCCTAGAAAAGCTAATGTGGTAGCTGATGCTTTGAGCCAGAAGTCCTATCAGGTTGAAGAAACACCTTTGTCTCTCAACCATGCGGAGGTGCTATCTCACATTGCCTTAGTCTTAGATTTACTTGAGTAGATTATTATATAGCAAAGGCAAGACACTTTAGAAATTTCTCACATCAAGAAATTAATTGCTGAAGGGTGTGGTCCTCAGTTTAGTATTGATGAGCAAGGGGTAGTAAGGTACAAGAACAGATTGGTGGTTCCAATAAATAAGGAGCTTAGAAGGAAGATTTTGATTGAAGCTCATCATTCCAAGTTGTCTATCCATCCTGGCAGTAACAAGATGTACCATGATTTGCGCCACTTGTATTGGTGGTCCAATATGAAGCAGGATATCACCAAGTACGTCGCAAAGTGCGACACTTGTGGGAGAGTTAAGGCAGACCATATGCATACCCCAGGATATTTGCAGCCCTTGCCCATTCCTGTTTGGAAATGGGAAGATATTTCCATGGATTTCATTGTGGGTTCACCCTACACGTCCAAGGGCTATAACTCTATTTGGGTCATTATGGATCGCCTTACCAAGTTAGCTCACCTCCTTCCAGTGGATACTAGATATTCAGCTAGAAGGTATGCCAAGCTGTATTTTGACCGGATTGTGACCCAGCATGGAGTTCCCCTTACTATCATCTCTGATAGAGGTTCAATCTTTGTCTCTCGCTTTTGGGAGCAACTCTAGGAGTGTCTTGGTACTAGCCTCCTCCGCAGTTCAGCCTATCATCTACAGACTGACGGCCAAACAGAAAGGGTAAACCAGGTACTTGAAGATATGTTGAGAGCTTGTGCCATTTGAAGTGGGATGAATGCTTGAACTTAGCTGAGTTTTCTTACAACAATAGCTATCAAGAAAGGATTCGTATGGCACCCTTTGAAGCTCTGTATGGAAAGAAATGTAGGACACCACTTAATTGGGTTGAAGTGGGAGACCGTGGATATTTTGGGCCTTATTTCATCAAAGAAACTTGAGAGCAAGTCAGTATTATTCAGAGTCATTTGAAGGCAGCTCAGAGCTGACAGAAAGCTTATGCGGACAAGCGAAGAAGGCCTTTGTAGTTTATAGTTGGGGATCATGTGTACCTCAAGGTGTCTCCTATGAGAGGGGTTCATCAGTTTGGTGTCCATGGCAAGCTAGCCCCTCGATATGTGGGTCCTTACAAGGTTTTGGAGCAGTGTGGCCTAGTTGCTTATTGTCTCCAACTTCTAGATATTTTATCGGCGGTACACGATGTGTTCCATGTATCTCAGTTGAAGAAGTATTTGTGGATCCCTGATGAAGCAGTGGAAATTGAGGGACTTTCCCTCTAGCCTGACTTGACGTATATTGAGCATCCTGTCAAGATCTTAGATGAGAAAGAAAGAGTGACGAGAAACAATGTGATAAAGTTCTACAAAGTCCAGTGGCAGAATCACTCGGAAGTTGAAGCAACATGGGAGCAAGAAAGTTACATCATGGAGCATTATCCTCACCTTCTTTCTAGTCACTAAGCTAGTTATTTAAATTGAAATGTATTCATATCTCTTTTCCCACACTAGGCACATGAAATCTCGGGACAAGATTTTGTTTATGGGGGGTAGATTTGTAACACCCTCGGTGTTACACTGTAAATCATTTACTAAAACACTGCATGAGCATCATGTTTTGTGTGTTGGTGCATGAAATAGGGAGTGTAGATCAAGTTTTGTAACTCAAAACGAACCATAGAAATGCATAACGAAAGGATGTTCATGAATTTTTATTGAACGAAAATACTATAGAACGTATATACGGAACTTTAATAAAGTTAGAAGTACGAACCTTGGAGATGACGATGAAATAACTGCGGTCGAATAATGACTTCACTAGCTAGCATACCTAATAGCTTGGAAATCGAATGTGACGCGAATCCGATCAAGACTTAGTCGATTTCGTAAGTCTGAAAAATGGTTTGACAAGGCTAAGTTTGGCAATTTTTGTAGAGCAATCGGGTTAATCAGTGATGGGGTATTAGGGCTTGTTTTAGTATCCTAACATGCACTCTTAAGTATAGCATAGGTGGTTTGGCTATTGAATCATCGAATTGGATTTTTGGGACGCTTTAAAAATCGTGCGCATAACGTTCTCGGCCCATTCTTCGTGTGGGCGCGGTCACCGTGCCTCGGCACTCGGTGTCGCAGCGCCGGCCTACCCAACGCGCGCACACACGCACACCACCGCATAGGCTCCGCATCGCTGCTGCCGCGCCCAAGCACGTGGCTCACGCACACAAGCACGCACGGACTCATGCACAGCGCCACGCTCGGCAGGACACTAGGGGCTGGTGGGCCTGGCCACTCTACCCCGCTGCTGTCGTCGTGGGCCTGATGCCCTGGCCAGTCCGTTGTCGGCTGCCTCGCTATGTCATCGCGCTACTGCTGGCCACGGTCAAGATTGTTGGGTCGCCCACGTGCACCTACACCGCTTGGGTCGCGTCCGCCTACACCGCTGCGCTGCCGTCCTATCACCGTGCTACGTCGCACTGTCATCATCGTGCCCCAGCACGCTGCTGTCGTGTCCGCCTAAGCCTCTACGTCGTTGTCATCACGAATTCATGCACATGGCCTTGCCAAGGCCACCCACTTATCGTTCGCCATTAATGGCGCCACGGTCGCACTGTTGTGCTGCCACTGCCCACACGCGGGTATGCCCCCTCTCCTGGCTGCATTGGCTCATAGTGCTTGCGCATGTGCTGCCGTTGCGTCCCACCAAAGCTTGGACAAGCAGCCGGACCCATCCCCTCTTTCTTCTCCCTCCTCTGTTGCCCATGCCGCCAGGCCACGCCATCAATCCGGCATAGATAGGTCTTGTCCATTCAATTCGGTGCGCCCCCAACTCCGTCTTCAAGCCTGCTAGCCGACCGACCCCGCACCGTGTCCAATCATGCTTTGGCAAGCTCCAATTTGGAGCCGGACGTCCGCCGTCGCGCCATTAAAGGCTTAGCCGTCGTTACCGTGGGCATTACTCGCCTGGTCCTCCTGAGCCCAATTGGTTGCACCCCCAGCCTCACCTCGCAGTCCTTCTCGACGTGCGCGCCCCACTGGCACTGCTACTGCATTCCCGGCACTGCTGACATGGTCGCGCCACCGCAGCCCGTCATTGTGCTTTTCGTGTGAGCATGGCCGAACTCACCCGGTCCGTCCCCTATCAAGCCACCACCACAGGTAGCTTCGGGGTGAGTTGATTGTGCCCATCCTTTGGTTCGCTCGCTTCGTTTGTGCCTTGGCTCATGGGAACATGGCCGCCGCCGCCGTAGGGTATCCATCGCCGTGGAGGGAGCTCTGGACCGCGTCTCCGTTCATCGCTTCACCACCCATCGCTTCGCGTTTGCATCTAGGTGAGCATCGGCTCGCTATCGGGGGCGGGGAGGGGATAGGTTGGCCAGCGTCACCGCGCAGTGCCGTCGCCGCCGCGCTGGTGCACATGCGGGTGCCCGAGGACCTGGCCGTGGTAAAGATAGATTGTTTCGAGGGCTAGATTGCTTAAGTCCACACTATAGGAATAGTGCTATGGACTGCGGATCGATTCGGTATTAGCGCAGGGACATTTTTGCAAATGTGCCATTGCCGCGCGGTTGGGCTTCGCCCCGCGTGGGCCACGCCGGTGGATTGCGCGTGCGTGGGCCGAGCCACGATGGGCCGCGATGGGAGGTTTTGCCCTTTTCTTTTCTAAGGAATTAGTTAATGCTTTTCTAGTTAAATTGTGAACTGATCTTTGATAATTAGTATAAAATTATGTAAGTGTCCAAAAATTGTGAAGTAAATTTTGTTAGGTTCCTCAATTCATGATCTAGCTCTTAGTGTATTTAGTTCATACAGTTCTATGGTATCTTTAGGGTTACTTTATTTGTTGTAATATTCTTGTTGTTATTATGATTATTTAGAGAATGAATTTTTGTGATGAAATGGTAGAAGTGCTAGCCCTGAAAATTTTACAGTAGACTCATAACATTATTAGGCACTCACTGTAATTTTTGTAGCCTTGGAATATATTGAGAAATATGGTAGCTAAGTATTCCTTGTTGTAGTATATATATTAAATCGATAATAAGAATAGGGATACCTTTAGTTGCTAAGATAATACATGCAATGTTTCATATTTGTTTAGTGGTAATAATAGGTAACTTAGCATCTTAGTCGGTAGAGCTAGCTTAGTAGCTTAATAGATGTATTCTTATTTTAAGAGTTGTTGTTGCCGTATTATTAAGTGTTGCATCATCATTTTATGCATATAGATAACGAGTTGGTAGAGTTCGTGCCTGCGGACGAGCATGAGTATGAGAAGATCATCGAGGAATATGAGGAGGAGATTCTTGTACAGGAGGGAGCCCTAGAGCCATTAGTTGCTGACTTTGTTGACACCCCGCCTGCCCAAGGCAAGCCCCAATGCATAACCGTTATTTTGAATGATCACTAAATATATATATGATGTGCATTTACGTTACAGGCATTTTATGGAAACTACATGCATAGATATACCTACCTATGAGTCCTACTAGCATAGGTCAAGTAGTTGCTATGCTAAGGATTTTGGTAGCGTGAGTAACCTGTCGTTACTCACAATAGGTGATTATTATTATCACTCATGACAAAAATGGTGAAAGAAAAATGGAGACCGGGCAGGGATATGGTTTGGGTATTGGTGGGTGTAAGAGGTTGTGTCCTGCGGCCAACGGGGCATAGCTTGGTTACACTGTTTCCCTGTCTGTGTCGGTTAAGGATCGGTCGTTGCATTGGTTTCTAGGCAAGTCACAGACTTATTATCCGGAGCACATACTTGTGTATAGGTGCAAAGAAGGCTTGTTGCTCTCTTGTCGTGGGTTCTGGCTCTTTCCGGACTGACTGATTGGAGGCGGGGATGGTGGAGGTCTAAACACCGCACTGAGTCCGAGACTCAGGAGCGGGGGCTTGGAGTCCAAGTTTGGACGGAGACCTGGACCCCATGACAGGAGAGTGGTGGGTTGGTCCTGCTTGTGCCTGGGGTACAAGTGGGGCGTGTGTTTTGGGGTACCCAGCTGGGCACATTGATTCGCGAATCGCCGGGCGATCCGGTACGGCTTGTCTACAGTCTAGCACCGTAGTAAGAACTGAAAGATGAAAGATGGATAAATGGAACTGTTTGCTCAACTCCTGCTTGAAAGTAGAACAGGTGCTTACATAGAATGGCTAGATAATGAAATAATCATGACTGCTAACAATAAACATGAATAAGGATGCACTATTAGAATTGCTTTTCGCAAAAAGGAAACCCAGCAAACCATAAAGCTTATCATATCCCTTGGAGTCAAGAAATTATTTGCACTAGTCAGATAAGTCTTGCGAGTACATTGTGTACTCAGGGTTTATTTACCCCTGTTGCACGTATATCTTGAGGAGTAGTCGTTGTGTGAAGGATTCTTCTGGTGGGCACAGACGAATCCTTGTATATTATTGATAGATGTTTCTTTTCATTTTGTTGTTTAAATTTTCACACTCTGAATTTGGTCCTGCAAAGAAGGTATTTCTAAGAACTCGGATGTATGAAATGGACTAAGTAATGTAAACTCATTCTCATTATTGGATCCCGAGGAAAAATGTGGATTATTCGGGCTCTCCCTAGGGGTGTGCTCGACGGAATCCGCCTAATGTAGTGGCTCTCGGGGTGCTTAGTGTCTAGTGGAAGACAAGCGCCTCCGTAAGTTCGTTATTTTGGCGGTTCTGCCACATTGCTTCACACACCAAGCTCGGAGGGCGGAACCGAATGTCACCAAGACCTTCACCAAATTGTCAACAAGACCTCAAGTGCTTCAGTTCATCAAGATTATAAGGACACAACAATCCAATATTCAATCTATAAACTATAAAGCATCACTACCACAACAACACTTTTAGAGATGCAGACTCTAAGCCTCTCCACAGGAAGACATAGAGGCCGACTCTATTACAAGGTATCTATAAAGCACTTTGATTTGCGAGGTGACCATGAAGACTGACTCTAAAATTAAACACCAGAGGTGGATTCTTAAAACGCCTATCATACATACAAGTAGGAGTCCTAGTCCAAATAGCACACCTCTATTGAGTCCTATTACAAGTAGGATTTGAATCACCATATACAACAATCTCAATCTTGACTCTAATCATTTGAAGTCATCGTGCTCCACCAAGAATTCGCTCTAAATCAGCTCCTTTTTTTATTTATGCTCCCACCTCGAGAGTGCCCCCCACCACAAGGGCTCATGCACATTACCACAATGTCTTTGTCGGTTCAAGTCGCCTCAAGCTTCCACCGAGATCTCCTTTGTTGTATAGTTTGGTTAACCACACCACCTTCTCCTATCACCCTCCGTGCCACAGTTTTGTACTGCCTCCAAGCCCCACACCTTGTTGGTACCACGTGGTTGGTCCCACCATGTCTTCCTTCTTCCAATAGCTTATGGCTTCGCCTCACAACTGTAAGATTTTGCAACCGTCTTTTGCAACTTTACACTTGACCGCAATTGAGATTTGAGTACCTATCATTGATGAGACGACTTCTTTCTCTAGATCAAGATTTTTACCAAATCTCCCCAAGGTGCACCACCCATAAAATTTCCTATCACTCGGTATCCTCCATTAATCTAGATGCTTTTCATAATTATTTTCCCTTTGCAACTAATTCGCATGACTCCACCTTGAAGCGATAAGCCACAACCTTAAAGTTCTAGCAACCACACAGATGTTAGATTCTTCTTCAAGCCCAAGATACACCAAACTCCCGTTAGTATGCAATGTGTTGCATCATGCATCTCCAATATAGTTGTTCCCACCTCAATGACTGCATACTCCTTGCAATCTGCTAAGTGAACAGTTCCATTCCCTAGGTGTATGTATCCTTTATCAAACATCTCCCTCACTGAACATATATATATGGAAGCAACTTCTTGAATCTAATATCCAATCATGAATAGTGCCTGGTTGACTAACGATAAGTACATCACTTTAATCCTGACATGCCATGAGCATGCAACACTCACAATCTTCAAACTTTGACTGTCCTTTATCATGTGACCCTCCTTGTCACATAGGTAGCATGTACGTTGTCCCTTGCTCTTGCCTTTCTTCTTCCCATGATTCTTGACTTTTCTTGCTCTACCTAAAATGGTCAAAGCTTTATCACCAGAGAATGAATATTCCTACGACTTCTTCAAGGACTCCACCTCTAATAGGTATGCAACTGTCTCATTGAAGTTGAGAGTAGTTTTTCCGACGAGAATATTCATCACTAACTGCTCCCATGATGGTGGTAATGATGAAGCCAGTATGACAACCTTATCATTTTCCTCAATTTTCTCATCCACACTAACTAGCTACGTGACAAGCTTGTTGAAGACATTTAGACGATGGTCGACAAATCATGTACCTTCCTCCATGAGTAACCTGAATAGTTTATGCTTCAGTACCCACCGATTTGTTAGCAACTTTGCCCTATACAACTCTTCTAGGGTCTTCCATAATTTCTTTGATGAATTCTCCATGATTACCGAGTATTTTACCTCATCGAAGAGACATAGTCAAATTGTACTGACAGCCTTCCACTCCATCACCTTCCATTCTTCATCAGTTGTGTTGTTTACTTTGGTGCCGTCAAGAGCATCAATCAATTATTGTTGGACAAGAGCACATCTTTTACCACACATTGCCACACACTGAAATTTCCTTTGCATCAAATTTCTCTACTTGATTTCACATCCCTGACATCGTCTTAATTTTGTGCTTCCGCTCTGTCAACCTTCTCACAAAGTTAAATCAATCTGACATTGGCTCCAATACCACTTGTTAGAATTTGATAACCCTAGTTATGCGTAGCAGCCCTCGGATCTTTGAAAGGATGTTGCGAGTATGACACAAGCTTGCACCACCGTATCAAGAACGATTTAGTCGAATCGTGTTGAAAACTCTAAATGGCGATGTTGAAGCAACCACGACAAGATATTAGAATTTTGGCAAAGCCGATCGCAAATTCTATTAGCACAACTCCAAAAAGAGTATAAGTGATTGTCGCTCTCTCAAAACCCTACTTGACCCTCTAGGACCCACTGATCCTTGCCCTATACAAGAATATAGTGCAATAGAATTACTAGCCTAATCCTCTTGAGCATTTCTAATTGTTCCTTATATGCCTTGGATGAGACCCATGTGTTGGCTTGGTTGATCATGTGGCCTCTACCCCTTGTTTATATTGTGCCCTCTAAGGCCCCCATATATACAAGTAGGAGTCCTACTCCTAGTAGGATTCTACACTCAAGTTTTAGTAGAACTAGAAGTCCTAATAGCACACATCTATTGACTCCTATTACAAGTAAGATTTGAGTCACCATACAACACTAAAAAATTGTAATATTGTTAAGTGTTGCTAGAACAATTGTGAGATTATTGATTGTTGGTTTCATATTAATGCATTAGATTCCAGGGATCCAGTTTCAAGGCAATAGGAAATCAGAATAAGGTCGAAGGCGACTGGGCTACTGTTGGTGGGACTGGAGTGTTTACTTTTGCACAAGGTAATATTTCCATCCGAAGAATACACAGTTGGAATAAGGTCAAACATCAAGGAGATTCGTATCAGTGCATTTTGCTGCACGCCACAGAACATTCCAACTGATACAAAGGTGACCATAACCTTTTTTTTTGTCTTGATTGTATTTCCCTAGCTAGACTCATGGTGGAGAAACATTAAAGATGGATTTTGTAGTATTAAAATATTTATATTAGCACTGACAATAGTTAATCCATCACTTTGTAGCTTTCCAGGGCTAATACTATAAATCCTGTCACCACACAGTCCCTTGAGTATAATCGGAACTTGTACATGCACCAGACCATCGATGGACCATACCACAACCAAGTAAATATAGCAGATCCAAAGCAGCCTCTTTTGTTTGGTTACACCAATGTTCATGACTATTCCATATATGATGGTCTTGGCCCGAGTGCAAAGATTGTTGCACGTGCACAAGGCCTGCATACAGAGACTTGTATGGACGACGATGACTGGTTCCACTGGAGCAGCATAGTTTTTACCGATAAAAGGTTTGTACTAAATGTGCTCATCTTACTTCAAGCATAATTTTCAACATATTTCTGTTTTATTTCTATGCACTGTTCTGTCACTTATTTTTGGTTACTAAAATCCAGATTAGTACATTTTGTGGCATGCACATGGCTTGTTATGGACTTGATTTTATTTGGTGCATCTGTTAAACGCTTAACTTTATTGTTTCATGTGTTCCTGAATTATTAGGTTCGGGGGGTCTAGTTTAAAGGCGATAGGAAATCAAAATAAGGTTCAAGGTGAATGGGCTATTGTCGGAGGAACTGGTGTGTTTAGGTTTGCACAGGGCACTATCTCCATATATAGAATCCAAGGAGATTGGTTCTCAAACATCAAGGAAATTCGAATCAGTGCATTTTGCCCCAAAATAGGCCAGCAGTATTACTGAGAAAAAGGTGATATACACTATGTCTGAATACATAGTAAAAGCAATGTATTTAAAAAAGTCAAAATGCCTTATAATTTGGAATGGATATAGTATATGTCACTAAGGGAACGACAATTAATTTCCTACCCATGTCAAAAGGTCGACCTATATTAATCTCGAAGTAAATGTGCAGCACATTTTGAAAAAAAAATCATAACTTGTACATATAAACTCAAATACAATTACAATTTATACACAAATTTTGATCTTGATGAGTCTACGCCTTTATAGTTTTATCAATGTTTTCCTTTAATAAAGTACTAATCCTGTTGCCGACAATAATCAATGTATGGATAAGTTCAGGTTCGGACTACAACGGCTTGAATATGTTGCTCAAGACAAATTCAGTTATCAGCATGCATTAGCTTACCAGGTTACTTTACCGGCCGTAAGCTGAGTACAAACGTTTTTTTTTTTTTTCTCATACAGGCATTTATTAAAAAAAAAACGAGTACAAACGTTTTTTAACTGCTATCTTATCTTAAGAGAAAGAGTACAAGTGTACAACGACCTATGCTTCAGGCTATTCTTACAAATGCAGGTGACACACCACACCAGTACAGGGTTACAAACAGTGGGCTACCAGATAACTAGATTACCGACAACTGCCCCTTTTCACGAGCTTTTCGGGCGAAACTTCCAAACCCGGATGTAGTTTTCGCCATGCATGGTCACAATCTTCTTCATACCAACCGACAGGCTGGTAATCTGAGGGCGCAAGCGTCTCGGGATGCTGTCAACCTGTGCATCAGGGTCAATCCTGCGAACAGGTTTCTTCTCTATTTGCTGCCTAGATCTAGATGCGGCTTCTGCTGGGCGGTCAGCGTCCACGACAAGACATCGAATGGTTTCACCGGTTCTTTGGCACATAACACGAAGCACGCCGTCGATGCCTCCAACTACCAGCGTTGCCGTGTCACCAGGCAAATGACATGTGCTGTAGATGACGTTTGGACTGACTCTTTTTTCCCAGAGAGGCCTCAAAGTCCTGAGCAAGAACAACTGGGAATTAATGAACAGCTATGATGAAACTACAGTAATATTTTGCTTGACTCTGCACTGGCAGTTCAGCAAATGGATGTGTTGCAAACGTTCTTGTTGGCAGCATTTGTACTCTAAAAGTAACTTTTTCCCAAACATTTGTTAGATTGATAAGAAAAAACAAACCATCATTTACAATGAGCAACTTGCTAACATGAATGGTTGTCCAATAGAAGTTCAATAGAAATAGTAGTTAGGTAATGGAAAAACTCTATCAGTCAAGTAAACTCAACAAAACATATAATTGAACTGTAAAGTAATATGACCTTTTATAATACTTCAAAGTACTATCACTCACAGGGAATTAAATCCTTTCTATCAAAAGCTGCAACAAAATTTAATCTATAATTACTGGCAACTGTTTATCCAATTATGCAAACTTCAAAGTGAGAGGGAATTGTAATTCAATTGGACAAACAGATATGTAATTCGTTTCTTTTGGGATGACTGCTGAAACAATGCTGAAATGTCCATGGTTCATTGATATTTGATACAGCCTTATATATTGGCAAACTGACAACCAATGAGTATCATTGTTACTAACCTTAAGTCCCAGCAATGAGCATAACCAGCCGATGACCCAGCAAATATCATGTGTGAATTTGTGCAGAAAGATAAGGATCTTATTGCTGAAATAATGAAAAAGAAAACCAAAACTTAGTTGTTGAAATCACAACATTATGTTACCATGAGTTTTGATTAGTTACACTTCAAAATATCCAATGAATGATAACCAACTGCCACTAAAAAATTGATCTACCAAACCAAGATTAGATTATCTGTATTTTTAGACAATTAAAAATTAAAATAACATAAGTAAGAGAATACGGATTAGGCATATATACAACATCACTACTTAATAAATGAAAGAACATTTATATAGGCACACAACAGTTCTGAAAAGTAAAAATACTGTACTGTTTCTTTGGTTTGACATTTGGGACACCAGCAATGTTGTATAGGAAAGCCAAGAGAAAAATGGTATATGTTAAATTGTTGAGCTTTGAAATAATATATTCTTTTGACATCTAGCCATAAATATATCTTTTACCTCTTAACAAATTGCATATTGTGATTAAAATTTTGATGTCCTATAAACGGCCAGCAATCAGAAAAGTTCTGCTGTTACCTTGAAATGAAACAAGGGAATGAGACAAGCATCATAGGAATTTGTTTTAAGTTAACAAGTAACATCTATGGGATCAGGGCTATAGCTAGAAGGAACACCTTAAATGGTGTTACAAAAGTTCCATATTATTTGGGTGTGGAAAATTCTAGGCCTTAGTCATTGCTCATCCTTAAGAGTCATCAACTAATAACCATGCTTACGTAGTTGAATGCTTACCCAATGGTGCATAAGCTGATTTCAGAACACCTAACTTCTGCCCTGAGGTTTGATCTCATGATAGCTACAGTTCCAAATGTCGAACCACCAACAATCAGCTGGTCATCTGTTAATGCCAAGCATGTCACAGGAGAGGAATGAAGCCTGTAGTACAAATATTAAACAGGCATCAATTCCACGACACAGTAATATACAAAACAGAACTATACATTAACTTCGAGATACAAAATTTCTTTATGTAGAAATATTAATAATTTCTTTGTTTTCACTACTCTTACAATTACAGCTATTTGATTATTCTCAACTTTAATGGTGTGGAAAATAAAGTTCGCACAAGTTTTAAAATTACTCAAATCTACATATTTGCAATACTGCCAGCTGAATGAACTGAAGCTTGTTCTCATGGAACATAAATGCTAACAGTTTAAAAGGAATAACACTTGCCGATAAATGCTTGAGCAACTCCTGCTGTACATATCATATACAAAGGCTCGACCATCCTCACAACCAATTACAACCTCTGGATCAGCATAACTACACCAGGAAATGACATGAGGTACATAAATGCTAATTAAAAAATAAAAACATCATTTTCTAGGCTAATCAAATAAAGGTGGGATTTGCTAAAGCTTATGCATGACTCCTCCAGTGCAACTGGATACTTTCAAGCACAACTTCAAAAAATTGGTAATAGGTGGCTAGCAGCTAACACCCAATCTTGTAATTAATCTGAAAAAGTGAAACAAATCAAACAAGTCTCCTCACCTCATGCATAACCCATGATTGAATGAGGCTCCACCAGATTGAAATATGCTTCTTGGTTCACTGCGTCTCCATATGCAAATCTGGGAGCTAGTTAAACCTACAATCTTCACAGAGCATTCAAAACAAATTTGTAGTAGGTAAATAAGGAGTTAACACTTTATTAGAAAAGACATGATATGGCTGAAAATTTTAAAACAAAGCTATTTCAATAAAAACATCAGTGTTCAGCACATCTTCCATTAACAAAATAAAAGTCTGGATGGTATGCTACAACAAATGGAAATACAAACTCACCCAGTTTACGTGTTATACTATTTGTTCTTTTGGAAGAACAGATGAAGATTGCGACATATAAATAGGTGATGCACAGGTAACGTTGGGTCTTGCAATCAAACACAAAGACCACAGCATGTGATACCCAAATAACAGAAACTGGAAGCACACCAACAGTGATTACCTTATTTTCATCAAAATCGAAGTCGACTAATGTTTTAGAATTTGGCACATTGTATTCATTCATAAATTTGCAGCTTTCAGCAGACCAAAGTCGGAGAATCTGGCAAAAAATCATGTATATATATTCTTAAAACTATGAACCATTGGTGATGAGAAAAAAGATTAGGGACTGAGAGAAGAAAATGATCAATTGAAGTCATAGTCAATTATCGAAACTTTGATTGATCAATAGGGCAAGCCAACTATGCCATCCACAATAGCATAATCATGTTATGTGTAGTTATGGTATTGTCTGGTAGAGCCATATTTTACACCATTACTTCAAAAAGAATTTGCTAGGCATCCTACATGTAGACATTTCTAAATATAGATGGGTTGTTGCAATGTCTACAGTGTCTAGCTCAATAATAATAATTAAACAATAACTGTAATTTACTTACCATAACTCCAAATTAAATTTGATACTCATGTTGATGAAAACTATTAAGAACATGATATGATGCAGTACTCACCTTATCTCCAACTCCAGTTAAAATTGAACCACCCTTCATACGGCACAAGGTAGCCCTGAAATAAAAAATAAGAAACTGAAAGAAAACAAATATAAATATTGAGCCACTACTCATATGATGTACAGTACATCAGAAATATAGTGTGATTTGTCATAGTAGAGAATATAAAGACATGATGTTTGATGACCTAATGAATGGGAACCCCTGTCATTTTACACAATTATATGAGGTATAACATGAGTGTTTACCGTATTGGGTGCCCAATCCACTGAAAAGCTTCAGCAGGTCCTCTAGAGAAAGAGGATGCATGCTCATCCATGGCAAGCATCTCAAAGTAACTTTTTACAGAAACGTTAGAGCTTGAACCTCTTGCTGATGGATTCCTTTTGTAATACAGATCCCTCATGAGATGAGCTGTTTCAATTATCCTATTCCTATAAAACCATGGAGAAAAACATACTGCAAATGTTAATCAACACAGATACATAGCCTCAGAGTTTTGAGAACACTCATGCAACAATTGAAACAGGAGAAATGCATGAAACAGAAAAGGTCAAACAAAAAACATGGTCTATAATACTCTATCGCAAAAAATTATGGTATAAAAATTGGTACCAAGAATCAGAAATAGCATCCTTATTAATACATAACACAAGTTAACCTCCTCAAGGTATCATGGTTCAGATCAGGATCTGAAATAAACGGTGAGACCAAAACACATCTCGGAGAGCCACAAGCCTATGGCTACACCTACTTTGTAGCACAAGAGACCTAATATAATGGTTCAGGTGTGTTCTATTGCAGCAAATAGGTTACATCAATAATAGCACATAAAACACAGAGAGAAAGTAGTCCAGCGTGGTCAGTAGCAAATAATTCCAATAAAATAAAATAACAAATCTTTGTCTATCATGAGTAGCAAATAATCACACTAAAATAACAAACCTCCGTCTATGATGAGTAGCAAATAATTCCACTAAAATTACCCAGCTTCCTGGTGAAAATGGTACCCCTTTTACCATCAAAATTAGTCTTTTCCCCACTCCAAAGAAGATAGAACTGGAGTAGAACAGAAACCCCCGAATGAGTTCACTAACAGCAGGCACACAGATTTACAGTCAAAATTATGGATGAACTCGAAACAAGATATCGTATAACGAAGGGACCTGATTGCAGCAACCAGGCCGACCACTGAAGGGAAAGGAAAAGGGAAAGGGGGAGGAGGAGGAGCTCACCATGAGCCGCACACGGCGGAGCAGCGGGCGAGGTCGAAGTGGTTGTCCAGCCGGGAGAAGACGGACCGGAGGGTGTCGTCGTTCAGCGACTGCGCCGTCGACTCGGAGCCAGTAGCCGCGCCGACGCCTCTGCGGCGCTTGGGGACCGCGCTCCCGCTCCGGCCCCGACTGCCGCTCGCCTCCATGGCTGGTGTACTGCGGCGCTTGGGGACCGCGCTCCCGCTCTGTATCTCTTTCCGGCCGGTTGGAGACCGGACCAGAGAGGACTTGTGGACAGGACAGCCGGTGGCTGGAGCCGCCGCTTTGAGGCTTCAGCTGTTTTATATTGGGCCCTTGCTGGGTCGGGAGACTTTAGTCGCTCTCCCGTCGGACCGGTATTAAATATACTCTAATTATAAAACTAAATGTACAGGTTAGGATTAATTTATGAGGCAAATTTATTAAACATAATTAATTTATAATTTAACAATGCGGTGATACAGTAATCATGTGCTAATAACGGATTAATTAGGCTTAATAAATTCGTCTTGCGGATTACTGACGGATTCTGTAATTTATTTTTTTTAGTATCCGAACACCCCATGCGACACCTCATGTAACATCTGATGTGACACCTCTTAAATTTTAGCCACTGCATCCAAACACCCCTTAGAAACAGAGTTTCTTTCACAAGGAAAAATAAAGAAGGTTTCTCCTCCGAATAACTCCTAGAGCTTCGTAAAAAAGCGCACACACACTAGGTAAACCAATAATTTTTAGTAAGTTAATAAAATATAAGTAGCAACTTTAATTTATCCTACTCTCTATTTGTTTTCTGTACTAACTTCTAGTAAAAACAAAAAAAAGATCCCACAACTCTCTTTTTACATCAACTCACCTATTTGTGTGTCATCGCCACCCCTAGATTGCCCTGTCGCTAGCCCATGAAGCCAGGAGTGGCCGCCCCTAACCACCCACCGCCGGCCTTCAGGTGACTAAAAACGAACCACGGCTGACCAGGCGACCCCCGGCCACTATCAGCCAGCCCTAGCCAGGCCAATGACATCCTCGACTTGGCCAATGCTAGTTGTGCCCGATCATTGGTGGCTATCTATCCACATATCAAACTACAAATCATCAAACAACAAACTATTTCATATGCAAAGCAAATTGCAGTAGAAACTGAGAGCTTCATAGACCAAAACGTGTATACATGTGTCGGTGTTTCATGGACCGACTAGTAAATTTAGCGCCGCGTTGCTCTAGGAGTCGATGGTAGCACTTGAGACACGGGGAAATTATGCTGGTTTAGGATAGAGCCCTACGTCCAGTCTCAAAGGGGTTCGAGTTCATGTTCCTCGGTTCAAGTGCCCTAAAGGCTTACAACGGGGGCGCTCGTAAGCGTGGATGCGGGAGTCAGAGGATTCAAGATAGCAGAAATTCTATCCTCCCGAGAGTCCTATCTAGAATGAAGGCCCGGCTCCCCTTATATACTCTTTGGGGGTCGGGTGACAGTCGAGAGGGAAAGGTGCTCCCGACCTGAGTGGTCGAGAGCCCGAGGGGAGGGTGGTTGGCGAGCTTGGTCTGTGGGTCCTCTACGTCTTGTTCATGCTTCTGTTGCACGTTCGAGTATCGTCACAGGTTCTTGCTCCCCGCATTAAGGTATGGTGTACCATAGCGGCACATGTGAAACATGGGTCCATAGTGCGTGCATCGTGGCCTTTGTCCTGGCACCCGCCATCCTAGGTGAGGCGTCGTGGCACTAGCGCGTGAACAGAGCAGCCATCCAATGCTGACCGTCGGCCTCTTCAGTCGTGGTGATGCCTCTCCCAGCCACATGCGATCGGGTCGGGGGTCCTCTGGCCTGACTGGTTCTGAGGAGACTAGCTCCTGGTTATGAGACTGAAAGCCCTAGTTTAGTTTGGATAATTGATAAAACTTATTTGGACTAACCCTATGCTCTAAGTGTGGATGTGAGATAGGTTGGTCCAACCCAAGTGATGGAGCTAAGTGGCACTCATGGATGGAGATGGCCACATGAAATGAAGATCATGGTGATAGTGTGGACACATGTTTTGTTGATCAAGACACTTAGAGAGTGTGATCACATTTAGGATAGATGATCGTACTATTAAGAGGGGAGCCCTTATCGGACAACTCGATCATCTAGTGCCACTAGGTGTTGGAAAACTTGCATATGCATTTTAGGCCAAGTGCAGAATCGGTGAGAAGTGATTAACTTTTGAAAAATGATTGTGAAAATGCTAACACACTTGCACGTGATGGTGAAACACTTGGAGTGTTAGCACATTTACAAAGGTGGTGACAAAGGTGAAGAAAAGGAGACAAAACCGAGTGTGAAGTGGTACCTTGGGGGCACCGCCACCCTCTGTCTGGTGGCATCGCCACCCCTAGGGCGGTGCCCACCTGGCAGTGTCCCAAGAAGCAGCGTGGGCACGGTCACCGCCATGTCCGATGTTCACTGCCTCGATGAGGGCGGTGCACCGCCTGGTCACCGCCACTTTTATCCAAAGAGCAAGGGAACCGGGGGTGGTCACCAGATAGGGCACCGCCACCCTGTGTCTGGTGCCACCGCCCTATTTTTCAGAGAGGGGGTCTCGGGTGACTTGGTCTCCGCCCTCCCTAGGGCGGTGCCACCGCCGCCTTCCGGTGCCCGCTCGGCCAGTCAAACTAGCCGTTGAGTCGACCGTTGGGGGGCACCTCCACCCCATGTCCGGTGCCACCACCATCGTGTCCGGTGGCCTCGCAGAAACCAGTTCCAAGGGGTAATGGCTCTTTTTCGTTGTGGGGCTTATAAATAGTCCCCTTGGCCAGCCATGGCCACTCTCTTGGAACCCTAAAGTGCTAAGATTTCATATTGTGAGCAAGCTAACACACTCCACTCACTTCTACACTTGATTTCATCAGCTTGAGTGAGATTGAAGAGCCTCTAGTGCATTGCTTAGTGATTTAGCATCTTGTGGCACTAGGTGGGTGATTTGGGCTGGTGGAGTTCTTGTTACTCTTGGTGTTTGCCGAAAGCTAGACGGCCCGGTGATTGGTGGATCATTGAGCGGCTATTGGTGATTGTTGCCAGCTCCGATCATTGAGCTTGTGAGGGGTTCTTATGCCTTCCTCGGCGGAGTGCCAAAGACAACTCTAGTGGATTGTACGTGGCTTGTGGATCCTCATCTTGTGTTGGTTGTGCGGCACCCGGTTGCGAGTTAGGCGTGTGATGCCTATTAGCACGTGAACCACCAAGTGAGTGAATCGCTACAATAGGGACTAGCTTGCCGGCAAGCAAGTGAACCTTGGAGGAAAAATCATTGTGTCATCATTTGTCTCCTTGGTATTCTTTGGTATTCATTGATTGATCACTTGCCACGGCGGTATATCTCCTCTACCATTCTCTTGCATTACTTTGTGTATTTACCTTGTGTAAAGCTTGTGGTAGTTGTAGCTAGTTGTGTAGCCTAGCTTCTTAGTTGTAATTAGTTCCTAGCTAGCTCAACTAGTGTAGAGTGTAGCGACATAGCCCTTGATTGCCTAGTGATCATAATTGACTAGAATTATTGGTAGGTGGCTTGCATTTTTAGTAGGCTAGCGCAACACTTGCTTCGCCTCATAATTATCTAACCTCTTGGCTTAGTGTTGTTATAGATTTTTTAATAGGCTATTCACCCCCCTCTATCCATTAGGACCTTTCAAAGACCCATGCCCATGGTCAGTATGGCCGTACTCCTACTTGTCGAGTCAGGTATGGGTTGGGCGATCGTGACGCCGCTCTGTCACTGTGTAGTCCTTGACTTAGTGATGGGGCGGTCCGAGGGGTGACGCTTCACCTCAGGACCCTATGGGTCCAAAGGGTGGTCGATGCACGCCAAGACCCTACGGTCCATTGGGTGGTGGTCCTTCTCTGTCCTAGAGGACTGTGTGTGCATCCTGTCAGGGCAGATATATTTAATGCGCCAACCACCTCTAGTCCTTTTCATACCTGGTTGGTCGAGGCCAAAGGTGGTCGAGGCGGCTGCGTGCTACATGGTTGGGGGAAGAGAGTGGTCAAGGCGGGCCACGGATGTTGGACCATGGCCAGCTGGGCCACCCGAAGTGCTTCGTAGGCCGCGCCATTGGACACAATGGGTATCGGCCCCCGACAACGTGAATTATTTATATGATATAGTATGAATGCATTGTCCATGCTTAACCCCATCGGATATAGAAGAAGGCTATGTGTTGACTTGGTACGATGCTTCCTCCTCCTCAAATAATGGGTCCTCCTTGATGGTCACTGGCATCATCAATGGTGACATGTTAGATCTAGGGTCACGATATCCCAATATAGGCCAGGTTTGGAAGTGAGGGAGTGACGGTGGTACTGAAGGTTGAATCCGGATTTTATCTAATAGAAGAGGCATATGCTCAGTGTGTGGAGAGTTTAGAAGGCGAAAGAGCATAGGAAATATGAAGGCAATTTGGGTGAAGTGTCATTATGACAACGCCTTTCCCCTATAGAGGACATACAATACCAAGTGGCATCACTGGGCCACCCAGAGAAAATTATGAGGATATTCCCCCAAATGGACATAAGCTAGCCTCGAATTACTTGGGAAAATAGATACCACTCAAAATTAATGGTATAACCCCTGCTAGGTCATGAGTCTTATATCACCATCCATTACGTAGATTCATGGGATACCACTTGGACTAATATGTTATTAGATCATTTTCCATACTATTCCTACCCCACGAGTGAATATTACATGGCTTATTTTTGTTTTGCGAGTAATCATCATCAAGTCCATCATGGTCTCCTTGCAAGCAAGGAAGAGGGGGGCCTAGGAGTGCATAACTCGGGATAGTTTTCCAAGGGAGGAAGATAAAACACTAGGCTAAGACAGATTCACCACCAACATATTTGTAGCTTGATCTTGAGGGACTCCGGACCTACTAACGATGATAAGATCCCAGTGTATCATCATGGAGGATACATATGGCCTTTTAGACATAGGATGGGCTAGGCTGACTACATGGAATCCAACATATACCTGAGAGTCTCCACCAACATGTTGTACAAGGCATAGACATGCATATACCCTGATATACCTAGATTACATTGTAACAAATTAGGAAACTAATTTGTAAATCGATCAGGATAGGATTTCTCTATGATCCTCCTACCACCAACTATATAAGAAGGGGTAATGAAAGGTCCTAAATGGCTAGAGGGGGGTGAATAGCCTAATTAAAAGTCTACAAATCACTAGAGCAAAATGATTAGAACAACAAATGGCGATAGCAAGTTTTGCTCTAGCTCTACCAAGAGATGCAAGCCACCTATTCCAAACAATTCTAGTGAATTATAGTCTCTATGGCACACAAATGACTATGTTGCTATTTCTTCACTAGTGGGCTAGCTAGCACAAGAACTATTACTTCTATCAAGAGAGTAAGTCAAGCTAACAATTCTACTCTACACAAGAGCTACTACTACACAAGTATGTAACAATGTAAATACAAGGGAGAGCGAGGTGATTATACCACCGTGGCAAGTGAGATGATCAATTGCAATATGAATACCAAGTGAATCACCGAGAGAAGTCTAATCATACAGTTGACAAAAGATTTTTCTCCCGAGGTTCACGTACTTGCTGGCACGCTAGTCTCCGTTGTGTCAACCAACACTTGGTGGTTCAGTGGCTAATAGGTATCACACACCTAGCCCACCACTTGGGCGCTGCAAGAACCTACCCACAGGTAGCTCAATGACACGCGCAATCCACTAGAGTTACCTTTTGGCTCTCTACCAGGGAAGGTACAAGACCCCTCACAATCACCGGGAGATGGCCACGAACAATCACCAACTCATACCGATGCTCCTCCACTGCTCTAAGCTGTTTAGATGGCGGCAACCACCAAGAGTAACAAGAAATATGTAGCCACAATGATGCCCAAGTGCCACTAGATGCAATCACTCAAGCAAATGCACTAGGAATCACTCCCAATCTCAAAGATGGTGAATCAATGATGGAGATGAGTGGGAGGTGTTTGTTTAGGCTCACAAGGAGGTATCACTTTCAAGAAAATATGCAAGAGATCAAGTGAGCCCAAGGCATGCTCCTTCTATTTATGGAGGTCCATGACCTCCACTAGCTATTACTCACTCGGGCCGACCGGACCCTAGGACCCACCCAAGGTCTGGACCATCTATAGGGAAGGTTCGGTTCTTGGATTCGCGCCACCGTCCCTCCTTTGAACTACAATCGCTAGATCTCAACGGTCACTTGATCGGTGCCAACGACTCTCACTTAGTGCAACTGGACTAGACTCAAGCACCGAGACCGGGACCACAGGACCCATGGACTCAGAACACTCCAGAGCATCTAGAGAGCTCCAGAGAGGATGGACCCGATCTGCTCGAGGCATCCAGGACCACGCAGAAAGCGGTTCTGGAACACTAACTTGCACCATGTCGCCTCCTTTCTTGCTCGTGTGTCATATTCGAACACGCGCACTGAGCTTCCAAACTCACATGCGGCGACAGGTCCGGAGCAGCCATGCCTCTGTGGTCTGCATACGCTCTCACCGTGCTAATCGGACCCGACCGAGATGGTTCGGAACCACCGCCGAGCAGGTCCGAACACCTACAACAGCCCTCTAGCTTAGGGTTTGGTTCCGAACCGCCCCACCAGGTCCTGACCCCCTAGGTCACTGTGGTTCGGTTCACTTCTTCTTCTCCTTTTCTTTTTCTAACACTTCAACTACTTCACCCTTGCTTAAGTTGCTAACCACAAAGTGTATAACCCATGTGCACGTGTGTTAGCATTTTTCCAAGCATTTTTAAGGGTTAATTGTTAGCACACTAGGTCCCCAATGCATATGCAATGACTTCACCTAGTGGCACTCGATAACTGCTTAGCCAAATATTTCCCCTCTTTATAGTACGGCTATCGATCCTAAACACACTCACACCTTCCATGGTGTCTTGAGTGCGAAAACAAAAACCTATTTGATACCTTTGCCTTGATCAACACTTGGTTTTTGTTTTTCTCTTTCTTCTTTTTCAAATTGGAGCACTTGATCATCTCTTTTGGTCACCACCATTACCATGACCATCATCTAGCTCCATCACTTGGTGTGTACCACCCTATCTCAATCACAACACTTAATGACAAGGGTTAGTACACTGGGTTTCATCAATTATCCAAAACCAAACTAGAGATTTTAGGTAAGGAGTCCCCTGATCAGTTTCTTAGCCTTTGTATACCTCTCTTCACATATGACACACAAGCAATATGATCCAAAGACACAAGACGTATGGTGTTACCTCCTCACGAGGGTTATAACGGTATAAACTTTATGCATCATGTGCTACCATCTAAAAATCTGCTACTCACACGACATACCACACTTACTATCGGTGATAACAACACAACCATGAATGCCTTGCTCGACTTCTTGCTGAGGTCGGTAGTGGTGAGACCTTTAGCAGTACATCCCTCATTGGAGGTTTTGTAGTGAGGCCACTCTCCTTTACTTTGGGGGTCTCTAGTTGATAAAACTTGTGTTAGAATCTTCGAACGTTATTAGTGGCATCTGTGTCATTTCCCTGTGTTGCTGCTTTGGTGGAAACGTTGGTAACAATATTGTGTTGATTTTATTGTTGTCACGTCCTCTATTACTTTAGCACGTTTGACCTTCTATGATGTTCAGAAACTATCAAGAATAGTTTTTTTTTGTGATTTTTCGGTGACAAAGAAATACCTGGCATTACAGAAGGTGCATCAGTACACATTTTCTATGACAAACAAAGAGAACCGTCACTCACTCAGTGACAATTGCATTTCTGAGTAAAAATATTACAACATGTTGAATTCGTTTTGCCACTTGGAAGATGGAGTGACACAACTGAAGTTATGATTAATTACACAATTCACTAGAGTCAAATTTATCAAATACTCCCCTTATTCTAAATTATAAGTCGTTTTAGTTTTTCTAGGTACAACTTTGCTATGCACCTAGTTATACATGATGTCTAGATTTATAGTAAAAGCTATATATTTAGAAAAAACTAGAATGACTTATAATTTGTAATGGAAGGAGTAACTGGCACGACGATGGTAGCAATGCCTTGACTGATATGCTGCACTTTTTTCTCTCTAAACAGGAGAGGGGCCGGGGGCAACTGAGGTGCCCAGTCTCCCCTCTATCATGACCCAAAAAATGAGAAACCCTACACTACTTATAATTGTAAACAGACAGAAGTGGAATACGGAAGCGCCAGCGAGAGGCTAAAACGAACTTCTCCTTCACCTTCTCCTAGCAAAATTTTTGACCCGGATCGGAACCTCCCAGTCCTTATCCTTAGAAATCTGGTACCTATACTTTATGAGGATGTTTTCCTTCACGTTCACCCTGATGGCCATATACGGGCCCATGACACTAATTGGCTCAATGGGCTCTCTAATTGGATCCAACAAGGTAATAACATGTTAGCCCTTGGGCAACTTTCTTAGGGCCCGCTTGCCCCTAGGTGCCTAGTTGTTGTGGTTGTGTCACTCTCGGTATAAATTTGCACCTACATATAGTTTGAATACTCGGATCCATCATTGTTCCCAATAAGAGTTGTCTCACCTACGGATATATAGACATGAACTACTTCGTCATTTTGCTCCAAGTTGAGGTATATAGAGGGGCTTCCGGCCCTGTTGCCACCCTCACCCATTGGTATGGCCTCTCCATTATTGACACACCTTGTGCCTTGCATCAATGTGGAACGAACTCCCTATGGAAAAAACTCCCCGTGATTGTTGTTGTGACATGCGGGATGGTGTTGGTGTTGGTGCTTTGGTGGACACGTTGGTTATGGTAGTGTGTTGTTGTGTTGATTATATTGTTGTCGCTTCCTTCTTCACTACAGCACATTTGACGTTCTATGACATTTAGAAGATTTCACGAGCAGGGTTTCATTTTGTGATGCTCCACTGACAAAAAAATCCTGGCGCTTTATCAGTATTCAGTACACATTTTCTATGACAAACAAAGTGAACCCCAACTACTTCATTGACAATTGCATTTCCGCGTAAAACTATTACAACATGTTCAATAGGATGCTACCACTTGGACGATGGAGTGGCAAGCTGAGAGGTGACATTATAGATATACAGTTTGCTAGAATCAAATTTATCAAGTAACTCACATGGCCGATGGTAGCAATGCCTCGATTGATATGCTACACTTTTTTTTTCTCTAAATGGAGAGGGGGCAACTTGTGTTATAGAATCTCCGAACGGTGTTAGTGGCATCTGTGTCGTTTCCCTGTGTTGGTGCTTTGGTAGAAACATTAGTAATTGTATTGTAGTCACTTCCTCTATACTGTAGCACGTTTGACCTTCTATGATGTTCAGAAACTATCAGGAATAGGGTTTTCATGTGATTTTTCGATGACAAAAAGCCTGGCGTTACAGAAGGTGCATCAGTACACATTTTCTATGACAAACTAAGTGAAACGTCTGTCAATGACGATTGCATTTCTGATTAAAATCGTTACAACATGTTGAATTGGGTGCTTCCACTTGGAAGATGGAGTGGTATAGCTCAAGTTATGATTATGCTGTTCACTAGAATTAAATTTATCAAGTACTCCACTTATTCCAAACTATAAGTCATTTTTATTTTTTCTAGGTACATGGTTTTTGCTACGCACTAAGATATACATGATGTCTAAATCCATAGTAAAAGCATGTATTTGGAAAAACTTACCATTATTCATAATAAAGGGAGTAACTGGCACAACGATGGTAGCAATGCCTCGATGGATATGCTGCACTTTTTCTCTCTCTAAACAGGGGGGGGGCAACTGAGGTGCGCGTGCCCAGTCTCCCATTTGTTGTGCCCCAAAAAATGAGACCCCCTATATTACTTATAACTGTAAACAAACAGGAGTGGAGTACGAAAGCGCCAGCGAGAGGATACTGCCGCTTGATCACATTCCCTCCTTTCGCGTGACTGCACTGTCTTATATGCCTCCAGATTGTTCTCCACGTCTTTGCAGGCCTCATCCACGTCGTTAGGCATATTTGCAAGGCACAGATGCACGCCTCTATAGCCATCAACCCGTACTGACTGACAGCACTTGTGGTCACCACGGCCACCAGAGCCACGTAGAAAGCCAGCATCAGGGTCATGAGTGATACCCACATGCACTGCAGCGCCCACGCGAAGCTCTTAAACGAGCCGACGGCGGAGCGCGACGTCTTCTCGTAGACGAGCAGGATCACAGCGACCACGGACGTCGCCACGGCGAACATGTCCAGGAACAAGAAGGTGTCGAAGACGAACTTCTTCCTCGCGAGGTGCGCCTGGCCCGTGGCGTCGCTGTACCCGCCGGGCACGTTGAACCCGGCCGCGAACGCCGAGGTGGCGATGATCACGGCCACCACCGCCAGGCTGTCGGGCGTCCTCTGGATCCCCTGCACGACGTCGTTGCCGCTCCACGGCATCAGCTGGTCCTGCCTCTGCGGCCGGAGCCGCGCCCCGTACGCGACCAGCGTCACCACCAGCCTCACCATCGTGAACGAGCTGATCGACGCCGCGGCGAGGTCGAACGCCGTGTCGCCGTCGCTGTTCAGGAGTCGGCCCGCGCCTCGCCCTTCCGCAGCAGGGCCTCCACGACGGCCGGCGCGCCCGCGGCCACCGCGAGGTGGTGGAGCGCCGTGTTCCCGTCCCTGTCGTGCGCGTCCAGCAGGACACCGCGCAGCGTGCGGCTCTTGATGACAACAGACACCACGGACAGCTGCTTCTCCCTGCACGCGGTGTGCAGGAAGGTCCCGCCATTACCGTCGCGGAGCTCGGCAGCGTCCGGGTAGCTCCTTAGCATGCCCTTCGCCACGCGGTGGTGTCCCATTCGCGCCGCGACGTGGAGAGCCGACAGACCGGCCGAGTCCTTCTTGTACACCGTTGTCGGCGGCGCGGCGCGTAGGAGCGCGTGCACGATGCTGCGGTCGCCGGCTGACGACGCGAAATGGAGCGAGCTGCTGCGCTGCTGTCCACTTGGTCTGCGAGAGCTGGTCTCCACTCCAGTAGCACGTCAACCATTTCTGCAGGCAACGCACATGCTGAAGACATTTTTGTTTCCCAAGCAATTCTTAGGCAGTTGGCAAGCAACTAACCTGAGCTCTGGAAGACAGCCGCGTGTAGAGCATTCTGTGAGCTCGGCCCGGCCGACGACGCGTCCTTGCACATGGTAATCGCTTTGACTGCTTGCACCGATCCGCTCATCACCGCCAGATAAAGCGGCGACACGCCGGCGTTGTTGAGCTCAGCCGCCGGGCCTGCCGCCGATACCAGCGCCTCCACCACCATGTGATACCCGTGCCTTGCGGCCAGGTGCAGGGCCGTGTCCCCGGCCTCGTTTCTGCATCCGAGGATGCTCTCGCCGCAGTCCCGGGACAGCTGCGCGAGGACCGCGACGGCCCTGACGTGCCCCGCCCTCGCCGCGCAGTGCAGTGGCGTGTCGAGCGCCGAGTTGCGGTGAGACAGGAGGAGGCCATGCTCCCTGAACCTGTGGTAGAGCTCCTGGATCAGCTCGTCATGGCCTTGCTCCGCAGCCACGTGGAGAGCAGTGTTCCTTTCAGCACTCACTTCGAGTATGTCGCACTGTCCATGACGAATGCCTGAAACACGTCAGTATAAGTTGACTTAGAATAGGTAAACCCGTAAGCTACCTAATGTCTTGCTTAGCTGCACTAGTGTCCACCTTATTTCATATGTTTGATCTGTTGGGGACCTAGGATAGATTGTTTAATGTAAAAATTTAGTAATTTTTTTAGCTCAATCTAACTCCAACCCAGGGGGTGTTTAGTTACCCTAAATTCCAAACTTTGATACTATGCAAAAAGAAGATTCCCCGTCACATCAAACTTGCGGTACATGCATGGAGTACTAAATATTGACGAAATCAAAAACTAATTGCACAGTTTGGTTGTACTTTGCGAGACGAACGTTTTTAGCCTAATTAGTCAACGTTTGGACAATTATTACCAAATACAAATGAATGCTACAGTAGCTACCGTGGCTACAGTGACTTTGCCGGCGCCGAATTCGGGCCGAACTAAACGAGGGCCCATATAGAATACGCAAACTCAATCCCATGACCGGTAGCGCTCCGACTCCACCACGTGACTGCGACCGCCGAGATGGCTTCCTCTTCTTCTCTACCTCCAACGGCCTTAGGGGGGGCGTGGTGCTCAGCAGTAGGGACGCAAGAGACGGCGGCTATTGCCGCAGCGGGGTCGCGCGCTCGCCCTTTTGCGCGACGGTTGCACCTTAACTGCCTCCATAAAATAAGATGGATACTGGTGTAGCAAACCAATGTCTAAATTGTAATTTATGTTCCAATAAACGTCATGGTCCCACAACTCCGTTTATTTAAAGCAATTTTAAATTTTATTTTTTTCTATATTTACCAAACACGATTGCTTGAGGGCAAGTAGAAGTTATGCGGATTTTTATTATTTTTTAATTCTTTTTTATTTAATATTTTAATAATAATTGCGTCTAATTTTTTTTTTGCAGATCTAGCCCTTTTGGTCGCACCAGTCCTGCTGGCGTGACAAAATAACACTGTCGCTCACATGTGTTGGCGTGGCAAGATCTCGTGGAAAACCTTCGCGCCACTGGGAGTGGTGTGACGAGACTCAACTTTACAAAGATTATAACTCTTCAATACGACGTCAGATGAAGATGATTTGTATATAAAAATTGTAGATCTCAATGAGGCAACTTTCTAGTTTTGAGTTTTTTCATTTGATGATGTTAAAATGCTCAAAAAATGATATAAAATTTCAACCGCATAATAACCGTGTACTAGCGCTTGTCGCATTAGAAAAATAATATCTTTTTTGGTGCCAAATGAAGATACTTTTTATTTGAAAGTTGTAGTTCTCAATTAGATTTATAACTTTATAGTTTTGAGTTTTTACATTTGAGATCGTTAAGATGATTGAGAAAATAATATAAATTTTTAACAGCATATTAATCGTGCACTAGGGCTTGTCACCTCACGAAGATTATATTTTTCTTCAAAGGTGTCAAATGAAGATATTTTTTATATTAAAGTTGTAGCTATCGACGAAATTTACAAGTCTTTATAGTTTTGAAGTTTTTCATTTGAGATTGTTAAAATGCTGAAGAAAATAATACAAAATCTAAGGGGCATGTTAATCGCGTAACAAAGCTTCCATTTGAGATTGTTAAAATGCTGAAGCAAATTGGTTAGGACGGTTTCTGTAGAATCATTGCCGAGTTGATACCATTGTCATCCACACGTTCTAGTGCTTTGGTGTTTGACCGATCTTTATGTCAACAGTGGGACAAATATTTATAGTAGCCACAAAGCACAACACCAAAGGAGTGCTGAACAAGCAATCATAACTTCCACACACTGGGCACTACAACACCTTTCCTTACTAATAACATGGGAAGTCTGAAAGGAAAGAAAGTCAACTTGCAGTAACACAAATTCACAAGGACCTCACTTGTAGTGAAAGAGAACAGGATATTGGCTGGAGCAAAATATTTGTTCTATCTTATATACTACTAGCATAGCATGGCCGTAGTCTTTTGTTTTTTTTCCTAGCTGGTTATTAGCCAGTTTTCTAAAAACTAAATCTCTCACATGTATCAGTCAAATAGGCATGGCCTCATGACAGTTCGTTTAGGAAGAACAAAAACCTTATACATCGATCGGATGCAACAAATGGTCTACTTAGGGACTTAATTGATGTTGTGTTCTTACCAGCAGCAGCTTTGCCATCTCTCGCGGCGCCCTTTTGATGGAGAAGCAGCTCCATGACCTTCTCCGTCCTCCCACTGTAGACTGCGAGATAGAGGGAAGGGCACATGCTGATGAGCAAGTGTGCAGCATCGTCACTGGGTTGCCTCATCGGCTTCGCATTATTTGCCGACAAATCACTCGTCGGACAGGCGAGCTGCACGCAGTGCTGCCGACGACGATCCATTGGATCAAGCTGCAGGTTGTTACGCCGCCGTTGCTGGAGGGTAGGCGATGGGCAGCTGCGTGTGAATATATAAGATGAAACCGCGATCTGGATCAGTCACACGGTTAAGACTCCAGCTAGATGCAAATATTTCTCTTTTATTTAAGTTTGTGGTGCTACTAGCATGTAGACAGAGAAGGGCGGCAGACGGGCGAGAAATGAAATTCCAAGGGCTTGTATCATTCGACCGGCGGCCTTGTTTCTCTTTGCTGGATGCTGGCCATGTGACCAGGTCGCCACCGTGGTACAAGAATGCAGGCTCAGTCCTCAGATTCCTGAAGCCCAGCCAGGGTCAAAATGAACTCGACTTAATATAAACACCAGCCTTAACAATGATACTCAATATGTGCATATGAAATGTTATCAATGAATACCAGAAATGCCTCCAAAAGCAGTATTCACGTTGACAACAAAATTTGGCTAGCCCAAGGCATGATTTCACATCGATAATTGGCCGGATAATAGATTTAGAGATCATTCGGCTATTAAGCAGTCATCGTCGTTGTTTCTTTTTCTTTTCTTTTTTTTTGAAGAATCTGGAGGGGCCAAAGCCCCTACAGTAGAATAATTAAATTAAAGACGAACCAAACGTACAACAGTTTACAAGGAAGCTCAAGAAACAAAAAAAGAAAGGAAAAATGCTTTTCTTTTTCTGAATTACAACCAGCTTTGGATCCATGAGCAGAAATCTTCTGAACGACTTTCTTTTACTCTGATTGAAGTTAAGGTCATCTCCTTATTAAAAGCAGTTTTCTTGACTGAAGGTCAGGACCTATTCCTTTGAAAATCAGGTTGTTGCGAGCACCCCAGATTGTCCAACACATGATTATCACAGCATTCATAAAGAATTCACAATTCAGTTGGTTTCTGAAATGCAGGTTCACTTGAGGGAAGGAAGCCTTATCTGGAATTTGTATGTTGATGAGATTCCAACAGAACTTGGCAAAAGGGCACTCCAGGAAGAGGTGGGTGACTGTTTCTTCGGTTGGTTGATGACAGAGAGCTCACAGTTAGACGAGTCCAAGTGCATGTTTTTTCTTCTTAAGATGTTTCTTGTATTCAATCGATCTTTTAAGAGCAACCAAAATAAAACTTTGTTTGGCAGAAGGTCTTCCAAAGCCGGATAAAAACAGGATGGACTGTGTGATGGCCTATTAACTTCTTGTAGGCCTTGGTTGCTGCAAATAGATTAGATCCCTAGACATAACCCCAAGAGTCATTTTCAGCTGTGAAGTTTATACTATCCAGGATGTTGGTCAGGTTTATCATTTGGGAGTATGCCAAGTCAGAAAGAGGCAGGTGGAAGAGCTGACTATGTTTCTTGCAAAAGAGTAGACGGTCTCGTCCTTGAGGTTCGCCTTGCCGTCGTCGCCGTACCCTCCGGGCAGGTTGAACCCGGCGGCGAACGCGGCGGCGACGACGAGCTCGGCCACCACCGCCAGGCTGTCGGACGTGTTCTGTATCCCCTTCCGCACCATGTCGCGGCCGCCCCACTGCTCCAGCTGGTCCTTCCTCTGCGGCCGGAGCCGTGCGCCGTAGGCGACTAGCGCCACCACCAGGCTTATCGTGGCGAAGAAGCCGGCGGCCCATCCTTCGGCGCCGAGATCGAACGTCGTGTGACCGTCGTTGTTCAGAACGTCGGCACGCACCTTGCCCTTCCGTAGCAGGGCCTCCACGACGCCGTTCGACCCCGCGGCCACCGCGAGGTGGAGCGGCGTGTTCCCGTCCCTGTCCTGCGCGTCCAGGAGGCCGCGGCCGCGCAGCATGGGGCTCCTGATGGCGAGCGACACTACCGCCGAGGAGCACGTGTCCCTGGCCGCGGCGTGGACGAAGGTACCGCCGCTGCCGTCGCGGAGCTCGGCGGCGTCGGGGCAGCTCCCCCTAGCATGTCCTCCACGACGCGGTGGTGCCCCATCCGCGCCGCGACGTGGAGTACCGACAGACCGCCCGAGTCCTTCTTGTAAACCGTGCTCGGCGGCGAGGCGCGCAGGATCGCGTTCACGATCTTGCGGTCGCCGTCGGACGACGCGAAGTGGAGCGGGCTGCTGTCGACTTGGTCTGCCAGAGCTGGCCTCCATTCCAGTAGCAGGTGAACCATCTCTGCAGCCAACGCAAATGCTCAACACATTACAATTTTTCTCCGCAAGAGGAAATAAGCGACTAACCTGAGCTCTGGAAGACAGCAGCGTGCAGAGCATTCTGAGAGCTCGGCCCGGCAGATCACGCGTGCCTGCATGTGGTAATCGCTCTGACCGCTTGCACCGACCCGCTGATTACTGCCAAGTACAGAGGCGACACGCCGGCGTTGTTGAGCTCGGCCGCCGGTTCTGCCGCCGCCGAGACCAGGACCTCCACCGTAGCGCCGAGCCCGTGCCTCGCCGCCAGGTGCGGGGCCGAGTCCCCGGCCTCATTCTTGCATCCCAGAATGTTCTCGCCACGGTCCCTGGCCAGCTCGACGAGGACAGCGGCGACTGCCCTGACGTGCCCAGCCCTCGCCGCGCAATGCAGCGGTGTGTCCAGCGCCGAGTTCCGGCGAGAAAGGAGACCCTGACCCTTGAACCTGAGGTAGAGCTCCCGGATCAGCTCGTGGTGCCCTTGCTCTGCTGCCACGTGTAGAGCGGTGTTCCTCGATCTCCGCCAACAACACCAACTAGGAGTACCGTGTCAAAGTACGCATTGAGGGCATCCCGTTGCACTGCTGGGCGGAGGACGTGTCTGTCCGGGCGCTCGGTGATGGCTGCGAAGTGCACTACCTGGAGGAGAGGACGCGTCGTAGAGTGCGCACCAGATCCTTCGACCTGTGGGCCTGGTGCAAGGATCCCAGCGACATCCCCACCGAGGTCTGGCTCACGGTCACCAAGCCAGAGAGGGAGCCCCCGTCGACATCCATCCCGCTCCCTCAGGCGCCACCTACACTATTGGTGTCAAGGGTGTGGACGCACACACGATGATAATGGTAAAACCAAAAACCATACATACAAAATAAAGATCGAGGAAAGAAAAAAGAAACCGTGATTGTTTATGGAAAATCGGACAAAAAAACAGAACAGGAGATCATCGGAGAAAAAGAGATGGAGAAAAAAAATGTCATGGAAGTAAAAAGCCGGGTTGAAATAATCGCTTTCCTATATAGAAAGCAAAATAAGTTTTCTATCTGAATTAGGATTCCTATTCTATTCAGTCTATTTAGGCTTGGAGAGATCTATTTGTCCTAACTATCTAGGATCATATAAGTCTAGACGAAAGAAACTCTCGACTACCGGGAGTTAGGGAGAGATGGATGAAAAAAAATAGCCGAAAATTTTGCCACTTTATTAGTAGGTATAGATATGTTTTTTTACTACATATATCCAGAGACACAGTGTATACCCCCACAGCACTACTTCAACAGTACTTTTCAGCGAACGAACAGTGTTTTCCTCTCACAACAAATTAGCATAAGCATCAGCATAAGTCAAATTTCAGCGAAACGAACATGGAGTAGTTCTCCATAGCCAAAATTTGGAGAAGTTGTTTGGAGGACATTATTGTCCATGGAGTAGTTCTCCGTAGCCAAAATTTGGAGAAGTTGTTTGGAGGGCATTATTGTCACATCGTTGACTATTCAACTACGCACAATCTATAGAATCTGGGCTTGTTTGTATAGAAATGTGACAGGCATTGCCTTGCTAGGCAAGAAATACTGACCCAGACATCCAAAATTGGATGCTTGAGAGTGTTGTCTGATCCATGCAGATTTTTCTAGCCACGTACCGGCCTCGTTTAGTTGAGCAAATTTTGGAAATTTGGTTACTGTAGCAATTTCATTTTTATTTGACAATTAGTGTTCAATCATGGATTAATTAGGCTCAAAACGTTCGTCTCGCGATTTTTCACCAAACTGTGCAATTAGTTTTTTTTCGTCTACATTTAATGCTTCATGCACGTATCGCAAGATTCGATGTGATGACTACTGTAGCACTTTTTACGAAAATTTTTTGAGCTAAACGTGCCCTGTGTCGGTAAATACTGCATGTAGTGCAGGGTCTGACATATAAATGACCAAATTAAATGCGCCGCTCGGCCTGACATAGTACGGGCCCACGGAGGGCACGACTCGATGAGGGTCAGGCCGGCACGGCACGACTCAATGCTAGGGAAGAAATACTAACCCAGACCGTGCCATACCGAGCCAGAATCCTGTGCCATGGCCGGACCATCAGCCCGCGGGCCTTTTGGTCAACTATACCCGTGTGGCGACTTTGTTGACTGTTTGAACGGTCAATATTCAAATCAAATGTAGATGGCTCCTTATGGGAAAGCAACGTCAAAGAGACTTCCAAGCATGTCCCCGTCATGATGCCTTCTATCGGAACACTTGTACTTACAACAACTGATTTCACGGCGACACAACTACCACAAAAAATACGGGACACACCACCTCTCTTTAAAATAAAAGAAATCTATAATTTTAGGTGAGAACAAATAAATTGCATCAACCTACTGTGCAAATTTCAAATCTTTCTATATCTTAACCTTTTTATTTATTTTAAGTTTTCCAAAAAAATAAAAGCACCAAGGCAAAATGACTGTTATTATTAATCTTAATATTACTTTTGGAGACTCATTTTGGAGCTACCATGATAATCATCATCTAGCTATAACGCACTAAAGGAAAGAATTGTATAATTCTCACAAAAATAAAAAGCATGTAGTTGTGCGGTAGGTGGCTTAGGAGCAAATAAGGGTGAAAGATGAGACAGGGAAGAAAGAGCTGAATACTAAGGCACCGGCAAGCTTCTGCGATAGTTGTTTGATGAGTTGGTAGTGAAATAGCAAATAAGAGTAACTCTAGCAGCTCCTCAAACAGGCTTCTAAACCATATTTTGAAAGCTCAGGTCAAAAACACAGGTTGAGCAGGGCTCCTACTTAGACCCCATAAAATTAGAAGGCTCTTAAATTCTCCCTATGGGATCGGACCTCGTTTTTGGGAATCTAGATGAGGCCCATATTTTTCAGTTTCAGTCATTTATCTCCCGGACCTATCTGAAACTAAGCTCGCTCGAGCACTCGCTACACTTCCTAACACTCCTCTTGCCGGGTGCGCTGTTTCTTACGTCTATCCCACCCACCCAATGCTCTGTGTGGCCTACCCCAGTGAGTACTCCTCCCACTCTCCTGTTGTCGTCCTCCCCTTCGGTTCCGCTAATGGCGTGCCTCTCCCCAGCCTACTCCCCAGCGACTCCCTTTCTATGTGTAGAGACATTGTCGGATCCATCCCCCTCATTATTCTTCTCCCCCCACACACACACTGGTGTAGCTTAGGAGGGAAGAATAGAGAATGACTGAGGACATGTGTCAGTGTTTATTAGAATAGATTTGAGAGCTTCTTCTGTAACAAATAAAAAAAATTCATGCCCTCAAAGTAGGAGGCCCTCGAATCAAAAAGTAGGAACTCTGATTTGAGGGCTCCTCCCTCGAAAACCCCGGTCCCTAACCTATCCGATGAATTTGGCTCCAATTGAACTCGTCATTTGACACATGAATTCGGTTATTGTACTAATTTCCTGAATACCCGTTTCAGGCGTTGTTATGCACGGTCAGTGCGACATACTTGAGTTGACTGCGGAGAGGAACACCGCTCTACACGTGGCTGCGGAGCAAGGGCACCATGAGCTGATCCGGGAGCTCTACCTCAGGTTCAGGGACCAGGGCCTCCTCTCTCGCCAGAACACGGCGCTGGACACGCCGATGCATTGCGCGGCGAGGGCTGGGCACGCCAGGGCGGTCGCGGTCCTCGTCGAGCTGGCCAGGGAGCCGGGCGAGAACATTCTGGGATGCAAGAACGAGGCAGGCGACACGGCCCTGCACCTGGCGGCGAGGCACGGGCACGGCGCGGCGGTGGAGGTGCTGGTCTCGGCGGCGGCACAACCGGCGGCCGAGCTGAACAACGCCGGCGTGTCGCCGTTGTACTTGGCTGTAATTAGCGGCTCGGTGTCAGCAGTCAGAGCGATTATTACCAAGTGCAAGGACGCGTCATCGATGGGGCCAAGCGCACAGAATGCTCTGCACGCTGCCGTTTTCCAGAGCTCAGGTTAGTTGCTTGTTGGATTCTTAATGGTTGCATAATAAGGATTACTGGAAGAAGAAGAAAATGCAGTGAACTAATGTGTTGATCATTTGCGTTGCCTGCAGAAATGGTTCACCTGCTACTGGAATGGAGGCCAGCTCTGGCCGACCAAGTCGACTGCAGCGGCAGCAGCCCGCTCCATTTCGCGTCGTCGGACGGCGATCGCAGCATCGTGCGTGCAATCCTGCGCGCCGGGCCGCCGGGAACGGTGTACAAGAAGGACTCGAGCGGCCTGTCGGCTCTCCACGTCGCGGCGCGGATGGGACACCACCGCGTCGTGACGAACATGCTAGGGAGCTGCCCCGACGCCGCCGAGCTCCGTGACGGCAATGGCGAGACTTTCGTCCACGCCGCGGCCCGGGAGAAGCGCTCCTCGGTGGTGTCGCTCGCCACCAAGAATCCCATGCTGCGCGGCCTCCTGGACGCGCAGGATAGGTTGGGGAACACACCTCTCCACCTCGCGGTGGCAGCGGGATCGACCGGCATCGTGGAGGATCTGCTACGCAACGGCAAGGTGCGGGCCAATGTTCCGAACAACGATGGTCACACAGCGTTTGATCTCGCCGCCGGATCAACCACCAGTTTCTTCAAAATGGTAAGCCTGGTGGTCGCGCTAGTCGCTTACGGGGCACAGCTCCGGCCGCAGAGGCAGGACAAACTGAAGCAGTGGATTGGCCGCGACATGGTGCGGAAGGGGATACAGAACACGTCGGACAGCCTCGCGGTGGTGGCCGGCCTCATCGTCGCCGCCGCGTTCGCCGCCGGGTTCAACTTGCCCGGTGGGTACGGCGACGACGGCAAGGCGAACCTCAAGGACGAGGCTGTATTCAAGAGCTTCCTGCTCTTGAACACCGGGGCCGTGGTAACGTCCATCGTGGCGTTGATTCTGCTCGTCTATGGGAAGGCGTCGCGCTCTGCCGGCTCGTGGAAGAGCTTCGCGGCGGCGCTGCAGCTCTTGTGGGTGTCGCTCGTCTGCATGATGCTGGCCTTCCAGGCGGCTCTGCTCTCCGTGGCGACCACGAGGGCACTCAGTTACGGGTTCGTGGGTGTATACACGTGCATCCTTGTCTTGCAAGTATGCATCGCGCAGTGGCTGGGGCCGGGGCCTGCGACGAGGTTGCCCACGATTTGGAGGTTTCACTGGAAAGGAAGAAGGCATGTCAACGTCAAACGACAGTATCCGTTCGCCAAAGGTACCGTACTCAATTTACAACTTTTTACAGCTACAAGTTTCCTAGTTTCTATAGGTTTTCAAGTCATCTTTATATTAAACCGGAGATCCAAGGACACCTCAATTGCTCCATCACCATCTGCTCTTTATTATTAGAGGGGAAAATGCCATCTGGGGAGTTCGGTACTCACGTTGCAAGACTGAGCCTATGGCTCATCAAATTATTGAACTTGATGTATTCTTATTTGATCCAAAGAAAAGCAAAAATAGATGAAGAGATAAGCTGGACCTTTTTAGACACATGAACTACATATGGCTTTGTAATGTTGGTGAGACACATAAATCTTGTCAGTAGCTTTGTTTAGTTTGTAAAATGTTCGTGCTCCAATGACGATGACATGTAATCTATATATTGTATATGCATTCCGTTGGCCAACATTGGTGGTTCTAAGTATCTCATATTTAGTTTCTAAAAAGCTTACAATCGCGAAAACAAGATTCAAACATAATGGTGGGAACAAAAGATTTCAAATATGAAAACCATTAATAAAGACAGTAGAATTAGGCAACCACATATGTTAATCATTAACAGAGGAGAGACGTGCACATTTGGCAAATGTACTCCGCATGACTTAGTCATATATATAAAAAAAACAAAGGAGTATGCATTTGACATTAGCAAGGAGGGCGTTGTGGTCCGCCAATCTTCGCTGCTGACCCTCCCCCTGGCACTCTCGCCGTCTCGCGATGGTGGACCACAGAAGCACGCGACGGCCCAGCGGCAGCCCACGCAGAGCACACGGTCCGCGCATTGACGACCGATGTACGTGCGTGCTTCTTCAGTCGTAGGTGGTTCGGTAGTTACGTTTTTTTTTTCTATTTCTTTTTCCTTTTCCTTTTCCTTTTCCTTTTCCTTTTCTCTATGTTGTTTTATTCTCCTTTTTATTTTTTATTTTTCTTTTATTTCCTTTGTGCATATTTTCTGTCCTTCTTTGATTTCTTTTTTCTTTTTCTTTGGGCATTCCCATCTATGCACGGGAAACGGAGGGAGATGGGGCCAAGCTGCAGCGGGGCAGGGAAGAGGCACGCGCGGGAGATTTCTCCCGTTCGCGCCGGCAAGGGGACGGACGCGGGTGGTCAAGGCGCGATCCTGGTTGGGTCCACGTGGGGTCCAGGTGGGAGGTTGACCGGCCACTGGTGGGGCACCACGTCGACGGGCTGGGGCCAGGTGGTCAGCGCTGGTTTGGCCAGGTTCCTTGAGCGGCTGGCTAGGCATCAAAACGGACGGGTACGGGCAGAAAAACATCTCTTCCGTTTCTGTTTCTATATTTTTTTAGCATAAACGGGATCGGGTTCGGAAAAAAAAAACAGAACTAAAAACGGATGGAAATATACGAAAATACGGAAACAGACAAATACGGTCAGAGAGTCGGAAAATTAAGTTAGAATAACATGATCAAATATACATGAACAGAGTCACAAAATAATATACACGTACGAAGTTATCGGTCCAATATTTACTAGCATGCCATGTGTTAACATGTTACCATGCATAACTGGTGATTAGTAGGTCTATGAATATAGACATATCTCACGTAGATTGCAAACGGGATGAAAAATAGAATAAATACGGGTCAATTCCGGATAAAAACGGGATCCAATGGAAACGGGTGGAAAAACCCCTCTCCCGTACGGAAACGGGATCCCACCAATACGGAAACGGGCGAAACAAAATAGAAAACAGGACGGGTCGGAACCGGATTTTTTCCGTCCGTTTTCAGCCTTACGGCTGGCGGCGGCCGCCGCTGGGAGCGTCTGCTCCCCTAGGGTTCGGGTGTAGGGACTCCTTCGGGCTGGGCCAGGTGGGCCGTGAGGGGAAGCCGGCGAGCGGGCCTTGGCACCTGTGGCTGGGCTGGAGGGCCTTGTGGTCCGCCAATCTTCGCTGCCGACCCTCCCCCCTCGCACTCTCGCGCAGGGCCGGCCCTGTGTTTTTAGGGGCCCCTTATATACACATGAACTAAGCACTTATACGTATAAATTGTTAATGATAAACGCTTAGTTACATATACAAAAGCGATATTCAGAAGAAAAAAAATCACATATAATAAAATACCTTAAAATTTTATTCTGATGTTCTCGATGTGAAGTCATTAATTATGATAGATACTCTAGTTGCTAGACAACAACCAGTCAACCATCACCATCTTGTTTAGATCTCTACGCTTGAATTACTCTTATAAAAAAACTTACGTATAGATCTCTCCGTGATTGTATTAATTCATCTACTCATGCTCACTTTTTTCTTTTCTCTATTTGACGAGATTTTGTACAAAATATTTTTTTAAAATAATGGAAGCATGTAAGCTTTACTGTACGTGTGCATGCATAATCATGTGTGCTTTGAAGAGGCAAGTAGATAGTGAAGGAAACTAGCAAATTGCTCTGGCTTTCATGTCTTGTTTAATAGGAGAAGGTGAAGAAAGCTAGTTAGCATGGTTGCTTAGGGCCCACCAGATCGAATTCGCAAAGTAGCTCGCATGAGGATCGTCAGGTTGTTGCAGAGCGGTGTACCTGCAGGCTAGCAACGGTGCAGACTATTCGCTGGCTAGCTGCTGTGCCTTAAATACGGTATTCCTCGGATGGGGCCCATGGGATCGGGGGCCCAGGGCGGCCGCCCTCAGTGCCGGCCCTGCTCTCGCGATGGTGGACCACAGAAGCATGCGACGGCCCAGCGGCAGCTCACGCAGAGCGCGCGGTCCGCGCATTGACGCCCGTGCTTCTTCAGTCGTAGGTGGTTCGGTAGTTACGTTCTTTTTCTTTTTCTTTTTTCTATTTCTTTTTCGTTTTCCTTTTTCTTTTCCTTTTCCTTTTCCTTTTCCTTTTCTCTATGTTGTTTTATTCTTCTTTTTATTTTTTATTTTTCTTTTATTTCCTTTGTGCATTTTTTCTTTCCTTCTTTGATTTCTTTTTTCTTTTTCTTTGGGCATTCCCATCTATGCACGGGAAACGGAGGGAGATGGGGCCAAGCTGCAGTGGGGCAGGGAAGAGGCACGCGCGGGAGATTTCTCCCGTTCGCGCCAGCAATGGGACGGACGCGGGAGGTCAAGGCGCGACCCTGGTTGGGTCCACGCGGGGTCCAGGTGGGAGGTTGACCGGCCACTGGTGGGGCACCACGTCGGCGGGCTAGGGGCAGGTGGTCAGCGCTGGTTTGGCCAGGGTCTTTGAGCGGCTAGCTGAGCATCAAAACGGACGGGTACGGGCAGAAAAATCCCTCTCCCGTTTCTGTTTCTGCAGAAATAGGATCGGCTTCACGAAAAAAAAAACTAAACTAAAAAAGGATACACGGGCGACGGCGACGGACTTGGGCGTACGCGCAGCATCCATGAATGAATCTAAGGTCTCAAGTGACCGTCCAGTGATATTACGCTTGACACGCTTCCTAGTCACACGTACATATATACAATGTTCCTTCACTTTCTTTTAAGGTTGTTTATTGGTTCCTATTGAGATTCATCTATATATATGCACATATAATGCTCCATCTCAAAATGTCACATTAATTGCGCTATTATATATTTATGCTTTCCAAAAAAATTTATCTAACGTTCTTACTCCTTGGCCTCTACATCAACAACACATACACTACTACATAAACGATTTTGCGCAGCGTTGCACTTTTGCACTCCGTGGCGGGCACCTATTTTTGTCCGCTGTGGTAAATCACACGATTTACCATGGCGGGTATTTTTTATTTACCGCAGCGGGCACTTTTGTCCACCACGGTAAATCGATTTACCGTGGCGGGCATTTTATAAGGCCCGCCGCAGTAAATACGGCCCGATCCAGAGCCCAGATACGGTCCAATTTCGAGGTCACGTATATATACAAGAGCCTAGGGTTCCTCAGCGCCGCACCACACTTCTCTCCCTCGCCCCTGCCCTACCCCTCCTCTCTCGCGCCGCACCACTCTCTCTCCCCTGCCCTACACTCCTCCCGGCGGCCCTCCTCCCTCCGCTCCTCTCTCCCCGGCGACGCGCCCCCTCCCCTCCTCTCCCTGGCGGCGCTCGGCTTGGCAAGGCGCGCGCGGCGGCGCTCGGCGAGGCGAGGCGAGGCAGGGCGGCGGCGAGGCGCGCTCGGCGAGACCCGCGCGGCGGCGTTTGCGGTGGATCCAGGGCGCCCGGTATGTCTCTCCCTCTCTCTCCCACCCTCTCTCTCCTCTCAGTCCTCCCTCATCTCTCTCTCTCTCTCATAGGCGAGGTGCTGCGCGGCGCAGGGACGGGCACACGGCGGCGGATCCAGGCGGCCGCGTCGACTCCCTGCGACGTGGATCCACACGACAACGGATCTAGGGTGGATGCGTGGATCCAGGCCGGCCGCGTCGACTCCCTGCTCCCGCGACGTGGATCCACACGGCGGCGGCATGGATCCATGGCAAGACGGCCCCAACCTGCGGCGTCGGCGCAGATCCGGAGGCGGATCCGGCGAGGAGGAGACCCCGGCGGCGGATCCAGGGAGGTGCGGTGGCTCCAGTATTGGGCTGGGACGGGCTCGTCGATGGGCTCGAGAATGGGCTCGCCGGCGGGTTCCTGTTTTTTTTTTTATTTTTTTAAACGATTAACCGCGGCGGGCATCCTAACGTGCCCGCCGCGGTTAAGCCACGATTTACCGTGGCCTCTAGGCCGCGGCGGACGGCTTTGACCGCCGCGGAAAACCGAAAACGCCCGCCTCCATTAAAGTTTGTGTAGTAGTGATATAAGAGATCTATCGTGCAAGTGTTTCAGTTCATCACATTGTTGACTGTTGAGTTGTTGATGTGTGTATGCGTAGTGTCGTGGGCAACTCCTTACTTGCGTAGTAGCTTCTTGATGTGACTTTTAGCCGGCCGGACAGTCCATGTCCATCTGCCATCTTGCAAGGCGCCACACGACTTGTCTGCATGCATCTACAACGTACTATGTTTCCTTAAGAAAGACCATTCCGCAAGAAAGACCACATATATACCTCCCACTCTCGCCTGGCGCAGCGAGCTGCCAACCGCTTTCACAGGCCGGATGGATCCTCAGCAGCACTCCATCCAGCTTGCCGCCGGTGCTTCGCCTGCCGGCTCGCCTGCAAAGGCAACGCCGCCGCCGATGCAGCAGCCGCCGCAATGTGACCATGAGCGCATGGTCGTCGGCAACATGTGCCCTTCTCTCTATCTCGCCGTCTACAAAGGGAGGATGGCCGAGGTCACGGCGCTGCTTCTGCAACAACACGCCGCTGCGATAGACTGTCAAGCCACTGGTAACTAACGAAACAGACCTAAACCTTTTTTTTTCCTTCTCTTTCTGCTTCCAAATTCTTCATTTGGCTCCAAGAATTAATATTTGAATTTGAGTACTGGCCAATAATAACTAGCTGGTTATTTATGTGATGTTAAGTTTAAAAGACTCAAAAAAAAAATGGTAAAAAGACAAGGGATAGAGGGGAGGATGATTGAGACCTAGAATACCCAGACATCCAAAATTGGATGCTTGAGAGTGTTGTTTGGTCCAAGCAGATATTTCTAGCCACGTACCTGTGTCGGTAAATACTGCATGTAAGTGCATGGTATGACACCCATGTATAAATGGCCAAATTAAATGCGCCGCTCGGCCTGACATAGTACGGGCCCACGGAGGGTATGACTCGATGGGGGTCAGGCCGGCACGGCAGGACTGGATGCTAGGCAAGAAATGCTAACCCAGACCGTGCCATACCTAGGCCGAGCCAGAATCCTGTGCCATGGCCGGACCATCAGCCCGCGGGCCTTTTGGTCAACTATACCCGTGTGGCGACTTTGTTGACCGTTAGAACGGTCAATATTCAAATCAAATGTAGATGGTTTCTTATGGGAAAGCAACGTCAAAGAGACTTCCAAGCATGTCCCCGTCATGATGCCTTCTATCGGAACACTTGTACTTACAACAACTAATTTCACGGCGACACAACTACCACAAAAATACGGGACACACCACCTTTCGTTAAAATAAAAGAAATCTATAATTTTAGGTGAGAACAAATAAATTGCATCAACCTACTGTGCAAATTTCAAATCTTTCTATATCTCAACCTTTTTATTTATTTTAAGTTTTCCAAAAAAATAAAAGCATCAAGGCAAAATGACTGTTATTATTAATCTTAATATTACTTTTGGAGACTCATTTTGGAGCTACCATGATAATCATCATCTAGCTATAACGCACTAAAGGAAAGAATTGTATAATTCTCACAAAAATAAAAAGCACGTAGTTGTGTGGTAGGTGGCTTAGGAGCAAATAAGGGTGAAAGATGAGACAGGGAAGAAAGAGCTGAATACTAAGGCACCGGCAAGCTTCTGCGATAGTTGTTTGATGAGTTGGTAGTGAAATAGCAAATAAGAGTAACTCTAGCAGCTCCTCAAATAGGCTCCTAAACCATATTTTGAAAGCTCAGGTCAAAAACACAGGTTGAGCAGGACTCCTACTTAGACCCATAAAAATAAAAGGCTCTTAAATTCTCCCCACGGGATCGGACCTCATTTTTGGGAACCTAGATGAGGCCTATATTTTTCAGTTTCAGTCATTTATCTCCCCGACCTATCTAAAACTAAGCTCGCTCGGGCACTCGCTACACTTCCTAACACTCCCCTTGCCGGGTGCGCTGTTTCTTACGTCCCTCCCACCCACCCAACGCTCTGTGTGGCCTACCCCAGTGACTACTCCTCCCACTCTCCTGTTGTCGTCCTCCCCTTCGGTTCCGCTAATGGCGTGCCTCTCCCCAGCCTACTCCCCAGCGACTACCTTTCTATGTGTGGAGACATTGTCGGATCCATCCCGCCATTATTCTCCTCCCCCATCGATGGGGCCAAGCGCACAGAATGCTCTGCACGCTGCCGTTTTCCAGCTTTCAGGTTAGTTGCTTGTTGGATTCTTAATGGTACTACTGGAAGAAAAAAAATAATGCAGTGAACTAATGTGTTGATCATTTGCGTTGCCTGCAGAAATGGTTCACCTGCTACTGGAATGGAGGCCAGCTCTGGCCGACCCAGTCGACTGCAGCGGCAGCAGCCCGCTCCATTTCGCGTCGTCGGACGGCGATCGCAGCATCGTGCGTGCAATCCTGCGCGCCGGGCCGCCGGGAACGGTGTACAAGAAGGACTCGAGCGGCCTGTCGGCTCTCCACGTCGCGGCGCGGATGGGACACCACCGCGTCGTGACGAACATGCTAGGGAGCTGCCCCGACGCCGCCGAGCTCCGTGACGCCAATGGCGGGACCTTCGTCCACGCCGCGGCCCGGGAGAAGCGCTCCTCGGTGGTGTCGCTCGCCACCAAGGATCCCATGCTGCGCGGCCTCCTGGACGCGCAGGATAGGGACGGGAACACGCCTCTCCACCTTTCGGTGGCAGCGGGATCGACCGGCATCGTGGAGGATCTGCTACACAACGGCAAGGTGCGGGCCAATGTTCCGAACAACGATGGTCACACAGCGTTTGATCTCGCCGCCAGATCAACCACCATCCAGTTTCTTCAAAATGGTAAGCCTGGTGGTCGCGCTAGTCGCTTATGGGGCACAGCTCCGGCCGCAGAGGCAGGACCAACTGGAGCAGTGGGTTGGCCGCGACATGGTGCGGAAGGGGATACAGAACACGTCGGACAACCTCGCGGTGGTGGCCGGCCTCATCGTCGCCGCCGCGTTCGCCGCCGGGTTCAACTTGCCCGGTGGGTACGGCGACGACGGCAAGGCAAACCTCAAGGACGAGACTGTCTTCAAGAGCTTCCTGCTCTTGAACACCGGGGCCGTGGTAACGTCCATCGTGGTGGTGATTCTGCTCGTCTATGGGAAGGCGTCGCGCTCTGCCGGCTCGTGGAAGAGCTTCGCGGCGGCGCTGCAGCTCTTGTGGGTGTCGCTCGTCTGCATGATGCTGGCCTTCCAGGCGGCTCTGCTCTCCGTGGCGACCACGGGGACACTCAGTTACGGGTTGCTGGGTGTATACACATACACGTGCATCCTTGTCTTGCAAGTATGCATCGCGGAGCGGCTGGGGCCTAGGACGAGGTTGCGCACGATTTGGAGGTTTCACTGGAAAGGAAGAAGGCATGTCGACGTCAAACGACAGTATCCGTTCGCCAAAGCTACCGTACTCAAATTACAACTTTTTACAGCTACAAGTTTCCTAGTTTCTATAGGTTTTCAAGTCATCTTTTTTTAAACCGGAGATCCAAGGACACCTCAATTGCTCCATCACCATCTGCTCTTTATTATTAGAGGGAAAAATGCCATCTGGGGAGTTCGGTACTCACGTTGCAAGACTCAGCCTATGGCTCATCAAATTATTGAACTTGATGTATTCTTATTTGATCCAAAGAAAAGCAAAAATAGATGAAGAGATAAGCTGGACCTTTTTAGACACATGAACTACATATATATGGCTTTGTAATGTTGGTGAGACACATAAATCTTGTCAGTAGCTTTGTTTAGTTTGTAAAATGTTCGTGCTCCAATGACGATGACATGTAATCTATACTAGCCATTGCTGCACGCGCTTCGCTGCGGATGATGCGCTTGGTATAGGAAAAATCTTGGGAAATATGGCTCATATGTCTAATATGTTTTCTCATCGCGTTGCTACGAAAGGTTAGTCTCTTTGCTACATTAAATGGGAAAATATGGGAAGAAAAGGTAACATGTTTTTTATCATTACAATGTTGTAAACGAACATAGATGTTGGTTGTCATTACATGGTGCCTATTCTAGGCCAGCAAATCAATGACATGTTAGTGGAAAGAAGTATTTGATGGAGTTGGGCTCAAGCAACTAACACGTTTAGATTCAAAGCACAACATTGGCTAGGATTACATTATAGGTGTTAAGAGCAAAAACTACAACACAAGTGCGTCTCCTAGCGCGAGGGTTTACAAAAGAGTGAATTAGGATCCACTCCACTTAGGCGAAACTACAACACATTTCGTAAATCTGGAATTACACGAAAGATTACACGACGTCGAATACTAAATTACACCGGGATTTAAAGTTACATGGTTAAGAGCAACCTAGTACGACCAAGGCTTACTCCAGAAGTCGGGATAGACGAGGGCAATGGAGAAACAACAAGATAATGATTATCCAGAACATGGCGTATTACTAACAGATTCAGAAACAGGAGACTGAGAAGTCAAACATCATGAACCCTAAGACCAAACTAACTAAGGGTAGGCTTGAACTTCTTCGAAAACCAGATCCCTTCTTCTCAGATTACACCATCGCCTCTGTCAGACGAACCTAGTTCCACAATGACGACTGGATCTCGTAGCTCTGCTTCGGATTCGAGAGGGATGTGGATGAAGAAGAAGAGCAAGGACCAAGGGCATCTTATAGTGGCGAACGGAGATGGGGCGCAGCGCACCGGAAGTGGAGACATCATGGATGGGATACACTGCCGGTTAACGCCGTGGGGATAAAGTCGGCCATGGTGCGCTCCCTGCGCAGGCAAGCAGAGGGGGGAATAAAGGAAAGGAGAGAGTGTTCGCTCGACGAGGGAGGTGTGCGGGCGGACGTGTCCCCAAAAGGAGAAAGAAGGGAGGGGGTCCAGTACGGGGACGAGGGCGAGGATCAAGAGCGGACCGGAGGCCGGGAAAAGGAGAAGCGCACAGTGCACGAGGACGGCGGACGCGGCACGATGTCGTGGACATGCAAGGACAGGGTGCTAATGGGCCCGACACCGACGGCATCCGCGGGCACGCGGCGACAACGACCCGGCGTGCATAGCGTGGTTGAGCTGGGCACAGTGCTTGGGACTTGACATCCACTCAGGCTTTTCTAAGCACTCCCTACTACCCAAGGCTAACTTTTCCTAGTTGTTCTTCTTTCCTTCCCTTCCTTGTCCACAATATGCGCCAAACTTTGTATGAAGTGAGATCGCAACATACATGCTTCCTCCGAAACCACCTCCTCTTGTTTACTTTGAGAGAATACTATTTCATCAACCCGTTGTGGATTTCCCGTTCAAACAGTCGAATATTGGTATCAAAAGTGGTATAGCGGTGTAACTTGGTAAAGGTACTTGGTCATCAACCTCGATACCAGCGCATGCCGAGCAGCGTCACTATGTGGCAGCTGTTCCACAGGGGCCCTCGGTTTTGTTGCGGCACTATAAGCTATTAACCAGGCAACTACTACCAACTTACAGGCAATGAAGACGGTGGGGTCATAGACCATAGAATCAGAGGAGTATTGTAAGGGAAGATTCAAACAACAAGGGTTCCTTTCGCAACAAGGGACAATAACTTCAAATCCAACAACAGATTTGATTTAAAGAGATTCAAGTGTTTTGCTGGGACATCCACAATTAGTCGATATAGTGTCCTATGTTATCCAATCACGGCTGGTTTGCTCACATACGAATGGTAATTTCTCTTGTAACCCACTTAACATCGCCCTCGAAAACCCTCAACAATGGCATGAATCTGCATGAACTGGTCAGGCCGGTTTCCTAGGGGTTTTGCTAAAGAATGGTAATTATCATACTTACTTGGTGAAGAGCAGTTATAAGGTTTATGAGCAAATTAGAAAAGGATACCCCTATTGTGTTTAAGTGATGATGAATGGCTAGTTTTTTTTTGCAAACTTGCAAAGAAACTATCAGAACTCTCACTTAGGAGTGACCTAGTTATGGTGTCAACATCGGCGGGTTGCCGCCCTAGGTTTCCCGATATGTCTAGAATGCCATCTCTGGCCATCCACTACTACAAAAAGTATTTGTAGGGGCGGCTGGTAACCCTTTGTAGGGTCGGTTTGGCCAGCTGCCCCTACCGAACCGTCTCTACAAATCATGCATTTGTAGGGGCGGTTCCCAGGCCACCTCAACAAATCGATTTGTAGGGGCGGCTGGTACTACAACCGACCCTACAAATAGATTTGTAGGGGCAGCTCGTATTACCAGCCGCCCCTACAAATCGATTTGTAGGGGCGGCTGTAGTACCAACCGCCCCTACAAATCGATTTGTAAGGGCGGATGTAGTACCAGTCGCCCCTACAAATACATGTTTGTAGGGGCGGTTCAATCTAGAACCGCCCCTACAGTACGTTTTCTCGCCAAAAAAATTCAAATTTACAATTCAAAATCGCGTTGCCGAACGCCCCGCGACAAACGTTCCAAACCGCGTTCACGTTGCCGAACGCCCTGTGATCCGAACCACGTTCGCGTTGCCGAACGCCCCGCGACCAGCGTTCGCGTTGCGGAACGCCCCACGACCCCGACTACAAGCACAAGAGTATTATATAAACTACAATTACAAGTCCAATTGAAAAGAATATATACACCCCATCATTAAATATACAAATTCCATACACATTGTTATCAACGTCCTAGAGTTAGCCTTTCAGTCTCACGAAGGTGTTGGTACTGAGGATTTGTACCTAAGTCAGACTCTCGGTCATGGTAGGCGCCTTTGACGTGTACAATCTGGTCCAATATGAAGTTGCAAAGGTCGCCGACGAGCTCTAAGAGTTGGTCATCCTTGTATGGGTCTCTTTTCATTCCTTTCTCTTCTCTTCACTATAAGAGAACAAGTTTTGGTTTAGTATTTCATACCATGTACGAAGTTTTTATACTACGGGTGAAGAGGTTCAAACTTACCCTTAAGGGGTGTCTCCTGTAGGCACCGGTGTTACTCATCATCGAACATATATAGTATCCACAATGTACACTCCTAGGCTTCTGCTTGGGGCACTGTATGTTTTGCATATGAAAATGTTAAGTAATGCTTTTGACAGCCATGTAACAGAGTACTAAAGAAGTTACACTTACCGCACATAGTGTTTTTATAGCTAGCTTTTCCTTTCTTGCTGGATCATGCCTTCCGTGATGATCAGTGATATAGAACCTAAATGCCCTGTTCGAATTATTTTAGCAAATACAACTTGTTAGAATCCAAAAGTGAATGTTACAAGTACGTATACAAACATATAAGCTAATGAGGATTGTCGATATATATACGTCTTGAGAATCGATATGAAGTCTTTGTATGTCATCGGGTCCCTATCTATTGAATCAAAGACCCATGCCATGCTCCTCCCGACATCGATGGCTATACAAATCCAGTGGTTGCTGTATGGATTTAATCATAGAACTAGATAAGCCCTTTTGCATCGAATAAAATATATCTAACAAAGCTTTAAGTATAGAGTTGAACTTACTCGAAGTTGTATGGTAGCCATATAGTAGAGTGTTGTTGGAGAGTTTTGAAAGCCAGGGCAATGTATGCCGCAACCTTAAGGGACTCTTCCCTTAGTTTCGCCGTACGGATGTGCTCTTTCTCCCGAAGAGTCTTTGCAGCAGCTAGTTCTTTGGCATCCAGTGTCCACCGTTTAGGGTAATTAAAATTTGTTTGGGCCATAGCTTGAGGGTCTAGATACTCGGCTTTCACACTTGGCATTTGTTTGACAATGTGCACTTGCATTCTACAAATCACGGCGTGGGTTAGTTACAACAAAATTCAAAGATTACATTCATATCATATTGGGAGGACAAGGACTTACAGGCACCACGTGCGAATTAGATTCATCTCCATTTCTCCTAGGTGAAAGCATGTGTGCATGTCATTGAAGTCAAAGACAATTTTCTCGGTTGGGCTTCCAAATGTGCCAGTGGGGAAGCATGCTTGTATGAGATCTATGCTCGTTGAGAGAACACGCAAGTACCAATCATGGAACCTTCTCATTCCAAGTGGTAGGCGCTGGATGTCCCGGTTTGGTAGGAAGGGCTTGCCTCTTTCATATGTTTTCGGGCAATCCTTTGACCATTTGATGGCATCAACATTTGGATACTGCTTTGTAATTTGGTGGAGTTTGCTAGTGACGGCCTCCTCAGAACCCCGTGATGGGACTTTTTTAACTTGGTTCTCAGGCTTGAACTGGTCATGAGAAAACCACTTGGACACCGACGAGACGTCTTTGATCGGAACATAAACTGGCCTTATGGTGATTGGATGCTTCTTTTGAAGTTCCCATTCAGGCACGTCCTCATCTTCTTGTGCATCACCTTCTTCAGGAGGCACTCGTTGTTCATGTATCGGCTGTGCTTGTTGAGAAGACTATGGCATCTCATCATGCACTTGCTCGGTACGAGCTGGAAAAGGTTGTGGCATCTCATCAGGCACATGCTCGCTAGGAGGCAGGGAAGAATGTGGCATCTCAGGAATGTGGTCACGAGACGGTGAAAATATCTTCCCGGCTTCAATAACTCGCTCCAAATTTGGGAGAGGAGGCGGCAAAGAAGCAGTCAATATAATGTCCCGTTTGTGCCAGAGGATGAACTGCCCCATAACGTCTCCGAGTAACACCAGACCCTCGGGAGTTGTGTAGTCTATCCTCCACTGCATGAACTCGGGCTTTACTGTATGCACCTCGACCCTAGTGTAGTCCGATGGTATCTTATTATTGTGGTGTAAGCCACCGGGAGGATGTGCCACACCCGTTGCCACCTCCATCATAGTGTTCTGCCGGCCACTGAGAAACACCAAGGTGCAACTAGTTGGTTCCCGTATGCGATCGATGGGGGTTGTGGCTGTAGTGGAACCTTGGCTGCTAGAAACTTTCGGAGGGCTGCCAACTAATGCCAGTTCTTCCGGTGGCGTCACTAATATCCGTGGCTCCGTAGACAATCCTTTCTCCTCCAGCGCCTTCGCAACAAGAGCCTTCACTTGGAGCTCAAGACTAGTCTCCCGGTCTCTGCCATGTTTCTTGTACATGTGCCTGTCCTCTTCGAATCCTTGCTTCCAGGTCATCCTTTTCCCTAGCCCCCTGGTGCGGCCTGTGTGCTTCTTGTTTTCCAAACCAAGGCTAAGCTCGTCCCTCTCTCTAGAAGGATTGAATGAGCCCTTCTCCTTGTCTTCAGCATATTTCAGTATCCTTGATACTGCCTCTTGGGTCTCCGGCTTATCAAACTTAAGATTACCGCCGGATGATTCTGTACTCCTCGCATATATCCAATTCCTTGAGCATACCTTCAAATTCGTCACATCGATATTCCCAGCAGTTGTGGCCTCTTCGTCCATCTTCCTAAACTGCTCTTCCTTGGCATAGTAGCCACCGGGGCCTAGATGATGGTGGTGTTTGTTCCTCTTCGCTAGCTCAGTGTTACGGGCACTGAGCTCCAATGCCTCCGGTGAAGTCTTCTGAGCCACAAGCTCCTCCCATTGACTAGGAGTTATTTTGGGGAACTCTTTGAAGGGAGTTAACCCCTTTTGGATATACTTTGTGTTGAGCTCCGACCTCCAACGTCGGAATGACTCTCCCATCATCCTAAAAGCATTTTTTTACCAGTTCGTGCTTACCCTCCGAAAATCTAAAATTGAGCTTCAGCTGCATATCCCATAGTTCATTCTTTTTGTTCTCTGATACCTCTTTCCAGTTAGGGATTACTGGGTTCAATTTATGTCTTACTAGGGCCCCGATCGCATTACGAAATCGTCCTCTTAATTCCTTCGGCTCAAGGATCTCCCCTGCTGGCCCGACCTCCGTTATCACATAGCATGCCTTATCTGGATATAGATTTCCTTTTCTATCCCCTCGTTTCCTCTTAGACTTGGTAGTCGTGGTTGTGCTTGAGGTTGTGGAGCAGAGGCATCGTGATCCGTCTCTATGGCTGTTGCCTCTGCTCTCCTTTCCTCTACTCCGTCTTGTCCAGCGAGATGTCGCAGACGTCGATGTCGTCTTTTCCGAGTTTCAGGAGGGATCTGTATATACGACAGGTCAAAGTGTTAGCAGAGGTAACACAGCCAAAGCTTTAGCAAAATTTACAAGCTAAGGCTTTTTCCCTACCTCCTCGTTTGGGTCAAAATCCTTGTCCAAATCTTCCTCCGTTGGCCTCCTTCTGGCTTCACGTGGGAAAGGATCCTCGGGACTTACATATCCCTCTTCTGAGTCATCATCATCATCATCCTCTTCTTCTTATTCGCCTTCAGCAGCCTCTCCTGCTCTTCCTTCTGCTCCCCCTTCCTCCTCATCACACTGCTCCTGAGTAAGCATCACTTCTAGATCCTTTTCTAACTCATTATCGAACTGCTCCTAAGTTAGCTGGCCTCTAGTGCTTGCTCCTCATAGGTTGGCTGCTCATCATGCTCGGGGCATCGGGCTGCATTGTCTGGTGTCCAAGACATTATTTCGCGTTTTGTTCTAATAGATGCAAGAAAGTGTGCTTTAAAAACATGTCAAAAAAATATATCAAAAAAACTAGTAGTAGCAGTAGTAGAGGCCTCAGAAACATGTCAATCATCATTTGATCATGAACTTGGAGCATCAAGACATCATAACAGAGTAGAGAGAAGAAGGTAATGTAGGGGCGGCTGCTAATGATGCCAAGTTCCTCACAAGTTCTTGATCATCAGCTCATATTCCATATAATGTATGGACTTGGACAATTTCATCATCTGCAAAACAAAGGAGAGGAGAGGAGAGGGGAGATTTGGCAAAAAAAAAGCAACAGCTGCTTAACAAACATAGTGCAGCAGCTGATGGCAAAAGACAGGACAACAAGTCCTGGGCGAGTCCTGGGAGATTTGGCAAAAAAAGTAACAGCAGCCAACAGTTAGTAGCTAGAAGTAGCAAGTAGTAGTAGTAAGTAGAAAGTAGTAGAGTAGAGTAAGTGTAGCAGTAGAGTGGTAGTAGTAGAGTAAGAGCAGCAGCCACTTAGGAGTAGCAAGTAGTAAGAGGAGTAGTAGGAGTAGTAAGAGGAGTAGGAGTAGTAAGAGAGGTGAGGAGAAGAGAGAAGAGAGGTTTGCACATTATTTAAATCAGAATAGGAGCAACTGCTGCTGCCAAACAAGAGAGAAGAGAGGAGAAAATAGAAGAGAGGAGAAGAAAGGTGAGTAGAAGAGAGAAGAGAGGTATGCATATAATTTAACTCAGCAAAGGAGCAGCAGCTGCTGCCAAACAAGAGAGAAGAGAGGACAAGAGAGGTGAGGAGAAGAGAGAAGAGAGGTCTGCATATCATTTAACTCAGCAAAGGAGCAGCAGCTGCTGCCAAATAAGAATTGCTGGATAGCAACAACAAAAAGTAGCAGCGCAGCTATTGCCATATAGGAGAGTAGTAGAAGCAGCAGCTGTTGCAAATATAAAAGCATATATAAGCATATATTAAAACAGTTGGCATATATAAAAGTTGCGCAAAATAAAGAGTAGTCAGCATGTTGGCTCACAGTTTAGAATAGATGAAAACAGTGCATACATTCAGATAAAAGTTGGGCAAAATAAAGAGTAGTCAACATGTTGGCTCACAGTTTAGAATAGATAAAATAGTGTACTCATGAGAATGAATATTTAGATGGTTTGATTGTTGTAGTAAGATCATGTATTGGACATGAGTGTCATCTAGGTTACTCTTTCTGAAGCATCAAGTGCAGTGATCTCAAGTGGCATCATGAGGTTGGTCATGATTTTGACACAGTCAAGATGTGCAGGCTCCTATCTCATAGTCTACATATACCAGATAACAATGACTGAACCAAGAATTCAATTGGCTTTTAGAAATAAGAAAAAGATAACAATCGATAAAGAACATGTATTCTGTGACCTATCGAGTAGCACATTTTTTTCTTTCAACCTCTAAAAGCAACAAATCTAGACGAGTAACTGAAAAAGAATGTCGGCAATCAAAAATTTCTTGCATGGGCTCAATTCAGAACTTGAAAAAATATACAAAATCTGAGCCAATTTTTCTAATATATGCAGAAGTGTTTACTAAATCCATCAGGTTATCAAAAACCACTTGCCATGCATTAGTTGATAGCCATCCAATGTCTACAAGTCATTTAATCTCTCAGTCAGGCCCTCTGGAACGATGCATCTATGGTCACTAATCGAGTTCTTAGAAATGAAGTACACAACAGACAATGAAAAAAAGAAGATTTCTTCCTCGCTAGTTAATTTCTTAAGATACCAAAATAAATAGACAGAACTCAAGATACATGAAACTGGGAACTCACAATCAAAATTAAGGAGACGAAACTCAATATCCCAAATCAATTGCCTGATTCCTCACTAGTTACTTATTCCCCATTGACCTCTGGCATTACGCATAGACCACATCCATCTGCCCCTACCCCTACTGTTCGAGTCGTTGGTCGCAGATCGACCGTGAATGAACAACGCACTTCACAAGAGAACTGGGGAAAAGAACCCTAACCTAATCTCGAGCACGCGGCGCAGTCGATGGTCTTCACGAAGTCCTCGTCCTTGGAACCCTAACTCCGACGAGCGCACATCGAGGATGGTGACCCAGACGACCGTGCAGTAGGGACGGCAGCAGCGACTGAAGTGCGGACAGCAACCCGGACAAGCTTGCGACAGGGACAGCGGCGACGGGTACCTCAACGAGCAGTGGACGAACTTTTATATATGCTGGTGGAAACCCTAGGGAGGCGCGCCGCCGGTCGGTCGGAAACCCTAGGGCGGGGAGGAGCAGGCGCGCGGGTGCGGGGAGGGGGCGCACGGGTGCGGAGATGGGGCGCGCGGGTGCATGGAAGGGGCGTGGGCCGGCGTCGGCGGGGCAGCCTGACGGCGTCGGAGGAGAAGAGAGCGCCCAACAGCAGACAACACCCGTGCGCCCTCGGATTTATAGTCGAGATTATTTGTAGGGGCGGTTCCTGATCCAGCCGCCCCTACATATATTTTTTATTTTTTTAAATTAATAATTCTGTATTATAAAAATAATTGTGTATATATAAAACAATTGTGACCAAAATAAAAGTAATATAAAAACAATTGTGTATATGCACAAATATAATATTGTGTATATGACCAAAATAAAAGTAATATAAAACATTTGTGAACAATGTTTAATATCACTTTGTCAGATGAAGAAATGATCAAAATAAAAGTTGTAGATCTTGATGAGTTATACAACTTTGGTATTCATCACTTTTTCAGCTGAAATCATTTAATGGTTGAAAATCTCGTTCGAACTTGTTATTTTTTTAAATTTGAAAATTTAAAGTGCTCAAACTTTGTCAAATGAAAAGAATGACCAAATCAACACACTAACTTGATAGGGCAAGATTTTAGAAAAATTTAGGGAAAAAATCATCACATTTGGAGTTAGTATGAGGGAAAAAGACTAGTTACAAATTTTACCCAGAGATTAAAAAGTAAAAGCACAACTGTTCATGATGATCAATGATGAACAAGTGTGATTTCTTTTTGTAATCTGTGGCAGAAACTTGTAACTAGTTTTTCTCCCTCATACTAACTCAAAATGTGATGGGTTTTTTTCCTAAAATTTTCTAAAATCATGCTCTATCATTTTAGTCTAGTCATCTATCTTTGTCACTAATTTTGAACAATTCAAATTTTAAATTTCAGAAAATGACAGCATCAAATCTGATTTTCAAACACTAAATGATTTCAGCTGTAAAAGTGATGAATATAAAAGTTGTATAACTCGTCAAGATCTCCTACTTTTATTTTGGTCATTTCTTCATTTCATAAAGTGTTAAGTGATTTCATAAAGTTTTAGTAGTAATAGAGTGGATGTTCAAATAGAGTCATCTGGATGTTGCAAAGGGTAGTCTCACACATATGTATAAATGTAGTCTCACACATATACAAAAATATGTAGTCTTATACACGTACATAAATATATAGTCTCACACGCATCCATAAATGAAGTCTTACAAACACACACTTACATAAACACTCCACGTTCAACGACTAGCTAGCCCGTTGTAACGACTTTCCCCTTGACATATTTTCATTCCCATGGCAATATGTCTTTGGGGAGGTTCTTTTCCACAACACTGATCTTCTTAGGAAAGTCTATGAATAGCGACATCTCATCGTAGTTATTATAAGCTTCAACATCGTCCACGCCATCAACTCCAATAATGTGTTGTTTCCCGGAGGCAACCACGTGCTTTGTCTTCTTCTTCAGGGGATGTTACTTTGTGGGTTAGACATATAGAAAACTTGTGCGACACGTGAAACGAGCACCCAAGGGTCATCTTGGTAGCCTAGATTCTCGAGGTCCAGGACTCTCAATCCGATCTCATTCAGTTGGTGTTGTTTGATCCAGCGGCATCGAAACAGGGCCACTGTTATATCCCTTCTATAGTCAAGTTCCCATATCTCTTCAATGATGCCAAAGTATTGGATCTTTCGCCCCAATCCATCGAGAGCCTCTATTCGAACGCCGTTGTTTTGGTTCATATATTTACTATCCTTTGCGTGGGTATAGTCCGTATACCCATTGATGTCATAAGCATTCCAAGATGTCACTTGTCTCGATGGCCCCTCCACTAACCTACTGATGGTAATAGAGTCTATGGTTTCTCCAGGCGGTATGTTTTGGTCCTTCAACCATGTAGTTAGTCGTTGCTTGTGTTGTTTCATGACCCAATCATCCGAACGGCTATTTCTCTCCGCCATAATGATAGACAAGTGTTCATCAATGTACGGTTGCATCAGTTGTGTACTCTGCAAGACACTGTAATGCGCCCGACTCACCTCTTTGTAATCATGGTCGATGAACACTTTTCTACCACTGGTGCCCTTCCCAGCCAGCCAACCCTTGTGACGAGAATCGGGTTTACCAATCCCTTTCTGTACTTTTAGGTACTCTTGACAGCACTCGACGACTTCTTCAGTACTGTAACTCTCTATCATGGGGCCCTCTGGGTATGCTCGATTATGCACGTATTGACTTAGAACCGACATGAACCGCTCGTAGGACCACATTTCATGCAAGTAGCAAGGGCCCAGCGCCTGTATCTGATGAACCATGTGAATCATGAGATGTGGCATTATATCAAAAAAGCAGGAGGTAAACACATCTCCAGTTGATTTTATGTCTCCACCACAAATTCATGTAGGTCACTCAGCTCTTGCTTGCCAATCGTCTTCAGTGAGATCTTCGAAAAGAAGTAGCACATGTGGGTGATGGCCATTTTCAAGAACTCTGGCTTTATAGCCCTGATTGCAATAGGTAGAAACATTGTCAGCATCACATGGCAATCGTGAGCCTTGTAGTGTGTTATTGACAAGTCCTTCATCGACACTAGCTTCTTCACATTTGCTGAAAACCCAGTCGGGACTTTGATCCCCCTCAGGAAAGTGCATATAGCTCTCTTCTCGTCTGGTATTAGGTTGAAGCACGCCGCGGGCAGAGTGTATTTTCCATTAGCCTCAGGTACCAGGTGAAGCTGTGGCATCATGTTTAGCTGCACCATGTCTTTCCGTGCTTTCAGACCATCCTTTGACTTGCCTGTGTCCATCAAGGTAGCAATGAGACTCTCAAAGACATTCTTCTACACGTGCATAGCATCAATGGCATGGGGGGCCTCCAAGTCTAGCCAATAAGGCAGATACTGAAAGAAGATCGATTGTTTCTTGAAGGTACTCCTTCAACAGGAGGTGTGCTTCTATCTCTGTTCGTCCCATCCGGATTCCTCTTTCCATAGACGACATGTATGTTTTTCACCATTCTGTACATGTGTTCTCCGTTATGACGTCTCTCCGGAGGGGGTTCAATCTCTGGGGCGTTGTCATAAAATCTAAAGAATAATTTGCTGCGGTACTTGTGACTTATTTTTAAGAAGCGTCGGTTCCTTAGGTAAACTATCTTCTTAGATGCATCCAGGTACACCCATGTAGTACCATCCAAGCAAACCAAGCATCCCGTCTTTCCTTTGACCTGTCCAGACAAAGGAAACAGCGCGGGGTAATCATTGGTAGTAACAAATATTATTGCTCTACATATGAAGTCCTCCTTTCGGAACGCATCGTACATCTGCTCCCCATGCCTCCATAGCCTCTCCATTTCTTGCATCAAAGGCTCGAGGAACACGTCTATATCAATGCCTAGTTGTTTAGGGCCAGAAATAAGAATAGTGAGGAGAAGGTACTTTCTCTTCTGACACAACCATGTTGGGATGTTGTACATGGTCAAGATCACTAGGCATGTGTTGTGGTCGCTCATCCTCTCATTGAAGGGATTCATTCCATCGGTGCTCAAGCCAAACCGTACATTCCTTGGGTCATCGCTGAATTCTTTGTGCTTCTCATCAAACCTTTGCCATTGACTACAATCAGTTGGGTGTGCAATCTTATGATCATCCACCTTGCGCTCATCATCCCACCATGTCATGAGTGCGGCTTCTTTAGGGTTTAGGAAGATACGTCTCAAGCGGTCGGTCACTGGTAGGTACCACATTACCAACGCAGGAATTCTTCTCTGCTTTGCATCGTTGCCTAATGGAGTGTCCTCTAGGGGCTGAGATTCTTGTACCACCTTTTTTGTACCCTTATTATTTCTCTTTTTCCCCGTGGAGGATTCGTCCCCACCGTAAAGGTCATTGTTCTTGTATCGGCTGGCCCCACACCGGGGATATTTATCCAGTGACTTGAACGTTTCGCCACGAAAAAGTATACAGTGGTTGAGGCATGCATATATTTTTTCAACCCCCATTGTCAATGGACTTATGACCTTCTTTGCTTGGTATGTGTTGACGGGAACTGAGTTTGGTTGTGGCAGCACCCATGACAGGAGATGCAATAGATCATTGAAACTACAGTCTGACCAGCCGTACTTAGCCTTCAGAATGAGCAGCTCAGGCACAAAACATAGCAATGTCCAATATATCGGATAGCCCTTTTCAACACCATACACAGTCTCCTTTGATGCTTTTGTCACCCTTTCCAAATTTTCTAGACCTTTCAGGCTATTTAGTAAAATCTCTGGTCCAAGGGCTTGAATCATGTCCTTCAAATCATCTTCATCCCCGACACGTGCTCCACCATCATTATTGGCACCACCTTCGTCGTTACCATCCCAACCACCAGCATCACCACCTTGTTCATTGCCAAACTCGAAATCCATTCATGCATCAAGCTCTGCTGAATATTGGGACAGGGATTCTATGGTTTCGTCGTCGTATTCGTCCTCATCCTCGTCGTTAACAATAACCGTTTCACCATGATGAATCCACACTGTGTAGTCCTCAACAAATTCTCGCATAATCAAATGTGATATGATGATAGTCACATATGTCCATGCCATACGGTTCTTACAATCTTTACATGGGCAAATAATTATATCCTTATTCTCTTTCAATGTCGTTGCATGCTTCTTTGCGGCTTCAATAAATTTATCCACCTCTTCACGAAAACCTTCCTTGAACCTTAACAAACCATACATCCAAGAGTTCATGTACTCCATCTTTTACAACAACAACAAAAGAAACATTAAAGAACTACTTATTCAGATATATATAAAAATGAAACAAATTAATAATTACTTGAGAATAATTGTATATACTTCATATATATATGAATATAAATCTAATATAATTACATGAAGCATACAAACACACCATGGTAAAGAAAAATTAATTAATGGCCCATTTATCCATAAATAATTAAAATACATATTTATTGATTACAATAAACAATTTCAAAGACAACAATTAGCAACAATTATACTTTACCTAATATCTTTCATACAAACCCTAGTCCAAACATAAATTTACAAAAACGAAATTAATAAAAAAACCAAACCCTAGATCTAGATCCACATGCACATGAAATATCCATAAAACTAACTAATTGTTCACTAAAATCAAGAAACATGGACCAAATAAGGATATGATCTTGTTCTCCTCCCTAATTTACCCTAGTACATTTAAAACTTGGGTCTAATTTGCTTCGTAAGTAGCTCAAGCACCATAGAAGAGAGAGGAAAACAAAACTCTAATTACTCACTAACCAACCATTAAAACTTCAAAAAAAAAGTGTGGAATAGCATTTTCTTACCTTCTACAACATCTCCACTAAAGGATTTGAGACCAAAACCTTTACCCCTTAGTAGAGCAATTTTTGGAAGGTGTCGGCCTCCCCACATTTCTTTCACGGGTTGGAGTGAGTGACCCGAGGAGGAAGAAGGTGCTGCAGCTATTTTATATGTGGGTCATTTGTAGGGGCGGCTAGTGATTGAGCCGCCCCTACAAATCGGAGCTATATATACGGGGGCATTTGTAGGGGCGGCTGGTGATTGTGCCGCCCCTACAAATCAGACCCCATTTGTAGGAGTGGCTCGTATCACCAGCCGCCCCTGCTGTTCCATTGGTAGGGGCAGCTAGTGTCGGGCACCCGAGCACGCCACTGTAGGGGCGGCTCCATCACCAGCCGCCCCTATAAAAAAATCGAACCGTTGTTAAAAATCATTTTTTACGTAGTGATCGGGTCAGAGTGTGAACTATAAGTAGGGGTTGAAAATAGGCCAAAGAAGAAAATATGTTAAAAAGTAATATTCACTACTATATTATTATTATTTTTTCTGAAATGGGGATTTTTGATTTGCAGAAGTGGGCTGTTCCCCTGCCTCAACAAGATGGTCTCTATAAATATAAAATTACAGAGGTGAACTATCTCCCAAAATAGAACAACTGCTGCCTTTGAAGTTCACTAGGTATTTTATAGGAGACTTGGGTAATTTTGGACCTCCCTTTGTAAATAAATGAGGCTATCTCCAAAAATCCATTTTGTTATAGTGATTCTTCTCAATCTTACGTGGCTTGTCCTTATAGGAGTCGAAACTCCTTATAGGAGTCGAAACTCAAATAAATTCCATGCCAACATACAACTCCTAACTCGGGTTATGGTCGGTTTTGGAGGCTTGGATCGATACTTCCGAAGCTGTGGCTCTCATTCAGACTCTAAATTAAGTGTTTTATTTATATATCTAAATCATCTCGACAAGAGAAATGTAATAACGAAATTCTTTTGAAATTTGATAAAGTTATCCAAACCGGCCTTAATTACCAGGCCAGTTTTCCCAAATCATCATCCGTGCTGGACAATTTTGATTGTCACAACCACTTCCTATCCGATCGACCTGCATACATGTAGCTTCATGAATAACATCTATCACTCAGGGACGCATGGCTACCGGCGAACAGTGCTTGTAGTTGTGGTGCACGCATGGCCGTGTGTCTGAACAATGCCATGCCGCCATGCGATGCACACGGCCACGCGTGGCTACCGGCGTACTTTTCTTCGGTACGTAATTTTTCTCTACCTAAGCTAAGCAGACTAGTACTTATTGACCATGCAGTAACTTGGCTGCCACGCACGGTACGGTGTGGCGACGGCGACCGACTTGGGCGTACGCGCAGCGTCCATGAATGAATCTAAGGTCTCATGTGACCGTCCAGTGATAATACGCTTGACACGCTTCCTAGTCACACGTACCTGTCACCATGAAAGCTATATATATATATACAATGTTCCTTCACTTTCTTTTAAGGTTGTTTATTGGTTCCTATTGAGATTCATCTATATATATGCACATATAATGCTCCATCTCAAAATGTCACATTAATTGCGCTATTATATCTTTATGCTTTCCAAAAAAATTATCTAACGTTCTTACTCCTTGGCCTCAACATCAACAACACATATCAGAGATCTATCGTGCAAGTGTTTCAGTTCATCACATTGTTGACTGTTGAATTGTTGATGTGTGTATGCGTAGTGTCGTGGACAACTCCTTACTTGCGTAGTAGCTTCTTGATGTGACTTTTAGCCGGCCGGACAGTCCATGTCCATCTATCATCTTGCAAGGCGCCACACACGACTTGTCTGCATGCATCTACAACGTACTTTCCTTAAGAAAGACCATTCCGCAAGAAAGACCATATATATACCTCCCACTCTCGCCTGGCGCAGCGAGCTGCCAACCGCTTTCACAGGCCGGATGGATCCTCAGCAGCAGTCCATCCAGCTTGCCGCCGGTGCTTCGCCTGCCGGGTCGCCTGCAATGGCAACGCCGCCGCCGATGCAGCAGCCGCCGCAATGTGACCATGAGCGCATGGTCGTCGGCAACATGTGCCCTTCTCTCTATCTCGCCGTCTACAAAGGGAGGATGGCCGAGGTCACGGCGCTGCTTCTGCAACAACACGCCGCTGCGATAGACTGTCAAGCCACTGGTAACTAACGAAACAGACCTAAACCTTTTTTTTCTTTTCTTTCTGCTTCCAAATTCTTCATTTGGGTCCAAGAATTAATATTTGAATTTGAGTCCTGGCCAATAATAACTAGCTGGTTATTTTAGGTGATGTTAAGTTTAAAAGACTCAATTTTTTTTTTTGGTAAAAAGACAAAGGATAGAGGGGAGGATGATTGAGACCTAGAATACCTTATATTTGGTACAAATTTTGAACGTTGAATCCCTAATATTTCATAACAAAGGGAATAATACATTAATGAAAGGTAGGTTGGCATAGAAGGAAAGGTAACAAATTAAGATTTGGGTGTTCTGAAGCCACTAGTGCTCACACATCCGTTTACATTGGAGTCGCACTAGCCTGACATATTAGCTGAGGGAATTCAAACAAAATCTTACTAATTTTTAGCAGCTAAATATTACTCCCATCGTTGCAAATTATAAGACGTTTTTGGCTTTTTTAGACGTACTAGCAAATATGTCCGTATGTTGCAACGAGAGAAAAAAATTATAAAATATTCATGAAAACAAAAGGAACGGTACATATCTATATTTATGTTTTACCATTTATATAAAATTTAAAAGCTATAATTTATTTTAAGATTATCATAACATCCATAATACAAGCCAATGTTAGCAAATAATATGATAATGCCCCTAAGTTTGTATCAAATTTAAAATATAATGTTGATATATTTTTTATGTTACAAAGCACAGAGATATTTTCATACTACTTATGCTTTGATATAGTTAAATATTGAGTTCCATGACTTTCTTTGTGGATCCATAATCAATGGTCTGATTACAACGAGAGGCATCTCTTGATTTTTCATATGGTAACCCTTATTGGGGTTTGCACTAGGTATAGTTTAGAGACAAATTTATTTAGACCGGACCGATGGCAATGTGTTTAAGATTTCAGTTCATAATTTGATTGGTCAAGCACAACTGCAAACAAACAGCAAGTAGCGGGGCTCGCCGATTTTCGTTAGTTCATCCGCTGAGGACGCATGCCTGTCTCGATCATAGGTCGATCTAGCAAGCTCCACTCCCTCTATTTGCCGCACCACGGTGCCTCTCCGCTCACCGAACGGCGCAGCCCGGACACTGCCTGGTGATGGCCTGCCTGTGGATCGTCAGTGCCTGTCGAGTCCACCTCGCCGCCTCTGACGATGACGCCAACACAGCGACTACATATCTACGACACATGGCTCAGTGACAAGAGCAGGCTCAGCCTTCCATTCACCGATCCAGGAAGCTAGGGGCCCCTTGTCCATGTCTTTGGAGCATCGGCGACCTCACCTGCCTGAAGCCTTGGGTTGGGGTGGCAACTCGATGACCACGTGCACGTGGCCCTCGCCGTGCAGACATCCATCACGATGACACCCCGTTCCTTGCACAGCTAAGCTCATTGATGGTGGTGGCTTCCAATGACGAGGTGGGGAGAGACGGTTTAGGATGGGGACGGTGGGGAGGAAGTTGAGCGGTATGGGGTGGTTGTGGATGACGTCGTCCCACTCGCCGTGCTCCGAGAGGAAGATCCTCGTCACCAAGTTTCGGTCGGCGATGAGAAGCTGGAAAGGAGTACCCAGCGTCACCGATGACGAGCAATACAATAGATCCTCACGGTCAGACTCGTGGTCACTGGCACGGACGGATGCGATGGTTTTGGTGTCCGAACATGCGAGAAGATCTCGATGAGGAGATCGCTCATCGTTGGGAATGTGCAGCGGCTCTAAATCAACCATCGTTGGGGATGCTTTGGCGTTTGCCGAGGACATGGATGCTGGCTCTAGCTCGGTGCACACGCATCGAAGTAGAACTCGATCTCATCCCGTCTGTTCAAAGGAAAGACCTCGGCGGCCGCTCACACAAAACCAGAGCACGAGAAAAACGGTGTGGACGCACACACGATGATAACGGTAAAACCAAAAACCATACATACAAAATAAAGATGGAGGAAAGAAAAAAAGAAACCGTGATTGTTTATGGAAAATCGGACAAAAAAACAGAACAGGAGATCATCCGAGAAAAAGAGATGGAGGAAAAAATGTTATGGGAAGTAAAAAGCCGGGTTGAAAGAGATGCTTGGCTATATAGAAAGTAAAATAAGATTTCTATTTGAATTAGGATTCATATTCCTATTCAGTCTATTCAGGTTTGGAGAGATCTATTTGTCCTAACTATCTAGGGTCATATAAGTCTAGACGGAAGAAACTTTCGACTATCGGTAGTTAGGGGGAGATGGACGAAAAAAATGGATGGACGAAAAAAAAATGACCGGAAATTTTACCTCTTTATTAGTATGTATAGATATACTTTTTTACTACATATATCTAGAGACATAGTGTATACCCCACAACACTACTTCAACACAGCGAACGAACAGTGTTTTTCTCTTATAATAAATCAGCATAAGTCAAATTTCAACGAAACCAACATGGAGTAGTTCTCCATAGCCAAAATTTGGAGAAGTTGTTTGGAGGACATTATTGTCACATCGTTGACTATTCAACTATGCACAATCTATAGAATCTGACCCAGACATCCAAAATTGGATGCTTGAGAGTGTTGTTTGGTCCAAGCAGATATTTCTAGCCACGTACCTGTGTCGGTAAATACTGCATGTAAGTGCATGGTATGACACCCATGTATAAATGGCCAAATTAAATGCGCCGCTCGGCCTGACATAGTACGGGCCCACGGAGGGTACGACTCGATGGGGGTCAGGCCGGCACGGCAGGACTGGATGCTAGGCAAGAAATGCTAACCCAGACCGTGCCATACCTAGGCCGAGCCAGAATCCTGTGCCATGGCCGGACCATCAGCCCGCGGGCCTTTTGGTCAACTATACCCGTGTGGCGACTTTGTTGACCGTTAGAACGGTCAATATTCAAATCAAATGTAGATGGTTTCTTATGGGAAAGCAACGTCAAAGAGACTTCCAAGCATGTCCCCGTCATGATGCCTTCTATCGGAACACTTGTACTTACAACAACTAATTTCACGGCGACACAACTACCACAAAAATACGGGACACACCACCTTTCGTTAAAATAAAAGAAATCTATAATTTTAGGTGAGAACAAATAAATTGCATCAACCTACTGTGCAAATTTCAAATCTTTCTATATCTCAACCTTTTTATTTATTTTAAGTTTTCCAAAAAAATAAAAGCATCAAGGCAAAATGACTGTTATTATTAATCTTAATATTACTTTTGGAGACTCATTTTGGAGCTACCATGATAATCATCATCTAGCTATAACGCACTAAAGGAAAGAATTGTATAATTCTCACAAAAATAAAAAGCACGTAGTTGTGTGGTAGGTGGCTTAGGAGCAAATAAGGGTGAAAGATGAGACAGGGAAGAAAGAGCTGAATACTAAGGCACCGGCAAGCTTCTGCGATAGTTGTTTGATGAGTTGGTAGTGAAATAGCAAATAAGAGTAACTCTAGCAGCTCCTCAAATAGGCTCCTAAACCATATTTTGAAAGCTCAGGTCAAAAACACAGGTTGAGCAGGACTCCTACTTAGACCCATAAAAATAAAAGGCTCTTAAATTCTCCCCACGGGATCGGACCTCATTTTTGGGAACCTAGATGAGGCCTATATTTTTCAGTTTCAGTCATTTATCTCCCCGACCTATCTAAAACTAAGCTCGCTCGGGCACTCGCTACACTTCCTAACACTCCCCTTGCCGGGTGCGCTGTTTCTTACGTCCCTCCCACCCACCCAACGCTCTGTGTGGCCTACCCCAGTGACTACTCCTCCCACTCTCCTGTTGTCGTCCTCCCCTTCGGTTCCGCTAATGGCGTGCCTCTCCCCAGCGACTACCTTTCTATGTGTGGAGACATTGTCGGATCCATCCCGCTCATTATTCTCCCCCCCCCCCCAACACACACACACTGGTGTAGCTTAGGAGGGAAGAATAGAGAATGACTGAGCACATGTGCCCATGTCTATTAGAATAGATTTGAGAGCTCCTTCTATAACAAATAAAAAAAATCATACCGTCAAAGTAGGAGGCCCTCAAATCAAAAAGTAGGGACTCTGATTTGAAGGCTCCTCTCTCGAAGACCCCGGTCCCTAACCTATCCCATGAATTTGGCTCCAATTGAACTCGTCATTTGACACACGAATTCAGTTATTGTACTAATTTCCTGAATACCCGTTTCAGGCGTTGTTATGCACGGTCAGTGCGACATACTTGAGTTGACTGCGGAGAGGAACACCGCTCTACACGTGGCTGCGGAGCAAGGGCACCATGAGCTGATCCGGGAGATCTACCTCAGGTTCGGGGACCAGGGCCTCCTCTCTCGCCAGAACTCGGCGCTGGACACGCCGATGCATTGCGCGGCGAGGGCTGGGCACGCCAGGGCAGTCGCGGTCCTCGTCGAGCTGGCCAGGGACCGGGGTGAGAACATTCTGGGATGCAAGAACGAGGCAGGCGACACGGCCCTGCACCTGGCGGCGAGGCACGGGCACGCCGCGGCGGTGGGGGTGCTGGTCTCAGCGGCGGCACAACCGGCGGCCGAGCTGAACAACGCCGGCGTGTCGCCGTTGTACTTGGCTGTAATTAGCGGCTCGGTGTCAGCAGTCAGAGCGATTATTACCAAGTGCAAGGACGCGTCATCGATGGGGCCAAGCGCACAGAATGCTCTGCACGCTGCCGTTTTCCAGGGCTCAGGTTAGTTGCTTGTTGGATTCTTAATGGTATTACTGGAAGAAAAAAATAATGCAGTGAACTAATGTGTTGATCATTTGCGTTGCCTGCAGAAATGGTTCACCTGCTACTGGAATGGAGGCCAGCTCTGGCCGACCAAGTCGACTGCAGCGGCAGCAGCCCGCTCCATTTCGCGTCGTCGGACGGCGATCGCAGCATCGTGCGTGCAATCCTACGCGCCGGGCCGCCGGGAACGGTGTACAAGAAGGACTCGAGCGGCCTGTCAGCTCTCCACGTCGCGGCACGGATGGGACACCACCACGTCGTGACGAACATGCTACAGAGCTGCCCCGACGCCGCCGAGCTCCGTGACGGCAATGGCGGGACATTCGTCCACGCCGCGGCCCGGGAGAAGCGCTTCTCGGTGGTGAAACTCGCCACCAAGAATCCCATGCTGCGCGGCCTCCTGGACGCGCAGGATAGGGAGGGGAACACGCCTCTACACCTCGCGGTGGCAGCGGGATCGACCGGCATCGTGGAGCATCTGCTACACAACGGCAAGGTGCGGGCCAATGTTCCGAACAACGATGGTCACACAGCGTTTGATCTCGCCGCCGGATCAACCCTCAGTTTCTTCAAAATGGTAAGCCTGGTGGTCGCGCTAGTCGCTTACGGGGCACAGCTCCGGCCGCAGAGGCAGGACCAACTGGAGCAGTGGGTTGGCCGCGACATGATGCGGAAGGGGATACAGAACACGTCGGATAGCCTCGCGGTGGTGGCCGGCCTCATCGTCGCCGCCGCGTTCGCCGCCGGGTTCAACTTGCCCGGTGGGTACGGCAACGACGGCAAGGCGAACCTCAAGGACGAGATTATCTTCAAGAGCTTCCTGCCCTTGAACACCGGGGCCATGGTAACGTCCATCGTGGCGGTGATCCTGCTCGTCTATGGGAAGGCGTCGCGCTCTGCCGGCTCGTGGAAGAGCTTCGCGTGGGCGCTGCACCTCTTGTGGGTGTCGCTCGTCTGCATGATGATGGCCTTCCAGGCGGCTCTGCTCTCCGTGGCGACCACGAGCGCACTCAGTTACGGGTTCGTGGGTGTATACACGGGCATCCTTGTCTTGCAAGTATGCATCGCGGGGTGGCTGGGGCCTGAGACGAAGTTGCGCACGATTTGGAGGTTTCACTGGAAAGGAAGAAGGCATGTCGACGTCAAACGACAGTATCCGTTCGCCAAAGCTACCGTACTCAATTTACAACTTTTTACAGCTACAAGTTTCCTAGTTTCTGTAGGTTTTCAAGTCATCTTTTCATTAAGACAGAGATCCAAGCACACCTCAATTGCTCCATCACCAACTGCTCTTTATTATTAGAGGGAAAAATGCCATCTGGGGAGTTCGGTACTCACGTTGCAAGACTGAGCCTATGGCTCATCAAATTATTGAACTTGATGTATTCTTATTTGATCCAAAGAAAAGCAAAAATAGATGAAGAGATAAGCTGGACCTTTTTAGACACATGAACTACATATGGCTTTGTAATGTTGGCGAGACACATAAATCTTGTCAGTAGCTTTGTTTAGTTTGTAAAATGTTCGTGCTCCAATGACGATGACATGTAATCTATATATTGTATATGCATTCCGTTGGCCAACATTGGTGGTTCTAAGTATCTCATATTTAGTTTCTAAAAAGCTTACAATCGCGAAAATAAGATTCAAACATAATGGTGGGAACAAAATATTTCAAATATGAAAACCATTAACAAAGACAGTAGAATTAGGCAACCACATATGTTAATCATTAACAGAGGAGAGACGTATACATTTGGCAAATGTACTCCGCATGACTTAGTCATATATATAAAAAAACAAAGGAGTATGCATTTGACATTAGCAAGGAATAAAGTTGGATTTGCATATAAATAGCATTTCTCTCTTGATAGTTTCCTTCTTCCAACTTGATCAGTACTAATGCATAGTGATTTTATAAGTCTTTGTCCATACAATCAAAGCAATATTGAGATCATCTTATATCCATTATATATCTTGAAATTTCAACACTCATGCATTCTTGACTCATTCTTCGATACTTGATCAATACCAATTAACTTATCAATCTCTTCTTGTCCATGCAAAGCAAAGCCACTATTGAGATCAAACTATATTATTCTCTTTCTCTCTTTGCCTTATCAATCATGCTTGCTTCTTCTTCATGTAGTACATGACTTTAGTTGGATATGCTCAGTAGCAATGGAACCTATTCAAGCACTCACCAAACTAATTAGTTCTTTAATTGTTTTGTCATATAACCACCAAAACCCACTAGGGGACTTGGATGCACTTTCAAAAGCAATTTTCGAAGCAACTACACAATCACCACACGGTGCTTCCATAGAGCCACAAACTCTAAGTCGTCTAGGAGTCAGCAAGCTCCAAGAGTGACAAGCAAACCCGCTTGCAAATCAACTACCTAATGCCACTCAATCGATCTCTCCACTGTCCAAATGTTGCACTCTTGTGGAGGAGTAGAAATAGAGCTCTCACCAACTATACAACTTTTCCAAGTGGCCAAGAGAAGCTCCACAGCAGACCACTCCTCTATATATAGAGAGTACCAAAACTAGTCGTTATCCCTCTTCTTCCCACGAGATGCAAACCTGGTGGTCCAACCGGCCCCAAGGCGGTCCGACTGGCCATCTCCCAAAGGTAAGAAAATGGGTAGCTAAAAGATTCTCACAAAAGTCTGGTGTACCATTGGCGAATTCTGGTGCTCAAAAGCCTCAAACACATGCAAAACATCCTTGTCTGGAGCGACACTCCAGTGCATCACCGGAGAGTAAACGTGCTCGCATACAAACAAACCCCGTTCTGCATACGGCTGGCGGTCAAACCACGCCAAGCACTGATAAGACTGTGCCTTAGAGGAGGTGCAGACCTCGGGGCAAGCTCTAGTGTTCCGGTGACCTAAAATCGCCAACGTTATAAAAATTGTAGAAATAGGTTTTCAAAGAAAATCCAAATATTTTTTTGAATAAACATGCATGAAAGCATCTAGGCTCCTAGTTGGGTTTCAGTGATTAATGATAATACAAGATTACTATGACTAACGTGTGTTTTGTAGAGGCAATTAAGTTAGGTCATGGTAATGGAGATCGATTGGGCAATCATGGATGTCATGCCCCTACGATGGAAATCGTTTCGGTTTTCAAAGGATGGACGACAAGGTTAAGGATGACTAGTTCTAAGTGTCGATTGGAGTTGGAGAGACACTTAGAGTAGTTTAGGACTTTGTTTTTCCTTTGGTCATACTATTAAGGGGGGTATGGACGGGTAGCTTGACCTAGGTGAGTCTAGTGAGTTAGGTGTGGTGCACACTTGCTAAGTCTAGCACTAGGTAGCTCCAAAACATCCCTTAGATCCTATGGAGCAAACTTCATTCACAAATGATCGAGAGTTGGAAGTGAATGGAGGGTCAAATACTAACCGGACGCTGGCTCCGGTGCGACCGGACGCTGGCCACAGGGTCCGGTCAGTTCATTTGACCGAGGAGAAATAGTCTGGTGTGACCGGATGCTGATGGACAACGTCCGGTCGACTCCAGTAAGGTTCCAGAGAAGAGAATCTGCGACCGAACGCGTCCGGTCAGTACTGACCGGACCCTGGGGGTTCAGCATCCAGTCGAGTACAGTAAGGTTCCAGTGAGGAAAAAATGCGACCGGACGTGTCCGGTCAGTGGTGACCGGACCCTGCCCAACGTCCGGTCAACACTTAAACACTGGTGTTCCGGTCAACATGACCGGAGCGTCCGATCACCCCACAGAGGCACATAACGGTTCGTTTTTCAGCCCATGTTATAAATACCACCTCCACTCGTGTGTGGGGGTACTTTTGCTCATTTGAACAGCTGAGAAACATGTTTATGAGTGCAAAGAAGAGCAAGGTCCTAGTGAGGTGATTGAGATTTGAGAATTCTAGAGAGTAGCCTCATTAGTGAATCAAGAGTAGCATAGTGTGCATCCACCCTTCTCATTAGGCTTCGCGTGGTCAAGTGAGAGTTCGTGCTTGTTACTCTTGGTGATCGCCATCATCTAGACGGCTTGGTGGTGATTGGGAGTTTGGTGATCATCCGGAGAGCTTGTGGGTGACCCAACTCAAGTTGTGAGCGGTTGTGGGTGATTCACCGCGACGGAGTGTCGAAGAATCAACCCGTAGAGAGCACTTAATCCTTGCACGGATCAAGGGGGAGCTACACCCTTGCGCGGGTGCTCCAACGAGGACTAGTGGGGAGTGGCGACTCTCCGATACCTCGGCAAAACATCGCCGCGTTCCTCTCTCTATTTACTTTGAGCATTTACTTTGAGCAATTCAATACTTGTTTTTACATTCATTAGAATTGCCATGCTAGAGTAAGTTTGGAACATAGGTTGCAAGTCCTTTGTGCGTTAGATTAATAGAAACACTTTTCTTGGCACAAGGGGTTAATTGGGCTAACCATAGGATTTAATTATTGCAAGAAAATTTAGAATTGGCCCAATTCACACCCCCCCTCTTGGGCATCTTGATCCTTTTAATTGGTATCGGAGCCTCGTGCTCATGTTTTTAAGCTTAACCGCTTAGAGCAAGATGTCTCACGGGTATGGACCTCCTTCTATCTTTGAGGGAGATAACTTTCCATATTGGAAAATTCGCATGGAGGCGTACTTAGAAGCTCTAGATGTTGGTATACTTAGAGCCACCTCACAAGGCTTCCCAAAACCTCGGGATGCTACACACTTACAAGGCAATGAGGTTAATTATGAAAAGTGGAATGCAAAGGCTCGAAACACCATCTTTAGAGGCCTTTGCAAAGATGTGTTCAACCACGTAAGGAACCACAAAGACGCCCATGCACTATGGTCGGACGTTTGTGTGCTCCATGAGGGAACAAAGAGTGAGCGTGAGGAACGCTATCATCTTGTCATGAAGAAGCTCAACTCTTTTGAAATGCTTCCTAAAGATTGTGCTAATGAAATGTATTCGCGTTTGAATGTTCTTGTAGAGGAAGTCAATGGGCTTGGACTTACTCAAATGTCACTATCCGACGTTGTGAGAAAGATCTTGAGTGTCCTCCCCATTGACAAGTATGGGCATATTGTGACCATGCTACATCAAGGTGATCTTTCCACCGCTACACCGACACAAATCTTGGGGAAGATCAATGCTCATGAGATGTACATGCACATCACGCCACAAGATGGCTCATCCTCTATCAAGAAGAAAGAGAAAGACTTAGCATTCAAAGCTAGCCAAGAGAAGGGCAAGACAAGACTTGAGTATGAGAGCTCAAGTGATGAAGAAGATGATGATGTAAGTCTTGCTCTCATGGTGAAGAAGACCGCCAAGATGCTAAAGAAGCTCAACAAGAGTGGCATCAAGTTCGATGGCAAGAAGAAAAAGTTCTTCACTAGCTCAAGAAGGAAGCCAATCTCCGAGATAGATTGCTTCAATTGTGGTGAACTTGGTCATCTAGCACACCAATGCACTAAGCCCAAGAAAGACAAGTTCAAAAACAAGAACAAGGGCAAGCACTAGTAAAAAAAGGGCTTCTATTCCCGGCTGCCAACCCCCTTTATTCCTGGTTACGTAGCTAGGAATAGGAGTTCAGGAATAAAGGGTCAGTAGCCGGGAATAGAAGTGGACCTTTAGTCCCGGTTGGTGATACCAACCGGGACTAAAAAGGTAGCCACGCCAGCGCCTGGGCTCGCCCCTTTATTCCCGGTTGGTATTACCAACCGGGACTAAAGGGTCTTTTTTTTTTCTTTTCCTGCTTATTTCAATTGATGATTCTTTTTTGTTTTAATTTGGTTTTCGAATACGCATTATTCGCTGCAAAGTAATATATGTATACGCGTGCGTACTGTAAAGTTTTCGCTCGATCAATGCACGCAAGCAACACAAGTATAAGTAAACTAAAACATAATATTACATTTCATTGTCACATGTAAAGTTTGCATTGATTGTACATTTCATCATCACATGTTCTTTGGATCAATATGAAATTTGGCTTTCATCATCACATATTTGGGTCATAGTAAAACTCGCCGTCGGGAGTTAAGACCTGATCATTCAGAAATCCATCTATTGTCTCTTGGATTGCTTTGAGATGGTGTGTGTCCAGGGTTTTTTCCTTCAACCAACAAGTCTTCAATTTGAGATATGAGATAAAGAAAAAGTATATTAGTATATATATGTATCAAGAATAATGATAAATAAATTGTATCTATCACAAATATATATATATATAAATATATGTATGAAGAATATATATATGTGTACACTTACCCTTTTTTCCTCTAGACTAGTTCTTTTTTAGCACACTCTCATGAACTCGCAAATATAGTATCCACAGAGATTGGTCCCCTGGGGCTGCAGCAGAACCCACTTTACGAGAAAAAGATTCGTCATCATCCGAGCATAGGGAAATTGAACTAAGGTAGGTATATAGTACTTACTTTGTATAGCACTACTTTCAGTGGCACTTTGCATTTCATATGGTGTTCCTGACAGACCTTTTCCCAACAACTACCAAATAACATAAAAAATATTTGGACCATTAATTTATATGCAGAGAGACTGGAATAGTTTTGCTAGTGAGACTGCAACTACCTCTGAATAATATCTATCATCTCTTGGAACTCTTTTTGCTCTTTTCTCATCGAGTCCCAGATGCCTAGATGACCTTTCTCCAGATCGAGTTCCATCAATATCTAGTGTTCACTGCCATGTCCATTAACACTCATTAATTAGCTAACAGGTACAGTGAACATATATATATGGATACACGATCGTCGACATTATGAACACTTACCTGAAGTTGTAGGGGAAGAGTATACATTTCTTGTCACGTTGCTTCTCTAAGAACATCTTGATATTGACCTCCGTTTCTGCTTTCCATGTTGATTGGGGTTTAGGGTTTTTGAATACGATATGTGGATCAATGAAACCAATATCAGTACACCCTCTCTTTTTGCACTCTCACATCTCAAACCTGCATCATATATATAGAGTGAGGATAATAAACACAGACATGTACGTACGTAGTGACTTATTATTAATTAGTAGAAAGAATCACTTATAGACAATAGCAGCTGATGAGAGTCTTATCGAGAGAGTTCCAGTGGACTAGTTAGAGTAATTCAGCTAAATCAATGTACATAACGTCATCGCCACGGAACCAATGGTCGTCATTGATTCTGACAAAAATATAGAACTCTTTCCGGTGACACGCATCGAGGTACAAGGTGTTTAGCTTGAACAATTGTGTACCCAGTTCATTGATGGTCTTAGGATTCCATAGACTCCTGCCATGCTCATATTTCTGCCATTCATCCGCTACCGGCGCATTTTCGAAGAGGAAATCGCCAAGGTCGATACCTCTCATAGCATAAAAGTTAGCAAGTTCCGTGTAACACCCTCGGTGTTATATTGTAATGTTTTTGCTAAAACACTGCATTAGCCTCATGCTTGTTTGTACATGTGTGTGATTTGGAGTATAAGTCGATATACGACATTTGAAACGTTCATCCGAAACGGGAAATAAATGTTAAGTTTCATGTCGCTTTATATTGTTTAGTATTCTAAACGGATTTTATTAAATAAAATGATGTAGATCGTAACGTGAACTTTATTAAAATTTGTAGTACGTTACTCGAGAGGCGACAATGGAACAAGTAAGTCGAATTGGAATTCGACGCTTGAAACCGCTCAAGTTTAAGTCATTTCGCGTAAGTTATAAATGGGTCGACGAAGCCACTTTTGGTAATTTGTAGAAAACCCGTGCACGTCATCTGCTTCGGACAAGCCATCACTGACCATGGTCACCACTGTGCCTTGGTTGCCTGCCACCGCACGCAAGCACACTACACACGGGTCATGTCAGCTCTGCCTGTCGCCGCGTCGCGTCTGCGCCTTGCTCCTTAATCGCGCTATCGCCGCCGCCGCCGCCCCACAGATCGCTTTCTCATTTACTCGCTCTGGCTGCACGCACGCGGAACGATTGCCTCGCTGTCTCCGTCGTTTTGTGCATGGGTACGTTGCGTTGACGACCACGGCTGTGCCAGGCCATGCCACACCAGAGCCCATGTCTTCGATGAAGCCATGGCCAACGGTACTTCTTGCTTTAAATTCGACGTGACCGTAGAGCGTTAATGAAATTCGTCGCATCCTTGGCTTCGCGAGACAGCCAGCAGCTTGATTGACACCACCTTGCCCATTGTAGCACCTCACTGTGCTTCAATTTTGGAAGCACAGCTCCGCCTGCTCCATAAGAACGAGGTGAACTGCGCCGTCGTCCATCCACTGAACCAAAGCATACCAGTTCAATTCACTGCACTGCTAGCTTCTCCTTCAGCTGTGTATCGCACTGCCCACCTCATTCAAAGCTCCACCGCCGTTTTGCGTCTTCTCCACGGCCGGCGGAACCTCGCCCGAGCAGAGCAGAGCAAGCAAGGTGCGCTGCTGTTATTAGCTTGTTGACGTCACCATGACGTCACCTCCATGTCACCCGTGTTTTGTGGCCGTTTCGTGTAGGAAAATAAATCGTTGAATACAGTTAAAATACGCCGCAGTCGTCCGCGGCGTTCAAGCATCTGCGCTTGGGCGATCGCTCACTCATTGGCGGGCGTGGCATGCAGCTTCACTGCTTGCCACCACGCCACTTCATACTACGCCACTCGCCATTGGTAGCGCCATGTGGGCCGAAATCGAGCTGTGGGCATGAAACATGTTTCGGTTTCTTTATTTTCTGAGAATAGAAATGCTTAGTTATTTTAATTATGAATCCAACTTCGATAAATCGTAATAAATGGTGTAGATGTCCAAAAATAGTGAAACCAGGTTCGTTAGGTTCGCAAAAATACCATCTACTTATTAGTACAGTTAGATTGCAGTTAGCTATTATGATGATAGGTTCATAAATTTTAATTAGCAAGCTTAGCATTATATAGATTAATAATTGTAGGAATTATTGTGGCAAATCGGTAATAGTTTTATCTTTGAAAATTTTACAAGAGGTTCACTAGGATATCGTGTACTTGTCAGTAATTTTATAGCCTTAGAACGAGTTGTTAGATAGAGTAGCTATTGCCTTTGCTTTATCGTATATATAGCGTAAACTAGCATTAGGGGTAAGAATAGCTGTAGTTGCTATAACAATAATGATACTTGAAATGGTTATCGGTGACAATAGGTAGCCTAGTACCGTGGTTTTATATCCATAGCTTAGTAGCTAAATCAATGTACTTTTATTTTAAGAGCTCTTTGTTGTTATATTCCTAAGCATTGCATCATCATTTCATGCATGTAGATCACGAGTGGTAGACTTCGTGCCTGTCCATCGAGCCGAGTACGATGAGGTGATCGAGGAGTACGAGGAGGAGATCTTCGCATAGGAGGAAGCCCAGGAGCCTGTTGGTGCTGACTTTGCTGACCCGGCACCTGCTCAAGGCAAGCCCCGGTGCATAACCCCTATTTTTAAATGATCACTGAATATATTTATATGATATGCATTTACGTTACAGGCATTTTATGGAAACTACATGCATAGATATATCCACCATGAGTCCTACTAGTGCAGGTCGAGTAGCTGCTACGCTCAGGATGTCGGTAGCGTGAGTAACCTGCCGTTACTCGCAAATAGGTGATTACACTATGATATCATGATGAAATAATGGAAAGGAAAAATGGTGACCGGACAGGGATGTGGATTTGGTACTGGTGGGTGTGAGGGGTTGTGTCCTGCGGCCAACAGGGCATAGCTCGGTTACACTTTTTCCCTGCCTGTGTCGATTAAGGACCGGTCGTTGCATATGACTCTAGGCAAGTCACAGACTATTGTCCCGAGCACATACTTGGGTATGGGCGCAGGGAAGACTTGCTGCTCTCTTGTCGTGGATCCGGCTCTTTCCGGACCGACTGATGGGAAGAGGAGGTGGTGGAGGTCCTTGCACCGCACTGAGTCCGGGATTCAGAGGCGGGGGCTTGGAGTCCAAGTTTGGACGGGGACCTGGACACCCGGGACAGGAGAGTGGTGGGTTAGTCCTGCTTGTGCCTGGGGTACAAGCGGGGTGTGTGTCTTCGGGGCACCCAGCTGGGTACATTGATTCGCGAATCGTCGGGTTATCTGGTACGGCTTGTCTGCGGTTTAGCACCGTAGTAAGAACTGGAAGTGGAAAAGGAGAAGGAACAGTAACGATTGCTCAACTCTTGCTTGAAAGTAGCATAGGTGCTTATATAGATTGACTAGATAAAAACTTAATACGGCTGATGATAATAATGTATCAATAAGGACCCACTATTAGTTCTGCTTTTGGCTAAAGAGAACCAGCAACCATAAAGCCTAGCATATTCCTTGGAGTCGGGAAAGTATTCCCACTGATCGGATAAGTCTTGCGAGTACATTGTGTACTCAGGGTTTATTTACCCCTGTTGCAGGTGATGCTTGAGGAGTTCCTTGTGTGGAGGATCCATCTGGTGGGCTCAGACCGAATCCTCGTTATCTTATCGCTAGATGTTATCTTTTAATATTCCGCTGTTTATCATTCCGCACTCTGTATTTGGTATTGTAATAATGTACTTTTAAGAAACTCTAATGTATGAGATGGACTTGTGTTGTAACTCGTTTTCATTATTGGATCCTTGGGATAAATGTGGATCTTTCGGGTTCTCCCTCGGGGTGTGCCCGACGGATACCTCTCGTTGTAGTTGCTTTGGGGTGCTTAGTGTCTGGTGGAAGACGAGCGCCTCCGTAAGTGTGCTATTTCGGGCGGTTCTGCCACAGTTGGTACCAGAGCCAATAATGGTCATGAGTTCCTCATTTTTTTTTCAAAACTAAAAGTTTGACCAACAAAAGTTTTGCGAAAAGTAGGATGCGATTAAGTTAAGTATATAAGTATAAGCCCTAGCTATATGGTGTATCTAGGATAGCGGCACTGGTTTTATCTAATCAGTTTCTGCAGGTACACTGACTTACGTTGCGTAAGAAATCGCTTAGTATACGGAAAGTGAGTGTGCGATGTGCCAAAAATGTTACGAACGCCGCTATATTCCGACTTGAGTGAACGTATAGGTCGAAGCATGCATCATATAATAGCATCTTACTTGAACTAGGAATCCCCCTTCACGTATAATGAAAGTAGTAAATTGGTAGAACTAACTTAATGAATGCTTTAATAAATGTGCTGCCATTTCTTTAGTCTCTGGATCCCGATCGGGAAGGTGTCCTAATGGTTGGTTCGACTCTCTTACAGATGAATCGAGGTCCCGGACGTGGGAGCACCCGGTTCGGGAGCGCCAACGAGGGCCATGGTGATAGTGCTCGGGCCTTTGAGCGTGATTTACGAGGGAGCCCGGAGGTTCCACCTTTGGTTCCTCATCCTTTCCCGCCACCGCCTCCGCCGTTGTCCGCCGCGGAGGTCATGGTGGAGTTGTTGGCTGCTCGTCAGGAGTCAGCCGCTGCTCGTCAGGAGACAGCTCGTGCCATGGAGATTATGGCACAGGCCGTCGCGGGTCTCGCCCGTGGAGGCCCCGGAGGCAACGGTTGGAATGGGGGTGGTGCTCGCCGTCCTGAGGGACAGTCCTCTTACTAGGACTTCCTCAAGACCCACCCGCCCACGTTCACACCGTCAGACGATCCGTTGGAGGCGGAGCAACCGCTTCGCATTAACGGAGCGTAAGTTTCGGGCCGCTTGGAGGGCTAACGAGCGAAGGTGCACTTTGCGTCCCAGCAGCTTTTGGGGTCCGCAGGTGCCTGGTGGGAGACTTTCCAGGCCGCGGAGCTGCCGGATCACCCGGCAATGTGGCAGGAGTTCTCCACCGCCTTCCGCGAGTTCTTCATACCTGCTGGTGTTATCCACCAGAAGGTGACCGAGTTCATGGAGCTGCGTCAGGGGAGCAGGGCGGTAATGGAGTATGTGACCCGGTTTAACCACTTGGCTCAAGATATCTTTGGTAGTCGTGTGGACACGGATGAAAAAAAGAAGGATCGCTTCTTTCGCGGTCTCACTCCTGCTCTTCAGGAGAAACTGTTTCTGGGGAACTATCAGACCTTTGGGGCTCTGATGAACGCCGCCATTGCTCTTGAGGGTTTTCAGCAGGCATCTCAGGCGGATTGGAAGCGGAGGAGGGTGACAGCTGGATCCTCCAGCCACCCTCATTCTCAGAAGGTGCAAATTGTTAGGCGGGGGCCCTATCAACCATCCGGCGGGTCTCCGTTCCGGTCACCCCAGCAGACATCACATACTTCTGCTACTCAGTACAAGGCACCTCAGCAGCAGGTGCAGCCCTAGCAGACTCAGGGACAGCAGGTCCCACCTCGTCAAGGATTCGGGAACAAGCCTGGTGCTTGTTTCAAGTGTGGCAAGGAGGGCCACTATGCCAGGGAGTGTCCTCAGCAGCAGACAGCTCAGCCGTCTCAGCCATCTGCAAATTCCAGGCTTATTAAGAGGACTTTCATCAAGAGGAAGGTGCCCAGCAGATCTGGTCAGGTGCATTTCACGGATGCTCAGCAAGTTGTGCAGCAGGAGACAGTTATGGCTGGTATGTTTACCATCGAATCCCATCCAGCTTTGGTGTTGTTTGATTCTGGTGCATCGCATTCCTTTATGAGCATGGGGTTTGTAGAGCGGCACAACTTATCACTTGTGGCTATACCGTATGCCTATAAGATCCGTACTGCGGGTTCTCAGATGTTCATCAATACCCGCATGGATACAGTAAGTTTGGTATTAGCTACCCACACTTACCGTCTACAGTTCATGATCATGCCTGGGCAAGGCATTGACGTTATTCTTGGGATGAATTGGTTGCGGGTGTATGGGGTAGTTTTGGATATGAAGAGAAGAAGTGTAGAGTTACGGCTTCCGTCTTCTGAGGATAGGATGTCTCTCATCATACCCTTAGAACCGGTCTTACCTGTTGCTGCCCATGCTGAAGCCGTTCCTGATCTTACCTCCATTCTAGTAGTATGTGAGTTCCCAGATGTTTTCCCTGAAGATCTTCCTGGATTGCCACCGGACCATGAGGTAGAATTCTCCATTGAGCTTGAGCCTGGTACTGCTCCTATCTCTAGGCGTCCGTACCGCATGGCTCCGAGAGAACTGGCAGAAATGAAGAAACAACTGGAGGAGTTGATGGACAGGGGTTTCATCCGCCCAAGTTCTTCACCTTGGGGTTGCCCTGCAATTTTCATGAAGAAGAAGGATGGTACTCTGCGGATGTGTGTGGATTACCGCCCTCTCAATGCAGTAACAGTTAAGAACAAGTATCCCTTGCCCCGCATAGATACTTTGTTTGATCAGTTAGCTGGTGCCATGGTGTTCTCGAAGATAGATCTCCGATCGGGCTACCATCAGATCAAGATCAGGCCACAGGATATACCAAGGACAGCTTTCTCTACTAGGTATGGGTTGTATGAGTACCTAGTGATGTCTTTCGGTCTCACCAATGCCCCGGCTTTCTTTATGTACCTGATGAACTCTGTTTTCATGTCGGAGCTAGATAAGTTTGTGGTAGTTTTCATTGATGACATCTTAATCTATTCCAAGAATGAGGAAGAGCATGCTCGTCACCTCCGGATAATACTGACTCGGCTAAGGGAGCACCAGCTGTATGCTAAGTTCAGCAAGTGTGAGTTTTGGTTAGATCGAGTGCAGTTTTTGGGACATGTGTTGACACTTGAAGGCGTTTCTGTAGATCCCAGCAAGGTGCAAGATGTATTAGATTGGAAGTCTCCTAGGTCTGTACACCAGATCCGTCAGTTCCTTGGGCTAGCTGGATACTATCGACGTTTCATCCCTAATTTCTCCAAGATAGCCCAGCCCATGACTAAGCTGCTCCAGAAAGAAGCTAAGTTTGTTTGGAGTCCAGCTTGTGAAGAAGCTTTTCAGTCCCTGAAGACTTTTCTGACCACTGCTCCGGTATTGGCTCAACCTGATATTGAGAGGCCCTTTGATGTTTACTGTGATGCCTCGAAGACGGGTTTGGGGTGTGTGCTTATGCAAGAGGGGCGTGTGATAGCTTATGCTTCGCGCCAACTGAAGAAGCACGAGGTGAACTACCCTACCCATGATTTAGAGCTAGTTGCTGTAGTTCACTCTCTGAAGATTTGGAGGCATTATTTGTTGGGCAACAAAGTGCACATCTTCACTGACCACAAGAGCCTTAAGTATATTTTCACTCGGTCGAGTTGAACATGAGACAAAGGAGATGGTTAGAATTGATCAAGGACTATAATTTGGAAGTCCACTACCATCCAGGAAAAGCCAATGTGGTAGCCGATGCCTTAAGTCGTAAAGTCGCATCAGGTTGAGGAAATACCCTTGTCACTTCACCACCACGAGAGGTGCTAGCTCATATTGCATTGACATCGAAATTGCTTTGGAGCAAATTATTCGGGAGCGTAAGAAGACCTGAAGAGATTCCTCACATCAAGAAGTTGCTAGTCAAGGACGTGGACCTCATTTTAGCATTGATGTGATGGGTGTCGTGAGATACAAGAATAGATTGGTGGTTCCGTCTAATGAGGAGCTGAAGAGGAAGATTCTAAAAGAAGCCCATCATTCCAAGCCGTCTATCCACCACAGTAGCAACAAGATGTACCATGATCTACGCAAACTGTCTTGGTGGTCTTACATGAAGCAAGATATCACCCGCTTTGTTGCGAGTGTGACACTTGTGGTAGAATCAAGGCGAGATCATATGCGTACTCTGGATATCTCAGCCCTTGCCCATTCCTGCTTGGAAATGGGAGGATATTTCCTGGATTTCATTGTGGGTTTACCCCTTTTCCTCCTCTGGCTTTGATTCTATTTGGGTCATTGTGGACCGTCTCACCAAGTCTACCCACTTCCTTCCGGTGGACACTAGATACAATGCAAAGAAGTATGCGGAGTTATACTTTGATCGGATTGTGACCCTACATGGAGTTCCTCTCACCATCATCTCGGATAGAGGGTCAGTTTTTGTCTCTCGTTTCTGGGAGAAACTCCAGGAGTGTTTGGGTACTCATCTTCTCAGAAGCTCGGCATACCACCCACAGACCGATGGTCAAACTGAAAGGGTGAACCAGGTGCTCGAGGATATGCTGCGGGCTTGTACCATATCTTTTCCTGAGAAGTGGGATCATTGTTTAAAACTGGCAGAATTTTCTTATAATAACAGTTATCAGGAGAGTATCCGCATGGCGCCATTTGAAGCTTTATATGGACAGAAGTGTAGGACGCCACTAAACTGGGTTGAAGTAGGAGACCGTGGGTACTTCAGGCCTGATTTCATAAAGGAGGCTCGAGAGAAAGTAAATATAATTCGTGAACACTTGAAGTCAGCTCAGAGTCGACAGAAGGCTTACGCAGACAAGCGAAGAAGACCTTTGGAATTTGCAGCTGGAGATTTTGTGTATCTCAAGGTATCTCCTATGAGAGGGGTACATCGGTTTGGTGTCCATGGCAAGTTAGCCCCTCGTTATGTGGGTCCATACAAGGTGTTGCAGCAGTGTGGTCCCGTTGCTTATCGTCTCCAACTCCCGAAAATTCTCTCGGCAGTTCACAATGTATTTCACGTCTCGCAACTGAAGAAATGCCTATGAGTTCCTGAAGAATCTGTGGAAATAGAAGGACTTCCGCTCCAACCTGATCTGTCTTATGTGGAGCATCCTATAAAAATCTTGGACGAGAAGGAGAGAGTGACCAGGAACAGGGTGATAAAGTTTTACAAGGTGCAATGGCAAAACCATTCAGAGGACGAAGCCACCTGGGAGCAAGAGAGCTACTTAACAAAGCATTACCCCCATCTCCTCTCTGGGTCGGATAGTTAGTGTTGCGCCAAATGTACTCCCTATCTCTTTCTCACACTAAGCACATAAAATCTCGGGTCGAGATTTTATTTTAGGGGGGTAGATTTGTAACACCCTCGGTGTTATATTGTAATGTTTTTGCTAAAACACTGCATTAGCCTCATGCTTGTTTGTACATGTGTGTGATTTGGAGTATAAGTCGATATACGGCATTTGAAACGTTCATCCGAAACGGGAAATAAATGTTAAGTTTCATGTCGCTTTATATTGTTTAGTATTCTAAACGGATTTTTATTAAATAAAAATGATGTAGATCGTGTACGTGAACTTTATTAAAATTTGTAGTACGTACTCAGTAGGCGACAATGGAACAAGTAAGTCGGAATTGGAATTGACGCTTGAAACCGTTCAAGTTTAAGTCATTTCGCGTAAGTTATAAATGGGTCGACGAAGCCACTTTTGGTAATTTGTAGAAAACCCGTGCACGCTATCTCGCTTCGGACAAGCCATCATCGACCATGGTCACCATCGCCTTGGTTGCTCGCCACCGCGCGCAAGCACACTACACACGGGTCATGTCACTCGCCTCGCCGTCGCGTCACGCGGTGCCTTGGTCGCTATATACGCCGTCGCCCGCTACGTCTTGCTCTCATTTACTCGCTCTGTCAGCTGCACGCATACGCTGAACGATCGCCTCATTGTCTCCGTCTGCTTTGTGCACGGGTGCGTTATGTTGATTTACCACGGCCATGCCGAGCCATGCCACACGAGCCCATGTCTTCGATGAAGCCATGGCCAACGGTACTTCTTGCTTTAAATTCGACGTGACCGTAGAGCGTTAATGAAATTCGCCGCATCCTTGGCTTCCCGCGAGACGAGACAGCCACAGCTTGATTGACACCACCTTGCCCATTGTAGCACCTCACTTGTGCTTCAATTTTGGAAGCACATCTCCTTTGCTCCATAAGAACGAGGTGAATCGCGCCACCGTCCATCCATCGAACCAAAGCATACCGCTTCAATTCATCGCATCCGCTAGCTTCTCCTTCACCGTATATCGCCTCGCCCACCTCATTCAAAGCTCCACCGCCGCTTTTGCGTCTTCTCCACGGCGGGCGGAACCTCGCCCGAGCGGAAGCAGAGCAAGCAAGGTCTTGCGCTGCCATTATTAGCTTGTTGACGCCACCATGACGTCACCTCCATGTCACCCGTGTTTTGTGGCCGTTTAGGTGTAGGAAAATAAATCGTTGAATACAGTTAAAATACGCCGCAGCGTCGTCGCGTTCAAGATCTCGCGCTGGGCGGTCGCTCTCATATTTGGCGTGCTATTGCTTCATTGCCAATTGCCACTGCACACGCTTGCATACCACTACCGCCATCATTGGGCTCTTATTTGGGCAGCAGCGCCCGTGCTGAACCGAAATCGAGCTGGGCAATGAAACATGTTTCGGTTTCTTTATTTTCTGAGAATAGAAATGCTTAGTTATTTTAATTATGAATCCAACTTCGATAAATCGTAATAAATGGTGTAGATGTCCAAAAATAGTGAAACCAGGTTCGTTAGGTTCGCAAAAATACCATCTACTTATTAGTACAGCTTAGATTGCGTTAGCTATTATGATGATAGGTTCATAAATTTTAATTAGCAAGCTTAGCATTATATAGATTAATAATTGTAGGAATTATTGTGGCAAATCGATAATAGTTTTATCTTTGAAAATTTTACAGTAGGTTCACTAGGATATCGTGTACTTGCTGTAAATTTTATAGCCTTAGAACAAGTTGTTAGATAGAGTAGCTATTGCCTTTGCTTTATCGTATATAGCGTAAACTAGCATTAGGGGTAAGAATAGCTGTAGTTGCTATAACAATAATGATACTTGAAATGGTTATCGGTGATGATGGGTAGCCTAGTACCGTGGTCGATATCCATAGCTTAGTAGCTAAATCAATGTACTTTTATTTTAAGAGCTGCTTGTTGTTATATTCCTAAGCATTGCATCATCATTTCATGCATGTAGATCACGAAAGCCGTAGACTTCGTGCCCGTCGTCGAGCCGGAGTACGACGAGGTGATCGAGAGTACGAGGAGGAGATCTTCGCACGAGGAGGAAGCCCAGAGCCTGTTGGTCTTGACTTTTACGACCCGGCACTGCTCAAGGCAAGCCCCTGCATAACCCCTATTTTTAAATGATCACCGAATATATTTATATGATATGCATTTACATTACAGGTGCATTTTATGGAAACTACATGCATAGATATATCCACCATGAGTCCTACTAGTGCAGGTCGAGTAGTCACTACGCTCAAGATGTCGTAGAGCGTGAGTAACTTTGCCGTTACTATCGCAAATAGGTGATTACACTATGATATCATGATGAAATAATGGAAAGGAAAAATGGTGACCGGACGGGGATGTGGATTTGGTAATGCTGGTGGGTGTGAGGGGTTGTGTCCTCATGCCAGCAGGCATAGCTCGGTTACACTTTTTCCCCCCTGTGTCGATTAAGGACCGGTCATTGCATATGACTCTAGGCAAGTCACAGACTATTGTCCCGAGCACATACTTGGGTATGGGCGCAGGGAAGACTTGCTGCTCTCTTGTCGTGGATCCGGCTCTTTCCGGACCGGACCGATGGGAAGAGGAGGTGGTGGAGGTCCTTGCACCGACCGAGTCCGGATTCAGAGGCGGGGCTTGGAGTCCAAGTTTGGACGGGGACCTGGACACCCGGGACAGGAGAGTGGTGGGTTAGTCCTGCTTGTGCCTGGGGTACAAGCAGGGCGTGTGTCTTCGGGGCACCCAGCTGGGTACATTGATTCGCGAATCGCCGGGTTATCCAGTACGGCTTGTCTGCGGTTTAGCACCGTAGTAAGAACTGGAAGTGGAAAAGGAGAAGGAACAGTAACGATTGCTCAACTCTTGCTTGAAAGTAGCATAGGTGCTTATATAGATTGACTAGATAAAAACTTAATACGGCTGATGATAATAATGTATCAATAAGGACCCACTATTAGTTCTGCTTTTGGCTAAAGAGAACCAGCAACCATAAAGCCTAGCATATTCCTTGGAGTCGGGAAAGTATTCCCACTGATCGGATAAGTCTTGCGAGTACATTGTGTACTCAGGGTTTATTTACCCCTGTTGCAGGTGATGCTTGAGGAGTTCCTTGTGTGGAGGATCCATCTGGTGGGCTCAGACGGAATCCTCGTTATCTTATCGCTAGATGTTATCTTTTAATATTCCGTTGTTTATCATTCCGCACTCTGTATTTGGTATTGTAATAATGTACTTTTAAGAAACTCTAATGTATGAGATGGACTTGTGTTGTAACTCGTTTTCATTATTGGATCCTTGGGATAAATGTGGATCTTTTAGGTTCTCCCTCGGGGTGTGCCCGACGGATACCGCTCGTTGTAGTTGCTTTCGGGGTGCTTAGTGTCTGGTGGAAGACGAGCGCCTCCGTAAGTGTGCTATTTCGGGCGGTTCTGCCACATTCTGCCATATCCACTTCTTTATCAGTAGGTATTTCCATCATATCCAGCATATCTATGTTTGAATCATATTCATTAGCAATAACTAGAGGAGGTACTGATTGCAATTCTTGTTCTCCGAGTTGTGCAACAGTTTTCCCTGCTTTAGCAGCTTTCTTGATTATCTTGCTAAGAGTGCGGTCAAAGTCTGATGGTGGCGAGGGCTTACGAGCTTGCCGCCTCTTTTTCGCTTTCGCCTTCCACCATCCGCCTTTAGTTTAGCTAGAGGTAGGTGGAAGTGCTTCTACTCTGCTTGCTTCCTCTTCCTCATGCTCGAGAAGAATGCTTGACGGTTTTTAACCGCATCATCTAACTCCTCTTTACTCATTTCACGGTGCAATTTACGTGGAATTGGCCTTGGTTTCACGGGGGCCTTCTTGGTCGTCTTCGCCGGCGAGGCAGATGGCTTATTTGTTTGTAGCCGTCTTCCCTGGTTCATGGGAGGAGGTGGGGGAACAAGCGTTGGAGACCTTCGAGGCGGCGTTGGGGAACGCCTTGGAGGCGGTGGCGGTGGCGGTGGAGACCATCTTGGAGATGGTGGGGATGCAGCCGTGTCTTCTACCCCATCGTAATCACTTGCCCCCGAGCACTATGTTGGTCCGTGGGTGATTGTACTATTGGACTTAGGTTGGGGAGGCCTGCATTGTGTGCGTCTGAGAAGACAATGAGTCAATTGTTATTTAAGAGGCAATATAAAATTAATAAAAAAATTGTTTCGCTCACTTTCATCCGCACCTATTGTGCTTTGCAATGGCTTCCCGGGAATATTGATGTAGCGCTTGCGCCATGCAATGAATGACTTCTCCGCTTCTTCCACGGTCTTCTCCCCATCACCTCCATGAATGTCAAGAGGCACATCGCTAAAACCTTCAATAGCTTTATCCACCGAGACGGTAGCATATCCAGCTGATACTACTGCCCCATGGATTCTTGGTATGGTCGATAGGGTTTACAACACCAATAGCCACCTTCACTATGCCATTATCTTTTGGAATATGCAGCTCACATGATGTAAAAGGTTCAGTGACGTCATCCACGGGGAAGCGCAGCTCTGCATCTTTTATGGCATTAGGTAGCTCCGTAGAAGCACAACTGCTTCTCAACAGATCAGAGCTAATGTTGATTCCCGGAGCTGTTGTAATCCCGTGGGCACTCAATTGTATTTGCACTTGCCTTGCGACTTCCTCTTGCATTTTCGCTTGGATTTCTTTTTCTCGCCTTTGTGATTCAAGCACCGCTTCCCGTGACTCAATAACATATTGCTGCAAGATGCGGATCCTCTCTGCCTCCTCATCCTTCCGTCTCTGGTGGCTTTTGTATGAATCGATCCATTCAGGGAAACCTTGCACCCACGGAATGGCCCCTTTGCCTCTAGTTCGTCCACAATGCTCAGCAGTCCTGATGGAATATGTTAGTTCATCTTTCTCTCTATTGGGCCGGAATAGTCCAGTATCTCTAGCTTTTAGAATTTGAATCAACCTTGCTGTTGCTCTTTTGAGTTTTGTGTCATGGACGAACTTCCCAGTGATGGGTCCAATCCTCCCCATGACCTAAAAACCAACGCTTTTCTGCGTTAGTGCCACGGTCTTGATTCAGTACACGCACCCCTTGGCAATAAGGTCCGCTTCCATTTTTGCCACTTGGGAACGGAAGTCGGCGTAGCCACCTAATCCCATGTTATGGTGGTATTGCTTTTGTTTGGAATTCTCTTCGTTCCTTCTCGCCCGTTCCGCACCCTCTTCTGATGTCTTGTACTGTACAAATTCCTCCTAGTAGGGCCTTGCCTTCGTGATTGAGCCCTTATCGTTCCAATTTGGAGTCTTGTTCTTCTTGATGTATGATTTGTACAGCTGCTTCTTCCAAGATTGGAATTGGGTGGCCATCTTCTTCATTGTCCAATTACCTAACTTCGCTCAATCAACCTTTCATGGGTGATGTCTTCATGATAATCATCTGTTTGAGGCGTGAAATGTGCAAGAAAATCTTGCCAAATCAGCTCCTTGTCCTTATCGGAGACATAACTAATATGAGGAGCATTGTTATTTTTTTTCATTCACTTTGGCATTGATCGGGAGCTTGTCCCTTACAAAGGTACCCACAATGGTACACAATTTCATGCATATTGTCCTAGTGGTTCACTTTGTAGCCACGTTGAATTCTAAGATGATGTAGCAGCCTTCCAACGACTTTTTGCCCCTCAAACATTCTTTGTGTTCCCGTCGTCGTAAATCGATCCAGAATGACTATGTACGCATAGAAACACAAAAAGTATTATAAAACAAAGGTTGATCCAGTGGGCTACATGTATGCATAATAAATAAATGAGAGCTAGATATTGAGAAATATATACCTCGCCGGAATTATCTTCATGAACAACTTCCTCAACAATATGATCGAGATTCAAGTATTGACTCCCGTCGTCTTCCTGCTGGTCTTTATCAACATCGGCACAATGTTCAGTGCCGGTGTTGATAATATCCATCATTTCTGCCTCTAGGTCATCGTCTCTCGGGTCGGCCATAGAGAGCCTAAACAATTATAAAACAATAATTATGCAATTAGGGTTTCATAGACATTTCATACACATTTCGGGGTGGTGGTGCCTGCGCGGGGCGGCCGGCCAGCGTCGGTGGCCGGGGAGGGTTTAGGGTGGTTTAGGGTTTAGGGTATAGGCCACATGGTATCAGAATATAACATAATTGATTTTTTTCCTAAGGAAAAATTATACATGTATACATTAATTGATATATATATATACACACACATTAATTTCATACATATATACATTAATTGATATATATATACACATTTCATACATACATAATTTCATACATATATACATTAATTGATATATATATATATACACATTTCATACATATATAATTTCATACATATATACATTAATACACATTTCGTCAATATAATTCATAAATATAATAAATAATATATATATATATATATACCAGCGATGTTTAGAATTAATGGAGTGTTGGCGACAGGCGGTGGTGGTGGACAAGGGCTGGATCGATGCACGAGGGCTCTGGCCGGGCGGCGGCGTCGTCGGGCCTACTCGGCCGAGGTGTGGGTGGGCGTCTGGATGCCCTCCGGTGAGGAAGAAGGCGCTTATGGCGTGGCGTGGCACAAGGCGTCGGGGCAGCCCAGGCTCCTCCTTGAGGGCGCGCGCGTCGGGGCTACTCCCATGAGGTGGGCGGGCGTCGGGGTGCCCTCCCCGTGAGGAAGATGGTGTCGGGGGTGGCTGGGAAGGCGAAATCGGCGGCGGCTGGGGGCTCCTCGGTGAGGGGCGCGGCGTCGGGGCTACTCCGGCGTGGTGGGCGAGCCTCGGGGTGCCCTCCGGTGAGGAAGCAGGCGGCGTCGGGGGTGGCTGGGGAGGCGAATCGGCGGCGGAGCTCTGGGGACGCACTGAAGACGAATACGATCGATGAAGAGGAAGAGAGAAAGGAGGCGGTGGTATATAGGAGAGGGACCTTTAGTCCCGGCTCCATGCACCGCCCAGGACTAAAGCACCTTTAGTCCCAGCTCCTGCCACCAGCCGGGACTAAAGGGGGGACCTTTAATCCCGGCTGTTGGAAGGAGCCGGGACTAAAGGATTTATTTGCAGGCCGCCAAATGCAGCCCACCTTTAGTCCCAGCTGGTGGCATGAGCCGGGACTAAAGGTGGGCTACATTTTTATTTTCCGCCAACTTTTAAGCAGATCAGTTTATTTTATATATGTTTTATATTTAAATGTTTAAGTCTTATTATTTGCGCAGTAAATTCAATACTAGGCATAAAATTTTTTAGAAAAAGTAATAAACTTTATTTTCATTTACTGCACACAAAAAAAATATGTGACCTAAACTATTGTGTTTTTTATTATAAATGTTGAACATAATGCAACTAATACTCACTATTTTCGTTAATGCAAAAATGTAGACTTTAATTGAAATTATTAAATTTATTGGTTTTCGACAGGAAATTAGTTTTCACGTAATTGCAATGTAAATATTTAGGTTCTTCATTAATCATTGTATAATTAATCGGTGAGTTCGGACAGAAATTCAATTAAAGTAAAAAAAGTACCAAACCACCTCAGAAAAATCTCAAACTTGGTGGTGGCTACACACAGGGCATTTGTAATCTTGAGAAAAAGTTTGAGACCAATCCGGCACTGGAAAGCAAATGGATTTCAGAGTCCCAGAGAACCTAGGTGTATAGATAGGGTTCGACGAAAGGTTTTATATACCTCTGTGAAGCACGTCGACTCCGCCTATGTCGAAATGGCTTGAAATTTTTTTGGCAGTCATTTACACCCAAAATATGACCCCACACAAGATCTTAGATTTTTATGATAATTATTTTTATTATTACATTTTTCTTTGTGCCGCGTGAGACGAAATACGGTGAATTACATATTGAAAACAATATAATTTTGCATCAACCTCCACAAATATTTGTCTCCTAGGGCACAAGAGACCATTTGGCAAAGTTTGGCACCATTCTGGATCTTTTCGGGGGTGGACTCAGTTCAACGTATAATTAATCGATGAAGTCGCATGGAAATTCAATTAAAGTGAAAAATTTACCAAACCAATTCAGAAAAATCTCGTACTAGGTGGTGGCTTCACACTGGGCATTTGAAACCCTGATAAAAATTATGAGATCAATCAGGCACTAGAAAGCACATGGACCAGAAAATTCAAAGTATAGTTAACAAAAGAATATAATCAATTAAAGGGTCTTTTCTCTTATTAAATAAATATTTGGGTGCTTTCTTGTCGAGAAAATGACTTAGTTCATATGGCTAGCTAGTGCGCTGTGGTTTGGACCTTGGCTATGAGGTCGTGGGTTCAATGCCTGGCTGCCCCATTTTTTTGTCCAGCGCGACTATATTATTTTATCAAGAAAGATTTTATCCCGGTTATAGCCCAGAGCTAGGACTAAAGGTCATCCTTTAGTCCCGGCTGGAGCCTCAAGCCGGGAGTAAAGATTTAATCCCGGTTGGAGGGTCCAGCCGGACCTTTAGTCCCAGCTCTGGGCTATAACCGGGACTAATTGTTGCCTACCATCGTCACACACTTGGGGCAGGAACTTTGTATCCTAGTTTGAGGATACAACCGGGACTAATAGTCCCTTTAGTCCCGAACACAAAAATACCGGGACTAAAGGCAAAAATAGAGGCGGGATGAAAGGTCTGTTTTCTAGTAGTGAAGAAAGATGACTCAAGCAATGAAGATGAAGATGAAAAGAAGAACAAGCCATACAAGAAGAGAGATGGCAAGAAGAGGGACTTCCACAAGAAGAAGAAGAGTGGAAAGGCCTACATTGTCGGTGATTGGCTCATGGACATTGATTCATCTAGTGGGTCATCCGATGATGATAGTGACAATGAGAAGGTGACCGCCATTGCTATTGATCTTTCATCTTCACCGCCATCATTCTCTACACACCTATGCCTTATGGGCAAGGGTGAACACAAGGTAACTAATAATGATGATAGTAGTGATGATGAGCAAGCTAGTGATGATGATAGCGATAGCGATGATGATGATGATTCACCTTCATATGATGATCTTGTCAAAATGCTAAGACAATACACTAAGATCATTAGAAAGAGTAGAGCTAAAAATGAAAAGCTAGATGCTAAAAATGATTCACTTTTAACAAAATGTGATACATTGGAAAAGGCTAATGTTGAGCTTAAAGAAACAAATAATGCTATGTCTTCTAAACTCAAGGAGCTAAAATCTTCTAAGAAAGAGATTAAAGATAAGCATGATAAACTTGAGAGGATATGCAATGAGCTCATCACTAGCCACAACAAGCTAAAAGATGAATATACTACTCTTAAGATCAATCATGATACTCTTGTTATTGCTCAAGAATTTTTACCAAATGAGCCACATGATGCTACTAACCATATCGTTAAGATTGATATAGCTACATCATGTGATGATTTAATTGATGAGAGCATTGAGCAAGGATCTAGTGGCAAAGGCAAGCAAGTGGTTGAGTGCAATGACTATGATGAGTATGTCAAGCTCAAGCATGACAATGAAAAGCTCAAGAAAGAGTTTGAAGAGTTCAAGATCCACAACACCATTGTGCTAGAAACTCTTGATCATGATGGTGACTTGATCCTTGAAAATGAGAAGCTAAAAGAAGAAAACAAGAAACTCAAAGAAGAGAGAGACAATGTTACACTCAAGGAAGATAAAGGTAGTGATGCACTCAAGGAAGAGAACAAGAAGCTCAAGTTGGAGAAAGAGCATCTCAAGATTGGATTGAGCAAGTTTGCAAGAGGCAAGCATCTCCAAAGTGAGCAACTCATGAACACCGTCATGAAGATGGATAGAAGTGGCATTGGATATGTGGCACATGTAGAGAAGAAGAAGGCTCAAGTTCAACAACAACAATCAAAGCCAAAGTCAAAGCCAAAGAGATGTTTTGAGTGTGGACAAGAAGGCCACTTTGCTCATGAGTGTCAAACTCCACCACCTCAACCCTTGCCCAAGCATGCTAGACCCATTACCTTCAATGCTCACTACATGCTTAGAAAAGATTCTAGTGGAAAGATGAAAGTCATGTTCTTAGGACCCCCTAACAAGAATAGGCCTAAGAAGATTTGGGTGGCTAAGTCACTTGTTGAGAAGGTGAAGGGCCCTCAACAAGTTTGGGTTCCTAAATCTCGAATCTCTTGTGTGTAGGTGAACTACAAGACCGGTGGAAGTCATTGGGTTATTGATAGTGGTTGCACACAACATATGACCGATGATCCTCGTATGTTCTCCTCACTAGATGAAGAAGTGGATGGACAAGAGAGAATAACATTTGGAGATAACTCAAAGGGCAAGGTTAAAGGATTGGGCAAAGTGGCAATATCAAATGATCATTCCATCTCCAATGTGCTATATGTTGCTTCATTGAGCTTCAACTTGCTATCCGTTGGACAATTGTGTGATCTTGGCTTCCGATGCTTGTTCACCGAGAAGGAAGTTGTTGTATCCAAGAAGGATGATAATCAAGTGATATTCAATGGATTTAGATACAACAACTTATATCTAGTGGACTTCACCTCCGAAGATGCAAATTTGAAGACTTGCCTATTCACCAAAACAATATTTGGGTGGCTATGGCATAGAAGACTTGCTCATATTGGGATGAGCTCACTCAAGAAGCTAATGAAGAATGATTTGGTGAGAGGGTTGAAGGATGTAAAGTTTGAGAAGGACAAGCTTTGTAGTGCATGTCAAGCCGGCAAGCAAGTTGCAAATACCCATCCAACAAAAGCTTTCATGTCAACCACAAGAGTGCTAGAACTCCTACACATGGATTTGTTTGGACCAACAACATACAAGAGTTTGGGAGGAAATCTTTATTGTCTTGTGATTGTTGATGACTATTTAAGGTATACATGGGTATTCTTCCTTCATGACAAATCCGAAGTTGCAGCTTGCTTCAAGAAGTTTGCCAAGAGAGCTCAAAATGAATTTGAAGTGAAGCTCAAGAAAATAAGAAGTGACAATGGGAAAGAATTTGACAACACAAATATAGAAGCCTATTGTGATGAAGTTGGAATCAAACATGAGGTCTCCGCAACATATACTCCTCAACAAAATGGTGTAGTTGAGAGGAAGAACCGGACATTGATCACTCTTGCAAGAACAATGCTAGATGAATACAACACCCCCGAAGCTCTATGGGCAGAAGCTATCAACACCGCATGCTATGCATCAAACCGCCTATTCCTTCAAAAGTTCCTTGGCAAGACACCTTATGAGTTGCTCAATGAGAAGAAGCCGGATGTCTCCTTCTTTAGGGTGTTTGGTTGCAAATGCTACATCTATAAGAAGCAACAACACCTAGGAAAGTTTCAAAGGCGTTGTGATATTGGTTTTCTTGTTGGTTACTCATTAAAGTCCAAAGCATATAGAGTATTTAATCATGCCACCGGCTTTGTTGAAGAAACATATGATGTGGAATTTGATGAATCTAACGGCTCCTAAAAGGATCAAGATGCCCAAGAGGGGGGGGGGTGAATTGGGCTAATTCTAAATTTTCTTGCAATAATCTATTCCTACGGATAGCCCAATTAACCCCTTGTGCCTAGAAAAGTGTTTCTATCAAATTGACACACAAAAGACTTGCAACCTATATTCCAAACTTACTCTAGCATGGCAATTCTATGAATGTAAAGACAAGTATTGAATTGCTCAAAGTAAATACTTAAAGTAAATGCTCAAGGTAAATGGAGAGAGGAACGCGGCGATGTTTTGCCGAGGTATCGGAGAGTCGTCACTCCCCACTAGTCCTCGTTGGAGCACCCGCGCAAGGGTGTAGCTCCCTCTTGATCCGTGCAAGGATCAAGTGCTCTCTACGGGTTGATTCTTCGACACTCCATCGTGGCGAATCACCCAAAGCCGCTCACAACTCGAGTTGGGTCACCCACAAGTTCCGCCGGGTGATCACCAAGCTCCCAATCACCACCAAGCCATCTAGGTGATGGCGATCACCAAGAGTAACAAGCACGAACTCTCACTTGACCACGTGAAGCCTAATGAGAAGATGGATGCACACTTGACTACTCTTGATTCACTAATGAGCCTACTCTCTTGGATTCTCAAATCTCAATCACCTCACTAGGACCTTGCTCTTCTTGGCACTCACAAATGTGTTTCTCAGCTGTTGGAATGAGCAAAAGCAACTCCACACACGAGTGGAGCTTCTATTTATAAGGCAGCCTGAAAAACGAACCATTATGAGCTTCTGCGGGGTGACCGGACGCTCCGGTCGTGTTGACCGGACGCTCCGGTCAGTTCAACCCGTGAACCAGTAAAAATGAATTGACCGGACACTGGCAGGGTCCGGTCAGCACTGACCGGACGCGTCCGGTCGCATAAAACCCTTACTGGAACCTTACTGGACTCGACCGGACGCTGAACCCTCAGGGTCCGGTCAGTACTGACCAGGTGCGTCCGGTCGCAGATTCCCTTCACTGGAACCATACTGGAGTCGACCGGACGCTGCCTTTCAGCGTCCGATCACTTGACCTCTCTAGCGTCCGGTCACACCGAACGCAGACGTTGATCAAATGAACTGACCGGACCCTGCGGCCAGCGTCCAGTCAGTGTTTGACCCTCCATTCACTTCCAACTTCTAAACATATGTGAATAAAGTTTGCTCCAAAGGATCTTAGGCATTCATAGGAGCTACCTAGAGCTAGTTTTGACAAGTGTGCACCACACCTAACTCACTAGACTCAACTAGGTCAAGCTACCCATCCATACCCCCCTTAATAGTATGGCCAAAGGAAAAACAAAGTCCTAAACTACTCTAAGTGTCTCTCCAACTCCAATCGACACTTAGAACTAGTCATCCTTAACCTTGTCGTCCATCCTTTAAAAACCAAAACGATTTCCATCGAGGGAGCATGACAACTTTGATTGCCCAATCGTTCTTCGTTACCATGACCTAACTTAATTGCCTCTGCAAAACACACGTTAGTCATAGTAATCTTGTATTGTCATTAATCACCGAAACCCAACTAGGGGCCTAGATGCTTTCAATCTCCCCCTTTTTGGTGATTGATGACAATACCACCTCGAGTATGTAAAAGAGTGAGGTTTTTAACGGGCTTGGTTCATATAAGCTTTTGTCGATAAAAAACAAAAGTGTTAGTCAAGCTTACATGACCCAAGCCAACACAATGTACTCAAAGGATGTGAATTAAGCATGAGTACGATTAACAAAGCTCATTTGCATCAGAGTATAACCGCGGAAGCAAGGGCAAATGAACAATAACACAAGTGATATGACATAAATAATGTAAAGTAGAGAGCACACATGTCATATATCACAATCACATAGATAACACTATCACATAGATAGAATAATATGAGTGAAAGTAAACACACGAATGCAAAAGTAATAGTGTATCACACAAATAAAACTCCAAATGTATATAATAAGCTAATACTATATAACTAGCTCCCCCTAAATGTCGCTCCCCCTGAGTCTACATACTCGAACCCTCTCCCCCTTTGGCGTCAAACACCAAAACCTAGGGGTCGGACGGCGGGGCTACAGCGGACGAGCCGGGCGCTGAGGTGCGAGGAGCAAGCTAGAAACGAGTGCCATCATCATCTGACCTTGAGCTCTGAACTGACTGACCCTCTGTGGCAGGAAGTGTCGCTGAAGCGGTCTGGGTCTGAGCTGGGACAGGTGCTGCCTGTGAAGCTGCTGGTACATCTGTAGGATCTGATGATGCGACTGAACTAGGAAGCCTCTGAGTAGTCATTGCGATAGGAGCTGCTGTTGAAGGACCGGCGGCATGCATATGAGGTGGTGTGGGCATGCCAGTCAGCTCGCTGAAAGATGCTCCAAGACTCCTGGAGACTGACGTGTCAGGCACAAATAGCGAAGGTGACTCCTCCGGTGTGAAGCCCGTCTGAAGTGAAGTGAACTGCAGGGCTACCACGGGTGAGGCTAACCACTGGGACACCTATACAAGAGGTGAAGCAAACTGAGCTAGAGGCTATCCCTAACTCTGGAGCCCACTGGGCTGTACTGCTGGAGTCGTCGAAGTGGTAGCAGGCTGAGCAAGCTGGGGCGAAAGCTGTGGCTGTGGGGCCCCAAGTGCTGTCACAACATGCTGCATGAAGCCCATAAGCTGCTACTGCAATAGGATCTGCTGCTGGTGCATCTACTGCTGCTGCTGCTGGAGTACCCGCTGCTGCCTCTGAAACTCATCCTGATGAGCCTGGAACTGTGCAAAGTTGGCAGCTGTCTCCTGTGCCTAGCGAGCCTGGTCCTGCTGCATCCGCTCAAGTATGCCAATAAGAGCGCGGTCCGTCTGAGGTGCAGGTGGTGCTGAGCTAGAACTGCCGGCCTCTGCATCGTGTCTGCATGGAGGCATCTGAGGAATAGGCTGGTAGTCGTCGTCAGAGCTATCACTGTACTCGCTCACCTCCTACTGTGCCTCAAGCTGCTCCTCCTCAGTAGCGGCTATGCCTCTGATAATCTCGTCCTGCTGAGCTGCTGACTCTAGAACATCTGGACGACGACTGGGCCGAGTAGGTGCCTGTGGTGTGTTGTGTCTGATCCTCTGTGCCATGTTATAAGCTGGGAACTCTGTAGTGGCACCCTTGTACTCGGCAACCATCTCTTGGGTCCTGACCTGCATAGACTTGAGTATCAAGAATGTGATCCAATGTGCATAAGGGAGCTGCCTGCGACCCTTGAAACCCTCAGCTATAGTATCCTCCATCTCTGATAGGAGGTCCCAAATGTCGAACAAAGTCTGCTGCATCAGGGCATTAAGGAGCCAGAGTTGTAGGCGAGTCAGACCCTCTCTATATCCCAACTGGGGAAGAAGTGTCCTCCTGATGATAGCCTCTAGTACTCGAGCTGTAGGAGTCAGGTCACTGGGGTTCCTCCTCGACCCCTCACCAAAGGGCTCCTTAAAGCAATGGCGCACAAGATCAGTAGGGGGCACTATCCCTCCATGAGGACGCCTAGGAGGCTCCTGCTGTCCATAACACACCTCATGCAATCTGACAGGCTGCTCCTGTAGCCTCAGTATCTCCCTGGCCCTCTGGCTCATCACTCTGTAATCTCTGCCGTTGAATGCAAAATGAATGAAGTTATGATGTGGGTCAACATAGAGCGATGCGTAGAACTGCCGAACCAAAGATGGTACATACACTCCTGTCCGGCCAATCAGATCTGTAAGCCCTGGTAGATATGACAAGTAAGGGCGGATATGCTCTCCGGCTGCTACCACAATAGGCTCTATACTGCAGACTCTCTGAGATTTGAACACAGCCCCACTATTGAGATAAGCATTGTAGAAATCCTCCTGCAGTGGTGTGTAAAACCCCTCTGCTGCTCTCTCATCCCTCCTCGGAGGGAACCACACATAGAACTCAACAAATCTCAACTGGCGAACCTGTCTAGCTATGGTGGCCCTCAAGTCGAGGTGTACCACTAGAGGCGGACACTGTGGTCTGGGCGGTGGGCGTGAGCCCCTGCGTTGTGTAGCTGGCCTCGGTGGAACTGTAGCACTAGTACGACCAGAGCGGTGTAACTAAGGTGCCGGCTTGGTCTCCTCGGCCTGCTGACCCTCCTGAGTCTCCTGAGCAGGCTGAGGCTCTGCTGGTGGGGCTGCTGTGATGACTGTGACTCCTGTACTGCTGACTAACCCTCCACAATGGCAATCCGCCGTCCTGCAAACATGGTAGTCTCTGCTGGACTACCATGATGATGCTCAACCTCCTCAAGAGCAGCTCTCAGTGCTGGTGAAACCGGCTGATCTGCAATGACAAGTTCGCTGCGGACACCACCTCTCTCAGCACGATCTGCTGCCTCTGCAACTGCTGCTGCTCTGGCTGTCTCTCTATCTGGGTACTTCCTCTTCTTGGATGTAATCTTTTTTGTTGCCTTGCCTTTTGGATCTGTAGGCTTGCGAGGCGGGGGCCTCTGATCATCATCACCTAGGCCACCACCAACGTTCTTGGTGCGAGCCATCTGAACTGACAAGATGATGAACTGACGCTGATGAAGATCAACAATTGAAAGGATTAAGATCAACAGACAAACTGACACTCTCGAGGCTTAGCCTCGATCCTTACTCACGAGCTTGGCTCCGAGTTGACTGCCAACTACCACAAGAACCACAACGGAACCGACTCGCTGCACGATAGAATAGATGGAAATACAAATAAATACAATATATCTAATAGATGCGAAAACCTAGGAAGCAAGCAATGTAGGTATGAAATTGAGACGACGGGCAAGCTACCTGACGAACAGCGATCGGGGAAAAGGAAAGATGTCGCATGGGGGAACCTCCGAACCGGCTTGGGTTAGGTCGAAAACCCTAAATGCGATTTGGAATCAGAACAATGCAGTTGATCTAGGTTCACAGGCAAATCGAATTTGGAGCATTGATCTGGTCTAACCAAGATGAGGGAGGTAGGGCTAGGGCACACTGCGCTTGATGACCAGCAGGATGACTGGAGGCGCGCGGTGAGGCTTGGCAGCGAGCTCGGTTTTAGGCGGCACGGTGGTGAGAGGGCCGGGCGAGCGCGGGCAAGGGAGGCGCGGTGGCGAGAGGGCCGGGCGAGCGCCGGCAAGGGAGGCGCGGTGGCATGTGTGGCCGGTGCAAGGAGCTCGGCTGCGGGCTAGGCTATGGCGGCGTTGGCGCGGGTGAGCAGCGGCGGCGACCTAGCGGCGGCAAGGGCTAGGGCTAGGTCACGGGGAAACAAATCGAAGGCAGCGGTTATATGAGGGTCCCAAACACGACAGAGAAGGAAACGGAGAAAAGAGACCTGAAGCCGCGCGAGATCCACTGACCGGACGCTCCGGTGGTAGCGACCGGACGCTACCACCCAGCGTCCGGTTGATTCTAGAGAGGTCCAATTCCTCTGGAATCGGGACCGGACGCGTTCGGTGGTCCATGACCGGACGCAGGTAGGGTCCGATCAGTTCAGCTTGTTCTTCCTTCGATCGACCGGACGCTGGATCCCCTCCTGACCGGACGCACAGACGCAGCGTGCGGTCACAACTTCACCAGCAGTTCACCTCCTGTGAACTGACCGGACGCTGGACAGCAGCGTCCGGTGCAGCGTCCGGTGCACTTTTACCAGCAAAACTTCAAACTTCCTTCGCGCTGCCTGTTCCCAATCAAGTCCCAACATGAATAAGATCCAAATAAACACCAATTGGAACTGATGTGAGTGACCTCTCTCAAATCCTCATATTTTTCAAAATATTTTGCCTTAGGCTATAATTCTTTTTAAGAAAATAGGCAACAAGAGGGCAAATGGAACAAAACGACAAAACAACATTCATGCATATGCAATACTTGTAAATAAATCTAGTTGCTTGTCAAGTTTGATCCAAGGTTAAGCTTCTTCACACGCTTTGCGGCGGTTATCTCAACCATGTTAGACAAGCCCTATATGTATTGCCACAAATTAAGCATGTTGTATATTACAATGAATGCAAGGGACAACACAAGCTCAATTTTTAGTGAAGTTACTAAAATCAAGTACATTGAGCTCATTTCGCAATCTACAAAAAGTGGCCTCATCTAGCGGTTTAGTGAAGATATCCGCTAATTGATCTTCGGATCTTACACCTTCTAGTGATATATCATTTTTAGCAACATGATCTCTTAGAAAGTGATGGCGGATATCTATGTGCTTGGTGCGAGAGTGTTGAACCAGATTATTTGCAAGTTTTACCGTACTTTCATTGTCGCACAAAAGAGGTACCTTCTCTAGAACTACTCCATAGTCTAGCAAAGTTTGTTTCATGTATAATATTTGTGCACAACAAGCACCCGCGGCAATGTATTCCGCTTCGGCGGTGGACAATGCCACACTATTTTGTTTCTTGGATGACCAAGACACAAGCGATCTACCAAGCAAATGGCACCGTCCGGATGTGCTCTTTCTATCAACTTTGCATCCGGCGTAATCCGAATCGGAATAGCCAATTAATTCAAATAAAGCTCCTTTAGGATACCAAAGGCCAATGCTTGGTGAGTGCTTAAGATACCTAAGGATTCTTTTTACGGCAATTAAATGTGTTTCCTTAGGACTAGCTTGAAATCTAGCACACATACACACACTAAACATGATGTCGGGCCTAGATGCGGTTAAATATAACAAGCTACCAATCATAGAACGGTAGAGAGTTTGATCAACCGGGTTACCTCCCTCATCTAGGTCGAGATGTCCATTAGTAGGCATTGGGGTCTTGATTGGCTTACATTCATCCATCTTGAATCTCTTGAGAATATCTTTAGTGTATTTCTCTTGAGAGATAAAGATGCCTTCTTTCATTTGCTTGACTTGAAAACCAAGAAAGAATGTAAGCTCACCAATCATGGACATCTCGAACTCCTTTGACATCAATTCACCAAATTCTTTGCATGAGTCTTCATTTGATGATCCAAAGATGATATCATCAACATATACTTGACAAATGAAGATATGCCCATCAAGCTTCTTGGTGAATAGTGTAGTGTCGACCTTCCCAATGGTGAAGCCCTTCACAATAAGGAAGTCCCGAAGGCGCTCATACCAAGCTCTTGGGGCTTGCTTAAGTCCATATAGTGCCTTGGACAACCTATAAACATGATTAGGATATCTAGGGTCTTCAAACCCGGGAGGTTGATCAACATAGACTAGTTCATTAATAAAGCCATTTAAAAATGCACTTTTCACATCCATTTGATATAGTTTCATTTTATGATGTGATGCATATGCAAGTAGGATACGAATGGCTTCTAATCTTGCAACCGATGCAAAGGTCTCTCCAAAATCCAAGCCTTCAACTTGAGAGAACCCCTTTGCAACTAGTCTTGCCTTGTTCCTCACAACAACACCTTGATCATCTTGCTTGTTGCGGAACACCCACTTTGTTCCAATGACTCTTGCACCTTTTGGTCGCTCTTCAAGAGTCCAAACTTCATTGCGAGTGAAGTTTTTCAACTCTTCATGCATGGCATTGATCCAATCTGGATCTTTAAGAGCTTCTTCTACCTTGGTAGGCTCATAGCAAGAGACAAAAGAGTGATGAGCAATAAATGAAGTAAGTTTTTTTAGATCGAGTCATTACACCCTTTGACGGACTCCCTATGATGAGATCTTGGGGATGATCTTGTAGAAGAGGTGTATTTCTTCTATTGACCACTTGAGGAGGAGGTTGTGGAGCATCAACATCTTGTGCTTGTACCACCATTTGCTCATGGGAGATATGAGTATCTTCATTTTCTACTCTCCCATCTTTTTCACCATCTTGTGGTACACTTGATGAAGAAGGTTGGTTAATGACTTGTACATCATCTTCATCATCTTTTGGCTTGATGTCTCCCACCGGAATATTCTTCATAGCCTCTCTCAACGGTTCATCACCTACATCATCAAGATTCTCATGTGCTCCTTGGGAGCCGTTAGATTCATCAAATTCCACATCATATGTTTCTTCAACCAAGCCGGTGGCATGATTAAATACTCTATATGCTTTGGACTTCAATGAGTAACCAACAAGAAAACCTATATCACAACGTCTTTGAAACTTCCCTAGGTGTTGCTGCTTCTTGTAGATGTAGCATTTGCAACCAAACACCCTAAAGAATAAGACGTCCGGCTTCTTCCCATTTAGCAACTCATAAGGTGTCTTGCCAAGGAACTTTTGAAGGAATAGGCGATTGGATGCATAACATGCGGTGTTTATTGCTTCCGCCCATAGAGCTTCGGGGGTGTTGTACTCATCTAGCATTGTCCTTGCAAGAGTGATCAAAGTCCGGTTCTTCCTCTCAACTACACCATTTTGTTGAGGAGTATAAGTTGCGGAGACTTCATGTTTGATTCCAACTTCATCACAATAAGCTTCTATGTTTGTGTTGTCAAACTCTTTGCCATTGTCACTTCTTATCTTCTTGAGCTTCACTTCAAATTTATTTTGAGCTCTCTTGGCAAATTTCTTGAAGCAAGATGCAACTTCGGATTTGTCATGAACGAAGAACACCCATGTATACCTTGAATAGTCATCCACAATCACAAGACAATAGAGATTTCCTCCCAAACTCTTGTATGTTGTTGGTCCAAATAAATCCATGTGTAGGAGTTCTAGCACTCTTGTGGTTGACATGAAAGCTTTGGTTGGATGAGTGTTTGCAACTTGCTTGCCGGCTTGACATGCACTACAAAGCTTGTCCTTCTCAAACTTCACATCCTTCAACCCTCTCACCAAATCATTCTTCATAAGCTTCTTGAGTGAGCTCATCCCAACATGAGCAAGTCTTCTATACCATAGCCACCCAAGTGTTGTTTTGGTGAATAGGCAAGTCTTCAAGTTTGCATCTTCAGAGGTGAAGTCAACTAGATATAAGTTGTTGTATCTAAATCCATTGAATATCACTTGATTGTCATCTACCTTGGATACAACAACCTCCTTCTCGGTGAATAAGCATTGAAAACCAAGATCACACAATTGCCCAACGAATAGCAAGTTGAAGCTCAATGAAGCAACATAGAGCACATTGGAGATGGAATGATCATTTGATATTGCCACTTTGCCCAATCCTTTAACCTTGCCCTTTGAATTATCTCCAAATGTTATTTTCTCTTGTCCGTCTACCTCTTCATCTAGTGAGGTGAACATACGAGGATCACCGGTCATATGTTGAGTGCAACCACTATCAATAACCCAATGACTTCCACCGGTCTTGTAGTTCACCTACACACAAGAGATTCAAGCTTTAGGGATCCAAACTTGTTGAGGGCCCTTCACCTTCTCAACAAGTGACTTAGCCACCCAAATCTTCTTAGGCCTACTCTTGTTGGGGGGTCCTAAGAACATGACTTTCATCTTTCCACTAGAATCTTTTCTAAGCATGTAGTGAGCATTGAAAGCAAAGGGTCTAGCATGCTTGGGCAATGGTTGTGGTGGTGGAGTTTGACACTCATGAGCAAAGTGGCCTTCTTGTCCACACTCAAAACATCTCTTTGGCTTTGGCTTTGGCTTTGATTGTTGGTGTTGAGCTTGGGCCTTCATCTTTTCTACACTTGCCATATATCCAATGCCACTTCTATCCATCTTCATGACGGTATTCATGAGTAGCTCACTTTGGAGATGCTTGCCTCTAGCAAACTTGCTCAATCCCACCTTGAGATGCTCTTTCTCCATCTTGAGCTTCTTGTTCTCTTCCTTGAGAATATCATTGTTCTTCTCTTCCTTGAGTTTCTTGTTTTCTTCTTTTAGCTTCTCATTCTTAAGGATCAACTCTTTGTCATGATCAAGAGTTTCTAGCACAATGGTGTTGTGACTTTTCATCTCTTCAAGATCTTTCATGAGCTTCTCATTGTCACTCTTGAGCTTGACATACTCATCATAGTCATTGCACTCAACCACTTGCTTGCCTTTGCTACTAGATCCATGCTCAATGCTTTCATCAATTAAATCATCACATGAGGTAGCTATATCAATCTTGACAACATGGTTAGTAGCATCATGTGGCGCATTTGGTAAAAATTCTTGAGCAATAACAAGAGTATCATGATTAATCTTAAGAGTAGTATATTCATCTTTTAGCTTGTTGTGGCTAGTGATGAGTTCATTGTGCACCCACTCAAGTTTATCATGTTTATCTTTAAGCTCTTTCTTGGAGGATTTAAGCTCCTTGAGTTTGGATGATATAGCATCATTAGTTTCTCGAATCTCATCATTAGCCTTTTCAAATGTATCACACTTAGCTAAGAGTGAATCATTTTTAGCATCAAGCTTTTCATTTATAGCTCTACTCTTTCTAATGATCTTAGTGTATTTTCTTAATATTTTAACAAGATCATCATATGTAGGTGAGTCATCATCATTGCTATCGCTATCATCATCACTAGCATGTTCATCATCACTACTATCATTACTCTTAGTTACCTTGCGTTCACCCTTGGCCATAAGGCATACGTGTGTAGAGGATGATGGCAATGATGGCGGTGAAGATGCAAGATCAATAGCAATGGCGGCCACCTTTTCATCGTCACTATCATCATCGGATGATCCACTTGATGAATCAATGTCCGTGAGCCAATCACCGACAATGTAGGCCTTTCCACCTTTCTTCTTCTTATAGAAGTCCCTCTTTTTGCCATCTCTCTTCTTGTATGGCTTGTTCTTTTTTTTCTCATCATCATCTTCATTGCTTGAGTCATCTTTCTTGCCCTTATTCTTGTTCTTGAACTTGTCTTTCTTGGGCTTGTACATTGATGAGCTAGATGGCCAAGTTCGCCACAATTTTAGCAATCCATTTTGGAGATTGGCTTCCTTTTTGAGCTAGTGAAGAACTTCTTCTTCTTGCCGTCAAACTTGATGCCACTCTTGTTTAGCCTTTTTAGCATCTTGGCGGTCTTTTTCACCATGAGAGCAAGGCTTTCTTCATCATCTTCATCACTTGAGCTCTCATACTCAAGTCTTGCTTTGCCCTTATCTTGGCTAGCTTTGAATGCTAAGTCCTTCTCTTTCTTCTTTGTAGAGGATGAGCCATCTTGTGGGGTGATGTGCATGTACATCTCATGAGCATTGATCTTTCCCAAGATTTGTGTCGGTGTAGCGGTGGAAAGATCACCTTGGTGTAGCACGGTCACAATATGGCCATATTTGTCAATGGGGAGGACACTCAAGATCTTTCTCACAACATCGGATGGCGACATTTGAGTAAGTCCAAGCCCATTGACTTCCTCTACAAGAACATTCAAACGTGAATACATCTCATTAGCACATTCCTTGGGAAGCATCTCAAATGAATTTAGCTTTTTAATCACAAGATGATAGCGTTCCTCACGCTCACTCTTAGTTCCCTCATGGAGCGCACAAACGTCCGACCATAGTGCATGGGCGTCTTTGTGGTTCCTTACGCGGTTGAACACATCTTTGCAAAGACCTCTAAAGATGGTGTTGCGAGACTTTGCATTCCATTTTTCATAATTCACTTCATCGCCTTGAAGTTGTGCGGGATTCTTAGGTGTTGGGAACCCTTGAGAGGTGGCTCTAAGTACTCCAACGTCTAGAGCTTCTAGGTATGCCTCCATGCGAATTTTCCAATATAGAAAATCATCCCCCTCGAAGATAGGAGGAGGTCCATCCCCGTGAGACATCTTACTCTAAGCGGTTAAGCTTAAAAACGTGAGCATGAGGCTCCGATACCAATTGAAAGGATCAAGATGCCCAAGTGTGTAGAGGATGATGGCAATGATGGCGGTGAAGATGCAAGATCAATAGCAATGGCGGCCACCTTTTCATCTTCACTATCATCATCGGATGATCCACTTGATGAATCAATGTCCATGAGCCAATCACCGACAATGTAGGCCTTTCCACCTTTCTTCTTCTTGTAGAAGTCCCTCTTTTTGCCATCTTTCTTCTTGTATGGCTTGTTCTTTTTCTTCTCATCATCATCTTCATTGCTTGAGTCATCTTTCTTGCCCACAAGTTCCGCCGGGTGATCATCAAGCTCCCAATCACCACCAAGCCGTCTAGGTGATGGCGATCACCAAGAGTAACAAGCACGAACTCTCACTTGACCACGCGAAGCCTAATGAGAAGATGGATGCACACTTGACTACTCTTGATTCACTAATGAGCCTACTCTCTTGGATTCTCAAATCTCAATCACCTCACTAGGACCTTGCTCTTCTTGGCACTCACAAACGTGTTTCTCAGCTGTTGGAATGAGCAAAAGCAACTCCACACATGAGTGAAGCTTCTATTTATAAGGCAGCCTGAAAAACGAACCGTTATGAGCTTCTGCGGGGTGACCGGACGCTCCAGTCATGTTGACCAGATGCTCCGGTTAGTTCAACCCGCGAACCAGTAAAAATGAATTGACCGGACGCTGGCAGGGTCCGGTCAGCACTGACCGAACGCGTCCGGTCGCATAAAACCCTTACTGGAACCTTACTGGACTCGACCGGACGCTGAACCCTCAGGGTCCGGTCAGTACTGACCGAACGCATCCGGTTGCAGATTCCCTTCACTGGAACCTTACTGGAGTCGACCGGACGTTGCCTTTCAGCGTCCGTTCACTTGACCTCTCCAGCGTCCGATCACACCGAACGCAGACGTTGATCAAATGAACTGACCGGACCCTGCGGCCAGCGTCCGGTGACACCGGGGCCAGCGTCCGGTCAGTGTTTGACCCTCCATTCACTTCCAACTTCCGAACATATGTGAATGAAGTTTGCTCCAAATGATCTTAGGCATTCATAGGAGCTACCTAGAGCTAGTTTTGACAAGTGTGCACCACACCTAACTCACTAGACTCAACTAGGTCAAGCTACCCATCCATACCCCCCTTAATAGTATGGCCAAAGGAAAAATAAAGTCCTAAACTACTCTAAGTGTCTCTCCAACTCCAATCGACACTTAGAACTAGTCATCCTTAACCTTGTCGTCCATCCTTTAAAAACCGAAACGATTTCCATCGAGGGAGTATGACAACTTTGATTGCCCAATCGTTCTTCGTTACCATGACCTAACTTAATTGCCTCTGCAAAACACACGTTAGTCATAGTAATATTGTATTGTCATTAATCACCGAAACCCAACTAGGGGCCTAGATGCTTTCAGCTCCCAAGGAGCACATGAGAATCTTGATGATGTAGGTGATGAACCATTGAGGGAGGCTATGAAGAACATTCCGGTGGGAGACATCAAGCCTAAAGATGATGTACAAGTCATTGATCAACCTTCTTCATCAAGTGTGCCACAAGATGGTGAAAAAGATGGAAGAGTAGAAAATGAAGATACTCATGTCTCCCATGAGCAAATGGTAGTACAAGCACAAGATGTTGATGCTCCACAACCTCCTCCTCAAGTGGTCAATAGAAGAAATACACCTCTCATACAAGATCATCCACAAGATCTCATCATAGGGAGTCCATCAAAGGGTGTAATGACTCGTTCTCAAAAACTTGCTTCATTTATTGCTCATCACTCTTTTGTCTCTTGCTATGAGCCTACCAAGGTAGAAGAAGCTCTTCAAGATCTAGATTGGATCAATGCCATGCATGAAGAGTTGAACAACTTCACTCGCAATGAAGTTTAGACTCTTGAAGAGCGACCAAAAGGTGCAAGAGTCATTGGAACAAAGTGGGTGGTGTTCCACAACAAGCAAAATGATCAAGGTGTTGTTGTGAGGAACAAGGCAAGACTAGTTACAAAGGGGTTCTCTCAAGTTGAAGGTTTGGATTTTAGAGAGACCTTTGCACCGGTTGCAAGGCTAGAAGCCATCTGTATCCTCCTTGCATATGCACCACATCATGAAATGAAATTTTATCAAATGGATGTAAAAAGTGCATTTTTAAATGGCTTTATCAATGAACTAGTCTATGTTGATCAACCTCTCGGGTTTGAAGACCCTAGATATCCTAATCATGTTTATACGTTGTCCAAGGCGCTATATGGGCTTAAGCAAGCCCCAAGAGCTTGGTATGAGCGTCTTCGGGAGTTCCTCATTGAGAAGGGCTTCACCATTGGGAAGGTCGACACCACACTATTCACCAAGAAGCTTGATGGGCATATCTTCATTTGTCAAGTATATGTTGATGATATCATTTTTGGATCATCAAATGAAGATTCATGCAAAGAATTTGGTGAATTGATGTCGAAGGAGTTTGAGATGTCAATGATTGGTGAGCTTACATTCTTTCTTGGTTTTTAAGTCAAGCAAATGAAAGAAGGCATCTTCATCTCTTAAGAGAAATATACAAAAGATCTTCTCAAGAGATTCAAGATGGATGAATGTAAGCCAATCAAGACTCCAGTGCCTACTAGTGGACATCTTGACCTAGATGAGGGAGGTAACCCGGTTGATCAAACTCTCCACCGTTCTATGATTGGTAGCTTGTTGTATTTAACCGCATCTAGGCCCGACATCATGTTTAGTGTGTGTATGTTTGCTAGGTTTCAAGCTAATCCTAAGGAAACACGTTTAATTGCCATAAAAAGAATCCTTAGGTATCTTAAGCACACACCAAGCATTGGCCTTTGGTATCCCAAAGGAGCTATATTTGAATTAGTTGGCTATTCCGATTCGGACTATGCCGGTTGCAAAGTTGATAGAAAAAGCACATCCAGAGGGTGCCATTTGCTTGGTAGATCACTTGTGTCTTGGTCCTCCAAGAAACAAAATAGTGTGGCGTTGTCCACCGCCAAAGAGGAATACATTGCCGCGGGTGCTTGTTGTGCACAAATATTATACATGAAACAAACTTTGCTAGACTATGGTGTAGTTCTAGAAAAAGTACCTCTGTTGTGCGATAATGAAAGTGCGGTAAAACTTGCAAACAATCCGGTTCAACACTCTCGCACCAAGCACATAGATATCCGCCATCACTTTCTAAGAGATCATGTTGCTAAAAATGATATATCACTAGAAGGTGTAAGAACCGAAGATCAATTAGCGGATATCTTCACTAAACCGCTAGATGAGGCTACATTTTGTAGATTGCGGAATGAGCTCAATGTACTTGATTTTAGTAACTTCACTAAAAGATGAGCTTGTGTTGTCCCTTGCATTCATTGTAATATACAACATGTTTAATTTTTGGTAATGCATATAGGACTTGTCTAACATGGTTAAGATAACCGCCGAAAAGCGTGTGAAGAAGCTTAACCTTGGATCAAACTTGACAAGCAACTAGATTTACTTACAAGTATTGCATATGCATAAATGTTGTTGTCATTTGTCTTCATTTGCTCTCTTATTGCCTATTTTCTTAAAAAGAATTATAGCCTAAGGCAAAATATTTTGAAAAACTTGAGGGTTTGAGAGAGGTCACTCACATCAGTCCTAATTGGTGTTTATTTGAGTCTTATTCAAGTTGGGACTTGATTGGGAACAGGCAGCGCGAAGGAATATTGAAGATTTGCTGGAAAAGAGTGACCGGACACTGCATCGGACTCTGATGTCCAGCATTCGGTCAGTTTACAAGACGTGAACTGCTGCTGAAGGAGTGACCGGACTCTGCTTTTCAGCGTCCGATCAGAAGACGTCTCAATGTCCAGTCGTTTGGAGAAGAATCAGGCTGAGTTGACCGGACTCTAACTGCATCTGGTCGGTGTCCACCGGACACGTCCGGTCGTGATTCCAGAGGAATTGGACCTCCCTGGAATCGATCGGACGTTGGGTGGTAGCGTCCGGTCACTACCACCAGAGCGTCCGGTCAGTAGAAAGCGTGCGGCATCAGATCTCTTTTCCCATTTCCTTCTCTAACTCAGGGGGCACCCTATTTAGTCTCAGCGCGCCGTTCATTGACCCTATCCCGCCTCCATCGCCGCGCCGACATCACCGCAAGCCCTAGCCGCTGTCCTTCGTGCCAGTCTCGCACGCCACCGCATGGTCCCATGCCCTAGCGCCGCCGCAAGCCCACGCGCCTCGCCGCGTCACCTGCACCATCCTCTCCCGCGCGCCCGCCGTGCTCCAGCGCCACCCCGCTCCTCCATGCCATAGTGCCCATGCCTCCCCAGCCTGACCACTCCAGCGCCATCTAGCCCCTGCTCCAGCACGCCACCGAAATCCAAAGCTGTAGTGCAGTCCACGTCCAGCGTTGTTAAGGCCCTGCCGTCGTGCCCTAGCAATCCATATTGCAACCTTGTATGTGACCTAGCTCGGCATCACAAGCATTGATTTCAATTGCATCCAGGGCCGTCGATTCACTGCAAATCCTAACCCTAGCCGATTCGGTGGTTCCCCGCGCGTCGCTTCTCTTTTCATCGGATCACTAGCTCATCAGGTAGCAAGCCAGTCGCTTCAATTTCGTACCTAAAATTGCTTGCTTCATAAGATTTTGCATCTATTAGATATATTGTATTTATTTGTATATCTATCTATTCCATCGTGCAGCGAGTCGGTGCCATTGAGGTGTCAGTTACAGCTGTCAGTCAACTCGGGGCCAAGCTCGCGAGTACGGATCAAGGCCAAGCCTCGAAAGTGTCAGTGGACAGTTGATCTTGTCAGCGGTAGTGGTCCTTGCCAGATCAGATGGCTCGCACCAAGAATGTTGGAGGTGGTCCAGGAGATGATGATCGGAGGCCCCCGCCTCGCCTGCCTGCAGATCCAAAAGGCAAGGCGACGAAGAAGATTGCATCAAAGAAGCGCAAGTACCCAGATGCAGAGACAGCTCGAGCAGCAGCAGTTGTAGAGGCTGTAGAGCGTGCTGAGAGAGGAGGTGCTCGTAGTGGTGTAGTGATTGAGGATCAGCCTCTTTCACCGGAAGCAAGGGCTGGAATCGAGCGAGTTGAGCTCCTTCATGGTGGTCCACCTGGGACTGTCACGGTTGTAGGAAGGCATCATGCTATTGATGAGAGTCAGCCATATGGGGAGTCACAGCAGCAGCAGCCCCAGCCAGCACAGTAGACCCAGGAGGGTGAGCAGGCCGAGGAGGCCGAGGAGACAGAGCAGGCACCACAGCCACAGCTTCACCGCTCTGGTCGTACCCGTGCTGCAGTCACACCGAGGTAGGAGACACAACGGAGGGGTTCGCGTCCACTGCCCAGACCACAGGGTCTGCCTCCAGTGACTCACCTTGACTTGAGGGCCGCCACGGCCAAGCAGGTCCAGCAGCTTCGCTTTGTGGACTTTGAGGTGTGGTTTTCACCTAGGAGGGATGAGAGAGCAGCAGAGGGTTTCTACACGCCACTGCAGGAGGACTTCTACAATGCTTATCTCAACAGTGGGGCAGTGTTCAGATCTCAGCCGGTATGTAGCATAGAGTCTATTGTAGCAGCAGCCGGAGAGCATATTCGCCCATACTTATCATATTTGCCAGGGCTGACAGATCTGATTGGTCGAACAGGATTATATGTACCATCTTGGGTTTGGCAGTTCTATGATTCTCTCTACATTGACCCGCACCATATCTTCATTCACTTTGCATTCAGAGGCAGAGACTACAGAATGATGAGTCAGAGGGCCAAAGAGATACTGAGGCCACAGGAGCAGCCTATCAGATTACATGAGGTTTGTTATGGACAGACAGAGCCTCCCAGGCGCCCTCACAGCGGTCTTGTGCCCCCTATAGACTTGGTTCGTCATTGCTTCAAGGAGCCTTTTGATGAGGGGTCGAGCAGGAACCCCAGTGACCTTACTCCTACTGCTCGTGTGCTAGAGGCTATCATGAGGAGGACACTACTTCCCAGGATGGGATACAGGGAGGGCCTGACACGTATCCAGCTATGGCTCCTCAATGCCTTGATGCAGCAAACAGTGTTTGATGTTTGGGATCTTCTTCTATCTAAGATGGAGGACATGATAGCTGAGGGTTTCAGAGGACACAAGCAGCTGCCCTATGCTCATTGGATCACATTCCTCCTCCTCAAGGCAGTGTCAGTCAGGACACCCGAGATGGTTGCAGAGTACAGAGGTACCACCACAGAGTTCCCAGCTTACAACTTGGCACAAATGCTTCATCACAGCACTCCTCAGGCACCTAGTCAGCCACACCATCGTCCTGACATGCCAGAGTCTGCAGCTCAGCAGGATGAGATCATTCGAGGGATAGCAGCTACTGAGGAGGAGCTTGAGACTCAGCAGGAGGGTAGCGACCCCAGTGACAGCTCAGATGATAACTATGAGGCCATTCCTACAATGCCTCCACGCCAACATGACCATGGGGCCGGCAACTCTAGTTTAGCTCCACCTGCACCGCAGACGGACCCTGCTCTCATTGCTATTCTTGAGTGGATGCAGCAGGACCAGGCACGACAGGCTTAGGAGACCGCTGCCAACTTTGCACAGTTTTAGGCTCGTCAAGACGAGTTCCAGAGGCAGCAGCAGCAGTAGATGCACCAGCAGCAGTTACTCTTGCAGCAGCAGCTTCTCGGGTTCAAGCAGCATGTAGTGATAGCCATTGGGGCTCCACAGCCACAGCCTTCGCCCCAGCTCGGTCAGCCTGCCACCACTACGATGACTCCAGCAGTACAGCCCAGTGGGCTTCAGAGTCAGGGATAGCCTCCAGCTCAGTTTGCTTCACCTACTGTACAGGTATCCCAGTGGTTAGCCTCACCAGTGGTAGCCCCATAGTTCACTCCATTTCAGACGGGCTTCACACCGGATCAGTCAGCCTCGCTATTTGTGCCTAACACGTCAGTCTCTAGGAGACTTGGAGCATCTTTTAGCGAGTTGACAGGGATGCCTACACCACCACATATGTATGCCCCAGGTCCTTCTACTACAGCTCCCGTCACCGTGACGACTCAGAGGCTTCCTTCTTCTGTCACGTCATCAGATCCTACGACAGATGTACCAGCAGCATCACAGGCAGCACCAGTCCCAGCTCAGACCTAGACCACTTCAGCGACACTACCATCTTCAGAGGGTCAGTCAGTATAGAGCTCCGGGTCAGATGATGATGGCGCCCAGTTCACGCTTGCTCCTCGTACTTCAGCGCCCAACTCGTCCGCTGCAGCCCCGCCGACCGACCCTTAGGTTTTGGTGTTTGACGCCAATGGGGGAGAGGGTTCGAGTATGTAGACTCAGGGGGAGCGACTCTTAGGGGGAGCTAGTTATCGTTTATTAGCTTATTATGTACATTTGGAGTTTTATTTGTGTGTGACACTATTACTATTATGCATTCGTGTGTTTATCTTCATACATTAAACTATATCTATGTGATAGAGATATCTACGTGATTGTGATATGTGACATGTGCTCTCTACTTTGAATTCTTTATATGTCATATCACTTGTATTATGCTCATTTGCCTTTGCTTCCGCGTTTATACTCCGATGCAAATGAGCCTTGTTACTTGTACTCATGCTTAATTCATATCTTTTGAGTACATTGTGTTGGCTTGGGTCATATAAGCTTGCCTAACCCTTTTGTTCTTATTGACAAAAGCTTATATGAACCAAGCATATACTCACTCTTTCATATACTCGAGGTGGTATTGTCATCAATCACCAAAAAGGGGGAGATTGAAAGCATCTAGGCCCCTAGTTGGGTTTCGGTGATTAATGACAATACAAGATTACTATGACTAACGTGTGTTTTGCAGAGGCAATTAAGTTAGGTCATAGTAATGGAGATCGATTGGGCAATCATGGATGTCATGCCCCTACGATGGAAATTGTTTTGGTTTTCAAAGGATGGACGACAAGGTTAAGGATGACTAGTTCTAAGTGTCGATTGGAGTTGGAGAGACACTTAGAGTAGTTTAGGACTTTGTTTTTCCTTTAGCCGTACTATTACGGGGGGTATGGATGGGTAGCTTTACCTAGGTGAGTCTAGTGAGTTAGGTGTGGTGCACACTTGCTAAGTCTAGCACTAGGTAGCTCCAAACCAGCCCTTAGATCCTACGGAGCAAACTTCATTCACAAATGATCGAGAGTTGGAAGTGAATGGAGGGTCAAATACTGATCGGACGCTGGCTCCGGTGCGACCGGACGCTGGCCGCAGGGTCCGGTCAGTTCATTTGACCAAGGAGAAATAGTCTGGTGTGACCGGACGCTGATGGCCAGCGTCCGGTCGACTCCAGTAAGGTTCCAGAGAAGAGAATCTGCGACTGAACGCGTCCAGTCAGTACTGACCGGACCCTGGGGGTTCAGCATCCAGTCGAGTACAGTAAGGTTCCAGTGAGGAAAAAATGTGACCGAACGCGTCCGGTCAGTGCTGACCGGACCCTACCCAGCGTCCGGTCAACATGACTGGAGCGTCCGGTCACCCTACAGAGGCACATAATGGTTCGTTTTTTAGCCCATGTTATAAATACCACCTCCACTCATGTGTGGGGGTACTTTTGCTCATTTGAACAGCTGAGAAACACGTTTGTGAGTGCAAAGAAGAGCAAGGTCCTAGTGAGGTGATCGAGATTTGAGAATCCAAGAGAGTAGCCTCATTAGTGAATCAAGAGTAGCATAGTGTGCATCCACCCTTCTCATTAGGCTTCACGTGGTCAAGTGAGAGTTCGTGCTTGTTACCCTTGGTGATCGCCATCACCTAAACGGCTTGGTGGTGATTGGGAGTTTGGTGATCATCTGGAGAGCTTGTGGGTGACCCAACTCGAGTTGTAAGCGGTTGTGGGTGATTCACCACGACGGAGTGTCGAAGAATCAACCCGTAAAGAGCACTTGATCCTTTCGCGGATCAAGGGGGAGCTACACCCTTGCACGGGTGCTCCAACGAGGACTAGTGGGGAGTGGCGACTCTCCGATACCTCGGCAAAACATCGCCGCATTCCTCTCTCTATTTACTTTGAGCATTTACTTTGAGCAATTCAATACTTGTTTTGACATTCATTAGAATTGCCATGCTAGAGTAAGTTTGGAACATAGGTTACAAGTCCTTTGTGCGTTAGATTAATAGAAACACTTTTCTTGGCACAAGGGGTTAATTGGGCTAACCATAGGATTTAATTATTGCAAGAAAATTTAGAATTAGCCCAATTCACCCCCCCCCCTCTTGGGCATCTTGATCCTTTCAATTGGTATCGGAGCCTCGTGCTCATGTTTTTAAGCTTAACCGCTTAGAGCAAGATGTCTCACGGGTATGGACCTCCTCCTATCTTTGAGAGAGATGACTTTCCATATTGGAAAATTCGCATGGAGGCGTACTTAGAAGCTCTAGATGTTGGTATACTTAGAGCCACCTCACAAGGCTTCCCAAAACCTCGGGATGCTACACACTTACAAGGCGATGAGGTTAATTGTGAAAAGTGGAATGCAAAGGCTCGAAACACCATCTTTAGAGGCCTTTGCAAAGATGTGTTCAACCACGTAAGGAACCACAAAGACACCCATGCACTATGGTCGGACGTTTGTGCGCTCCATGAGGGAACAAAGAGTGAGCGTGAGGAACGCTATCATATTGTCATGAAGAAGCTCAACTCTTTTGAAATGCTTCCTAAAGAATGTGCTAATGAAATGTATTCATGTTTGAATGTTCTTGTAGAGGAAGTCAATGGGCTTGGACTTACTCAAATGTCACCATCCGACGTTGTGAGAAAGATCTTGAGTGTCCTCCCCATTGACAAGTATGGGCATATTGTGACCATGCTACATCAAGGTGATCTTTCCACCGCTACACCGACACAAATCTTGGGGAAGATCAATGCTCATGAGATGTACATGCACATCACGCCACAAGATGGCTCATCCTCTACCAAGAAGAAAGAGAAAGACTTAGCATTCAAAGCTAGCCAAGAGAAGGGCAAGGCAAGACTTGAGTATGAGAGCTCAAGTGATGAAGAAGATGATGATGAAAGTCTTGCTCTCATGGTGAAGAAGACCGCCAAGATGCTAAAGAAGCTCAACAAGAGTGGCATCAAGTTCGATGGCAAGAAGAAGAAGTTCTTCACTAGCTCAAGAAGGAAGCCAATCTTCGAGATAGATTGCTGCAATTATGGTGAACTTGGTTATCTAGCACACCAATGCACTAAGCCCAAGAAAGACAAGTTCAAGAACAAGAACAAGGGCAAGCACCAGTAAAAAAAGGGCTTCTATTCTCATTTGCCAACCCCTTTATTCCCGGGTTACGCAATGAGAATAGGAGTTCGAATAAAGGGTTAGTAGCCGAGGAATAGAAGTGGACCTTTAGTCCCGGTTGGTGATACCAACCGGGACTAAAAAAAACAACCACGCCAACATTGGCTATCCTTTTATTCCTGTTTGGTATTACCAACCGGGACTAAAGGGTCTTTTTTTTTTTACGCTTATTTCAATTGATGATTCTTTTTGTTTTAATTTGGTTTTGAATACGCATTATTCATTGCAAAGTAATATACGTATATCTGTACGCAGCGTCTTGTAAAGTTTTCGCCGATCAATGCATGCAAGCAACACAAGTAAAAGTAAACTAAAACATAATATTACATTTCATCGTCACATGTAAAGTTTGCATTAATTGTACATTTCATCATCACATGTTCTTTGGATCAATATGAAATTTGGCTTTCATCATCACATATTTGGGTCATAGTAAAACTCGCCGCGGGAGTTAAGACACGATCATTCAGAAATCCACCTATTGTCTCTTGGATTGCTTTGAGATGGTGTGTGTCCAGGGTTTTTTCCTTCAACCAACGAGTCTTCAATTTGAGATATGAGATAAAGAAAAAGTATATTAGTATATATATATATGTATCAAGAATAATGATAAATAAATTATATCTATCACGAATATATATATATATAAATATATGTATGAAGAATATATATTTGTGTACACTTACCCTTTTTTCCTCTAGACTAGTTCTTTTTTAGCATACTCTCATGAACTCGCAAACATAGTATCCACAGAGATTGGTCCCCTGGGGCTGCAGCAGAACCCACTTTACGAGAAAAAGATTCGTCATCATCCGAGCATAGGGAAATTGAACTAAGGTAGGTATATAGTACTTACTTTGTATAGCACTACTTTCAGTGGCACTTTGCGTTTCATATGGTGTTCCGGACAGACCTTTTCCCAACAACTACCAAATAACATAAAAAATATTTGGACCATTAATTTGCATGCAGAGAGACTGGAATAGTTTTGCTAGTGAGACTGCAATTACCTCTGAATAATATCTATCATCTCTTGGAACTCTTTTTGCTCTTTTCTCATCGAGTCCCAGATGCCTAGATGACCTTTCTCCAGATCGAGTTCCATCAATATCTAGTGTTCACTGCCATGTCCATTAACACTCATTAATTAGCTAACAGGTACAGTGAACATATATATATGGATACACGATCGTCGACATTATGAACACTTACCTGAAGTTGTAGGGGAAGAGTATACATTTCTTGTCACGTTGCTTCTCTAAGAACATCTTGATATTGGCCTCCGTTTCTGCTTTCCATGTTGGTTGGGGTTTAGGGTTTTTGAATACGATATGTGGATCAATGAAACCAATATCAGTACACCCTCTCTTTTTGCACTCTCACATCTCAAACCTGCATCATATATATAGAGTGAGGATAATAAACACAGACATGTACGTACGTAGTGACTTATTATTAATTAGTAGAAAGAATCACTTACAGACAATAGCAGCTGATGAGAGTCTTGTCGAGAGAGTTCCGGTGGACTAGTTGGTGTAATTCAGCTAAATCAATGTACATAACGTCATCGCCACGGAACTAATGGTCGTCTTTGATTCTGACAGAAATATAGAACTCTTTCCGGTGACACGTGTCGAGGTACAAGGTGTTTAGCTTGAACAATTGTGTACCTAGTTCATTGATGGTCTTACGATTCCATAGACTCCTGTCATGCTCATATTTCTGCCATTCATTCGCTACCGGCGCACTTTCGAAGAGGAAATCGCCAAGGTCGATACCTCTCATAGCATAAAAGTTAGCAAGTTCCGCCATATCCACTTCTTTATCAGCAGGTATTTCCATCATATCCAGCATATCTATGTTTGAACCATATTCATTAGCAATAACTAGAGGAGGTACTGATTGCAATTCTTGTTCTATGAGTTGTGCAACAGTTTTCCCTGCTTTAGCAGCTTTCTTGATTATCTTGCTAAGAGTGCGGTCAAAGTCTGATGGTGGCGAGGGCTTATGAGCTTGCCGCCTCTTTTTCTGCTCAGCTTCCACCATCCGCCTTAGTTTAGCTAGAGGTAGGTGGAAGTGCTTCTGCTCCTGCTGCTTCCTCTTCCCTGTGCCTGAGAAGAATGCTTCGACGGTTTTTTTAACCGCATCATCTAACTCCTCTTTACTCATTTCACCAGGCAATTTCTGTGGAATTGGCCTTGGTTTCACGGGGGCCTTCTTGGTCGTCTTCGCCGGCGGGGCAGATGGCTTATTTGTTTGTAGCCGTCTTCCCTGGTTCATGGGAGGAGATGGGGGAACAAGCGTTGGAGACCTTCGAGGAGGCATTGGGGAACGCCTTGGAGGCGGTGGCGGCGGCGGTGGAGACCGTCTTGGAGATGGTGGGGATGCAGCTGTGTCTTCTACCCCATCGTAACCGCCGCCCAGAGCACTATGCTGGTCTGGTGATTGTACTATTGGACTTAGGTTGGGGGAGGCCCTGCTGTGTGCGTACAGAAGACAATGAGTCAATTGTTATTTAAGAGGCAATATAAAATTAATAAAAAAATTGTTTCATTCACTTTCATCTGTACCTATTGTGCGGCAATGGCTTCCCGGGAATATTGATGTAGCGCTTGCGCCATGCAATGAATGACTTCTCTGCTTCTTCCACGGTCTTCTCCCCATCACCTCCATGAATGTCAAGAGGCACATCGCTAAAACCTTCAATAGCTTTATCCACCGAGACGGTAGCATATCTAGCTGGTACTACTGCCCCATAGATTCTTGGTGTCTTAGTACGGTCGATAGGGTTTACAACACCAATAGCCACCTTCACTGTGCCATTATCTTTTGGAATGTGCAGCTCACATGATGTAAAAGGTTCAGTGACGTCATCCACGGGGAAGCGCAGCTCTGCATCTTTTATGGCATCAGGCAGCTCCGTAGAAGCACAACTGCTTCTCAACAAATCGGAGCTAATGTTGATTCCCGAAGCTGTTGTAATCCCGTGGGCACTCAATTGTATTTGCACTTGCCTTGCGACTTCCTCTTGCATTTTTGCTTGCATTTCTTTTTCTCGCCTTTGTGATTCAAGCACCGCTTCCCGTGACTCAATAACATATTGCTGCAAGATGCGGATCCTCTCTGCCTCCTCATCCTTCCGTCTCTAGTGGCTTCTGTACGAATCGATCCATTCAGGGAAACCTTGCACCCACGGAATGGCCCCTTTGCCTCTAGTTCGTCCACAATGCTCAGTAGTCCCGATGGAATATGTCAGTTCATCTTTCTCTCTGTTGGGCCAGAATAGTCCACTATCTCTAGCTTTAAGAATTTGAATCAACCTTTCTGTTGCTCTTTCGAGTTTTGTGCCATGGACGAGCTTCCCGATGACTGGGTCCAATCCTCCCCCATCACCTAAAAACCAACGCTTTGTGCGTTCAGGCCACGGTGCTGATTCAGGTACGACCCCCTTGGCAATAAGGTCTGCTTCCATTTTTTGCCACTTGGGAACGGAAGTCGCGTAGCCACCTGATCCCATGTTATGGTGGTATTGTTTTTGTTTGGAATTCTCTTGGTTCCTTCTCACCCGTTCCGCACCCTCTTCTGATGTCTTGTACTGTACAAATTCCTCCCAGTAGGGCCTTGCCTTCGCGATTGGGCCCTTATCGTTCCAATTTGGAGTCTTGTTCTTCTTGACGTATGATTTGTACAACTGCTTCTTCCAAGATTGGAATTGGGTGGCCATCTTCTTCATTGTCCAGTGCCTAACTCGCTCCGTCAACCTTTCGTGGGTGATGTCTTCATGATAATCATCTGTTTGGAGCATGAAATGTGCAAGAACATCTTGCCAAATCAGCTCCTTGTCCTTATCAGAGACATAACTAATATGAGGAGCATTGTTATTTTTTTTCATTCACGGGCATTGATCGGGAGCTTGTCCCTTACAAGGTACCCACAGTGGTACACAAATTTCTGTGCATATTGTCCTAGTGGTTCGCTTGTAGCCACGTTGAATTCTGAGATGATGTAGCGGCCTTCCAACGGCTTTTTGGCCCCTCGAACATTCTCTGTGTTCCCCGTCGTCGTCATCGATCTAGACGGCTATGTACGCATAGAAACACAAAAAGTATTATAAAACGAAGGTCGATCTAGTGGGCTACATGTATGCATAATAAATAAATGAGAGCTAGATATTGAGAAATATATACCTCGCCGGAATTATCTTCATGAACAACTTCCTCAACAATATGATCGAGATTCAAGTATTGACTTCCGTCGTCTTCCTGCTGGTCATTATCAACATCGGCACAATGTTCAAAGGCTTGGGCGTTGATAATATCCATCATTCCGCCTCCGTCATCATCGTCTCTCGGTTACGCCATAGAGAGCCTAAACAATTATAAAACAATAATTATGCAATTAGGGTTTCATAGACATTTCATACACATTTCGGCGGTGGTGGTGCTGGCAGGCGGCCGCCAAATACGTGGTATCGTGGGAGGTTTAGGGTGGTTTAGGGTTTAGGTATAGGCCACATGGTATCGAATATAACACAATTGATTTTTTTCCTAAGGAAAAATTATACATGTATACATTAATTGATATATATATACACACATTAATTTCATACATATATACATTAATTGATATATATATATACACATTTCATACATACATAATTTCATACATATATACATTAATTGATATATATATATACACATTTCATACATATATACATTAATACACATTTCATCAATATAATTCATAAATATAATAAATATAATATATATATGCCGGCGGTTTAGAATTAATGGAGTGTTGGCGGACAGGCGGTGGTGGACAATGGCCGGATCGAGGCACGGGGCTCTGGCCGGCGCGGGCGTTGTCGAGGGCTACTCCGGCCGAGGTGTGGGTGGGCGTCAGGATGCCCTCCGGTGAGGAAGAAGGCGCGGTGGTGTGGCGGCGGCGTGGCGTGGCGCGCGCGCGGCGTCGGGGGCAGCCAAGGGCTCCTCCTTGAGGGGCGCGGCATCGGGGCTACTCCGGCGAGGTGGGCGGGCGTCGGGGTGCCCTCCTGTGAGGAAGGCGGCGTCGGGGGTGGCCGAGAAGGCAAAATCAGCGGCGGTGTGGCGCACACGGTGTCGGGGGCGGTCGGGGGCTCCTCGGTGAGGGGCGCGGCGTCGAGGCTACTCCGATGAGGTGGGCGAGCCTCGGGGTGCCCTCCGGTGAGGAAGCAGGCGGCGTCGGGGGTGGCTGGGGACGCGAATTGGCGGCGGCGGAGCTCTGGGGATGCGCTGAAGACGAAGACGATCGATGAGGAGGAAGAGAGAAGGGAGGCGGTGGTATATAGGAGAGGGACCTTTAGTCCCGGCTCCATGCACCGCCCGGGACTAAAGCACCTTTAGTCCTGGCTCCAGCCACCAGCCGGGACTAAAGGGGGGACCTTTAGTCCCGGCTGTTGGAAGGAGCCAGGACTAAAGGATTTATTGGCGAGCCGCCAAATGCAGCCCACCTTTAGTCCCAGCTGGTGGTAGGAGCCGGGACTAAAGGTAGGCTACATTTTCATTTCCCGCCAACTTTTAAGCAGATCAGTTTATTTTATATATATTTTGTATTTAAATGTTTAAGTCTTATTATTTGCATAGTAAATTCAATACTAGGCATAAAATTTTTTAGAAAAAGTAATAAACTTTATTTTCATTTACTGCACACAAAAAAATATGTGACATGTGCTCTCTACTTTGAATTCTTTATATGTCATATCACTTGTATTATGCTCATTTGCCTTTGCTTCCGCGTTTATACTCTGATGCAAATGAGCCTTGTTACTTGTACTCATGCTTAATTCATATCTTTTGAGTACATTGTGTTGGCTTGGGTCATATAAGCTTGCCTAACCCTTTTGTTCTTATTGACAAAAGCTTATATGAACCAAGCATATAAAAACCCCACTCTTTCACATACTCGAGGTGGTATTGTCATCAATCACCAAAAAGGGGGAGATTGAAAGCATCTAAGCCCCTAGTTGGGTTTCGGTGATTAATGACAATACAAGATTACTATGACTAACGTGTGTTTTACAGAGGCAATTAAGTTAGGTCATGGTAATGGAGATCGATTGGGCAATCATGGATGTCATGCCTCTACGATGGAAATCGTTTCGGTTTTCAAAGGATGGACGACAAGGTTAAGGATGACTAGTTCTAAGTGTCAATTGGAGTTGGAGAGACACTTAGAGTAGTTTAGGACTTTGTTTTTCCTTTGGCCGTACTATTAAGGGGGTATGGACGGGTAGCTTGACCTAGGTGAGTCTAGTGAGTTAGGTGTGGTGCACACTTGCTAAGTCTAGCACTAGGTAGCTCCAAAACAGCCCTTAGATCCTATGGAGCAAACTTCATTCACAAATGATCGAGAGTTGGAAGTGAATGGAGGGTCAAATACGGATCGGACGGCTTCGCTCGGTCTTGACCGGGACGCCGTCAGCAGGTCCGGTCAGTTCATTTGACGAAGGAGAAATTGTCAGTGTGACCGGACGCTTTGGAAGAATCAAGTGACCGGACGATGATGGCAACAGCGTCCGTCGACTCAAAGAAGGTTCCAGAAGAGAATCATGACCAACGACAGCGTCCGATCGATCTTGACCACTGACCACTGGGGTTCAGCGTCGATCGAGTATAGTAAGGTTCCAAAGAGGGAAAAAATGCGACCGGGCCGCTGTCCGTCCAGTTGGTGACCGGACCACCTTGTCCGGTCAACACTTAAACACTTGATGTCTTGAGTTGAATCGGCCGGAGCGTCCGGTCAACATGACCGAGCGTCCCAAATACCCAGCAGAGGCACATAACTGCTTAGCTTTTTAGCCCATGTTATAAATACCACCTCCACTCGTGTGTGGGGGTACTTTTGCTCATTTGAACAGCTAAGAAACACGTTTGTGAGTGCAAAGAAGATCAAGGTCCTAGTGAGGTGATCGAGATTTGAGAATCCAAGAGAGTAGCCTCATTAGTGAATCAAGAGTAGCATAGTGTGCATCCACCCTTCTCATCAGGCTTCGCGTGGTCAAGTGAGAGTTCGTGCTTGTTACCCTTGGTGATCGTCATCACCTAGACGGCTTGGTGGTGATTAGGAGTTTGGTGATCATCTGGAGAGCTTGTGGGTGACCCAACTCGAGTTGTAAGCGGTTGTGGGTGATTCACCGCGACGGAGTGTCGAAGAATCAACCCGTAAAGAGCACTTGATCCTTTCACGGATCAAGGGGGAGCTACACCCTTGCGCGGGTGCTCCAACGAGGACTAGTGGGGAGTGGCGACTCTCCGATACCTCGACAAAACATCGCCGCGTTCATCTCTCTATTTACTTTGAGCATTTACTTTGAGCAATTCAATACTTGTTTTTACATTCATTAGAATTGCCATGCTACAGTAAGTTTGGAACATAGGTTGCAAGTCCTTTGTGCGTTAGATACATTTTTCTAGGCACAAGAGGTTAATTGGGCTAACCATAGGATTTAATTATTGCAAGAAAATTTAGAATTAGCCCAATTCACCCCTTCTTAGACATCTTGATCCTTCCAATGCATTTAAAAATACTTAGAGAAAAATGAAAGGAGTTTCATATTGTCCCTAAAATTACGCTCTACCTTTTTTCCCTTACTTAGAATTGTCTGAATCTTACGTGGTCTCATAAAATGTGAAGTTGGGCCAAATATAAAATGGAGGATGCAAACCAAGACAAACCCATATATAGTGCAACATGGATTACTACCATGCAACCCACCGTGCAAACAGCAAAAAAAAAATGTTCCCTCACTAGCAATTTCTTGCTTAACCATCGAGACATGGACAGTAAATTTCCAAAAAAATAAAATTTAAGCTCTAATTGTATATTTGATAACATGCATCATGTGGTTTAACTTCCTAGTAGTTCTTCATGGGACATCATAGTGATGACATCAGTGGCGGTCGACATGCGGCTTCTCAAACTTCTGAACCGACGTCTGCGATTTAGACCTGGATGGATACAACTGCTTCCTCATTCGTCGTTGTCGCAGGCCTACATACACATCAGGAGCATATGATCGTGCAAGGTTGTTTGGACAGTTTTTTTTTTTTTGAAGGGAAGTTTGGACAGGTTTGTGATACCGGACTTAGGCCAACTTCAGTTTTCTCCCACGTGCGAACATGGGCCATTTCTAACCAATCAAGCCCACTGGGCCGCGAAGTGGAACATTCAGCTCGGCTGGTTATGACGAGCCAAAGCAAAAATATAGTACACAAACACATTACGTGCATATTTAAAATGGAATAAACAAAATGCATATAAATTTTGGACTCATCTCACGTAAATATAATGCCGTGGAGTAGGCCGGTGGGGTGACTGGATGGGGCCATATGATCTATTGGTTTAGGGGTTTAGTGTTTAATCGTGTAGGGCTATAAGCAGAGAGATATATGGACCGTTTAAAGTTGTATTGGATTAGACCGAGGGATATATGTGTCAATTACAGTTGTTGTCCTGTAAATTACCTTGGTTAGTTTTGACTCATAAATAATTCATGAGCTGACTCGTTAGTTAACCGAGCTAGTACAAGCTGGCTCGTTAATTAAAAATTCAAATGAGGCGAGCTTGAGCCGAGCTACAGACAAACGAGCTAGCGACTTACGAGTGTTTCGTCAGCGATGCCCGGTCCATGTCCAGCCGTCGCTGGGAGCAGAGCAGCCTCCCTCGCACGTGCTTGCCCTCCTCCTTCCCCGTCGACTCGTTCCGACCACGCCCGCGTCTCGTCTCGTCTCACTCCCCCGTCACTCCCGCTCGCCTCGTCGACCTCCGCCGCCGTCGTCGCCGCCGCCGCCGATGCCTCGTAAGGCCTCGTCGACCTCAGGTCCGTGCGTCCATCCCCCTCTCGAAACCCTTTAAACTCTCTACCGCCGGACCTAACGCTCGCCTCCGCCTCGGTAACCCTAACTCTCCCAGATTCGCGCCTCAAATGGCGCAAGCGGAAGCGCAACCCCGACGCGTCCCCGTCCAAGCCCTCCACCTCGGCCGCCGCGGCGGCGGCCGCCGGCCACTCCTCCGACTCCGACTCCGCCGACGAGGACGCCGCCGCCGTCCACGGCGCGGCGGGGGACAGGGACGGGGCAGCCGGCGACGACGACGAGCCCCCCGCGGCGTCCGAGGACCCCGCCGCGCTCGGCCTCCACGAGGCGGAGGTGCTGCCCTCGGCCGAGCCCATCTCTGCGTTCCCCGCCGCCAAGCGCCGCGTGGTCAACCGGCCGCATCCGTCCGTCCTCGCGCTGCTCGAGGCCGAGCGATCCGCTTGTTCCGGCGATGTCCTGGCCGTGGCACCGCCGGCGCTAGAGAACATCTCGCACGGGCAGCTGCAGGTGCTGTCCGGGGTGCTTCCGGACCACCCATCCCTTGCGACAGACCCCGACAAGCCGTCCTTGTATGTGTGCACGCCGCCTCCCCTCATGGAGGGGCATGGAGTGCCCAAGCAGTTCCAGGGTCGCCTCCATGTCGTGCCCAAGCACTCAGGTTTGCTCTCTGCGTAAACACGGATCGCTGAGCTGTGCTGGAAAAGTGCGCTAATTTAAGTAACCTATGTATTTTGGTTTGTAATTTGTAGATTGGTTCTCCCCGGGGACAGTTCATAGGCTGGAAAGGCAGGTAGTGCCACACTTCTTTACAGGCAAGTCTCCAGGGCACACTCCGGAGAAGTATGTCATGTTAAGGAATAGAGTCATTGCTAAATACTTAGAGAACCCAAGCAAGAGGCTTGCTTTTGCTGAGTGCCAGGGGCTTGTTGGGAGCACAGCTGAACTGTATGATCTGAGTAGGATTGTTAGGTTCTTGGACACTTGGGGCATCATCAATTACCTTGCGGCTGGGTCTGTGCACCGTGGCCTGAGGATGGCAACTTCGCTTCTAAGAGAGGAACCTACAGGGGAACTGCAGCTGCTTACAGCGCCGTTGAAATCAATCGATGGTCTAATTTTGTTTGACCGGCCAAAATGTAGCCTCCCAGCGGAGGACATTTCTTCGATGGCCCCGTCTTCGTCGAACTCGGAGGCTGTGGATTTTGATGCTGTATTTGCTGACTTGGATGCAAAGATCAGGGAGCGTTTGTCTGAGAGCTCTTGCAGTTATTGCTTACAGCCTTTGCCAAGTTTACATTACCGGTCACAAAAGGAGGTGCGCTTCTTTGTAACATCCATTTTACATGTTTTATGTTAAATGTTTTGTGTAGAGAATCAGTATCTGTATTTTGGAAGTTGCACTTCTGTGTAGAGAATCTGTATCGGTATTTTGGAAGTTGCACTTTCATTTCACTCCTGCTAAAAAATTGGACCTTCCTCCAAGGTTTTGATTCTACATTACAGTAAGCTGCTGAGGTAGTCTTGCCTCACAATTTAGCATGTTATTGCTTAAGTTTTGGTTGACTGTGGTAGACTAAGATTTGTTGTTGAAATTAAACCCTAATTATTTCATGTTTGGGGGTTTTGCCTACTTATTATTATTTTACTCACATTTTTTGTCAAACCTTGGATACGCAGCACATGCTGAAAACGTGTATTAACAATTTGATGTTTCTACTAGTTGATTGACTACTGTACTTGGGAAAAGAACATTTAGGGGCTGTTTGGTTGGTGCCTCCAAAAATTATGGCATGGCTTCAGGGCCCTATAAAGCAAACAGACCCTTAGTTACAAATATTATTAAGTGTCCAATTTTGATGCGATCTGGTGTCCTATGTGACAAAATGGTACCACAGAAGCTAAAAGGCAAGTTTTATAGGACGGCGATTAGACCTGCTATGTTGTATGGTGCAGAATGTTGGCCTATGAAAAGACGACATGTTCAACAGATAAGTGTCGCGGAAATGCGTATGTTGCGTTGGATTTGCGGTCATACAAGAAGGGATCGAGTTCGGAACGATGATATACATGATAGATTAGGGGTAGCACCAATTGAAGAAAAGCTTGTCCAACACCGGTTGAGATGGTTTGGACATGTCCAACGGAGACCTCCAGAGGCACCGGTGCGTAGTGGAATCCTAAGCTAGGATAGTAACGTGAAGAGAGGCAGAGGAAGACCGAAGTTGACTTGGGTAGAGGCAATAAAATGAGACTTGAAAGGATGGAATATACCTAAAGACTTAGCCTTAGATAGGAGTGCTTGGAAAACAGCTATTCACGTGCCTGAACCTTGATTGCTTCTGCTGGGTTTCAACTCTAGCCTACCCCAACTTGTTTGGGACTTAAAGGCTTTGTTGTTGTTGTTGTCCAATTTTGATGCGGGACTATCTGCTTTTGCTGTGCAGTGTAACTCTTTGAACTCCATTGGGTTTGTACCCATTTGAATGTATTATTGTGATTCCTCTATTTTTATTTTGTGCGACAAACGTTAGCAATAACAAGTGTGTTTTAACTGGTTGAGCAGGCAGATATTTTTCTATGTTCTGATTGCTTCCATGATGCGAGATATATTATTGGGCATTCTAGCTTAGATTTCCAGAGAGTCGATGGGGATAATGATGGATCAGAAAATGATAGTGATAAATGGACTGATGAAGAAACATTGTTGCTGTTGGAAGGCATTGAGAAGTACAATGACAACTGGGATGACATTGCAGGTCATGTTGGAACAAAATCAAAGGCACAATGTATTTACCATTTTATTCGGTTGCCAGTGGAAAATGGTTTGTTAGAGAATGTTGAGATACCTAATGCACCCATTCCATTTCGACCACAAAGCAATGGTTATCAACATTCAGATTCCAATGGCAGCACTTCAGGTGTTTTACATCACTAAGTTTCCCTATCAGCTGAATTCATTTTTTGTCCATTTACTGTTTAGCTTTTGGTAATTTGCTCCTGTTGTAAGTTATGGCTTAATATTGATGAGTGTGTTCTTAGGAGCTCCAGTTCAAAATATTCAACATGGAAATCAGCTTCCATTCATTAATTCTTCTAATCCGGTCATGTCACTGGTGAGTAGCTCCGCCCTTCTTTTTTTTTCTTGTTTGGAGAACCAGTGCACCATTTATTGAACTGAGAAAAGTGGATTTGCCATTCAAGCTTAGGTGACGTAATAGAAGTATAATTTGCTATTCTGGTAGTCAGCAGCACCAATGGTTGCCTGACATTCTCTTTTGACATGACATCTATATTTGCATTTATATTTAAGTTTCACTAAGCATTTTTTTGTTTAAAGTTTTATCAACAGAAAATTTTTTGGAAATAAAAGCCTAGATTGCTACTTGGAGTAGATGCTCTTTCAATTTAGAACGGTAGTGTAGGTTACATTTTTGGCTCCCTGTAAGACCAGACGTCAGCATGTCTTGATTTTTTTTATGTTCTTGTGTCCTCTAGGTTGAGTTTGAATAAGAAATCATTATTCTTGCCACCATCCTTTCCCTAAACTAGTTCCCCAGGAATTCCCTTACCATCTTAAGGCTAAACCTGAAAGAGGCTATATGCTATGCACTTCACTGCTTCACTGCTTCATGACATAGCAATGATTTCATATTGTAAGACTGCATACGTAGGGGCATAGGGCTATGCGCTATGCACTTCACTGCTTCATAACATAACAATGAAAAGTCAGGCTTCTGTTCGTTCTGTATGTATGCATGTATGCAGTCTAACGCTTTATAAATATTATAGGTTGCATTTTTGGCCTCTTCAATTGGACCAAGAGTTGCAGCATCATGCGCATATGCAGCATTATCTTTTTGACTAGAGATGATGATTCCAGGTTAGCCATCTTTATTCTTTACTTTATTATTACTGAATGCTTTAGTTCAGATACATTAGTAAATGCTTTATTACTTCAAAGTTCAAATATTCAACATTTCCTCATTCGTGAGGCAGAAATTCCCCGTCAAGTCTACTATCCAGACCTTTCATTTGTTTCTAGTTCCTTTTGCATTATCATGTTAGAGCTAAGTATGACTTATCTTTGCTACGCATTGAAGGGTGAGTTCAGAAGGCATGCATGCTGATGGTATGGGCAATGGTACAAATCCAAATTTTCGGAACCACAATGGTATCTGCTTTGTATTTAATACCTGCTACAGTCAATGTTGCTAGCAAAATCCTGATTAGTTCACTCTAGACATGAATGTTAAAAGAATCATTAATTTTCCAAACAGGTGCTTCACCATCCATTTCTCCAGAAAATGTGAAACATGCTGCCATGTTTGGTCTGTCAGCAGCAACAATGAAGTCTAAGCTTTTTGCCGATCAAGAGGAACGTGAAGTTCAAAGACTAGCTGCTACTGTAATAAATCATCAGGTTAGTATGTGTTTCGCCATCTGATTTGCATGCACAGCTGTCTCCATTTGTTGCGACTGAGTCAAGCCGTTGATTTAGGTGTGGTAGATTTCTACTGAACTGGACCATTTGTTGCATGCTTGGCGCTGGACTTGTTTGAGTCCCTTCACATCTGACTTATCGTTAGATGAAAACTGGTATTAGGTTCTAGAAGTCGGCTAAGACTTTCGGGTCCCTTGATATCTGAGTTGCCTGTTTAATTAAATTAGAAAAGCAGTCTGGCACTCCTGGAACTAAGTTTTGTTTCCTAGCCTAGCTTGATAGTATGTAGTATGAATGAGCCTTTTGCTGGATACAAGTCAGAGTAGGGTTAAAATTTCTGGTACCAGCATGGTAGTTGTTTTGATAGACCCTTATTCACACTTACTCTAGTATGTTGTTTGCTGAGGATGGCTTATTGATATTGCAACACTCAATTTGCAGTTAAAGAGATTGGAGTTGAAGCTGAAGCAGTTTATGGAAGTTGAGACCTTGCTCTTGAAGGAATGTGAGCAAGTAGAAAGGGTTAGACAGAGGATTTCAGCTGAACGAGTCAGGATGAGGTCAGCCCTATTAGGTCCCACCGGAAGCGGTCTACCAGGGGCAGTAGCACCATGCCATCAAATCCAGCAGGCATGAGCCCCAGACCAGTCGGTGTGCCAGGCTCCATGCTACAGACCAGCATGCCAGCCACATATGCCAACAACATGCAGGGGCATGGGCATCCTCAGATGCCTCAGATGCTGTTCCTACACCAGCGACCTCAGATGCTCTCGTTCGGCCCTAACCACCATCAGTTCAACTCTGGCATCCAGACTCAACCATCACCACAGGCATCAAAAATCATGTTCAACTCTGGCATGCCCAATTCGATCGCTCCTAACCACCATCAGTTGCTGAGATCGTCTTCTGGAAACAATTCTAGTGCAGGATAGGGGAATTGTTCATAAGAATTTTTTACTCAGCTTAGATTTGTCAGATGTAGCATTATATCATTTATAAACACATCACTGTAATTCATTTATGTGATGTATGTGTTTGTCATATAAGTTTTTTTTATTAGGTCCTATATTGTCCCCATATTGCTGCGCCCTTGTGTACCTTCGTTACCCGGTCACCTCTCCTTCCCAGTGCAGGGGAGATGCAAAATACTTGCTCCAGTCAAAATAAATTTATATTTTGAACATGATATGATTTCCTATGTATCCCTGAGTACTTATTTCATTGAATATATGTATATAATAATTCAATAAGTTTATGGTGTTATTAAGGTATTTTTTTAAGAAAAAAACTACAAATGGTACTCATTTTTCCAAACTAAAATATTTAATATACTGTTAATCAGAACTTTAAAAGGTTCACTGTAATATTTGCCAACATTGAGTATGTATTCATGGCCATTAATGCCTAATTTGGAAACTCAAATCCTCTTAGAAACCCCGACTTTTTTCAGGGTGAGAACCATGGGGATGTCATTTGAATAAGATATTTAGTTATCTATGGGAGGTTTTCCCTCCCTGAAATGGGCTCCCCTTGCTTCCAAATTAGGCCTAAGGATAAGTTGAATTATGTAAAACGAGAAAATGACGCAGAAGCATCAACTATCACTGTACAGATGAACTAATAATTCATGCCAACCTGCACAACATCTGTTAAAAAAAAAACTGCACAGCATCAGCAACTAAACTATCACTGTACAGATGAACTAATAATTCATGTCAACCTGCACAGCATTAGCAACTTACCATGAAAAGTACACGATTTAAATTCAAGCTTATCATTAAACTAACTGGGTGAAAACTTATTCAACACATCAGCTCATCAATAAGATAGCAGGGAAACAGATTTGCAAACAAAAACAATTATTATTATTTGGTTTCAGGTTTTCTTCTCCACCTCACAAAAATCGTTCCCAACAACTCTATACCTTACCACATCTCCAAACTCTATTTTTGCGTCAATTAATCGTCAAACGTGTGGTGTATTTAGTATAGATTTAGAGCGGGCAGGGTGGGACGTCGAGTGTAATGCCAGCCTGGATCGTGCCCCAGCCAATGAGACGCCAATGCTTCTCAATGCGCCGGCTGAGGGCCAGCTTCTCGAGCTTGTTGGTGCATACTGGAGCCGTGAGCGCTGGCTTAGCAAGATCATTCTTGACAGCGACAACTTTTGCTCCTGTAGACATCGACCCAATGTTAAGCATCAGGATCTCACCCTTGGCGAGCTTTGAGACCCTGCTTGCCCTTTCGGTTCCACTTGTCCTCACCGCCTCACGCCCAGTAGCCTCCGGAGGAGAAGAAGTTCACCTGCAAACAAAAGTATCAGATATGGTATATTCTGTTTACACTGGGCGGTCCCAAAGATATGACATCACTGGCCTCTACAGGCAGCGATCCGACTTCACCAAGGACCTGACCGACCAGCCTATCAGCACGAGTCAGTGTCGGGTCCATGGTAGTTCCAACTCCAATTAGGCCCCCAGGAATGGCAAACTGGAGCTCATTCTGCTCAGCATACAGGGACACGATCCTGGTGTAGATGGGTGTGCACTTAATTCTGCCACTTTCTTCCTTCATCACAATGCCTGGGCGCACTTCGATTTTCTGGTTCACCCTCAGGACTCCCTTCACAAAGGAACTCAGTCATCATGTACTTCCACAGAACGAAAATACTGCATGCACAAATATCGATTACTGTATTCAGATATCAAGAATTATTACATACCTTGAGGATACTGCCACCTGCTACTCCACCCTTGATATCATTAACCTCTGAACCAGGTTTGTTCACATCAAACGAGCGAATAACAATCATGTTGGGTGGAGAGGTGAAATTCCTCTCTGGTATAGGAATCTTTTTCACAATGTACTCACAGATAACATCAATGTTGTACTTCAGCTGTGCTGAGATTGGCACCACAGGAGCACCCTGAGCTATTGTTCCCTGAGCACAAGAATATAATCATGACAAACTGAATTTCGTAAAATACTTGCTGTTATCTAAGAGACAAGGAGCAGCTCTGACCTGTATAAATTTTTGGATTGCTTCATGCTGGTTCATTGCTGCACTTTCCTGGATAAGATCAATCTTGTTCTGCAGAATGATAATATGTTGAAGACGCATAATCTCAACAGCTGCAAGGTGCTCAGATGTCTGGGGTTGTGGGCAGCTCTCATTTGCTGCAATCAGAAGCAGTGCTCCATCCATGATAGCCGCTCCATTAAGCATTGTAGCCATGAGAATGTCGTGCCCCTGTTTACAAGATGAATATATTGTTATGGAAATGTCAAAGTAAATAAGAAACAATGTATAATGAAGCTGGTAAGACTGCTAGTCAAATGCTTAATGAGAATGAACTTTTTTATTACTTCTTACAGAAAAAAAAGTATACTGATAATCAACATGTCAGTTTGAGGGAACAATGATTCATCTAGCATATTACATCGCTTAATGTTGTTGCAGCATGAAGGAATTAACAACATCGATGGAGGCAAACAGAATCCAAAATTTTGTGCAAAAGATACAGACATCTACCATAGCAACTGATCTGAATCTGTGAATCTGAACCCTAAGTAGACATGTGAAACAGAACTGATATGAGAAAGGTTTCATCATACCGGGCAATTGACAAATGAAACATGTCTCAGGAGCTTCATCCTACAGTTTTCAAAACCTGGCACGTCACAGAGAGGGCTATCTTCTTTGCCAATGCCATAAGCCCTGTATATATAAAAAACAAAATGGTTAGATGAAAAGTATCAACATGATAACATATGCAGTAACTATATATAATGTGGCAGCCCCAAGGGGTAAGTTATGAGGCTCACAACACATGCAAGCATCTGACGAAGGGGCAATATTTCTAGCAGATCACCATATCTTGACATTTGAAATTCAGGACAAATACATGCATTTAGCAACGTACACAAAGCGATATACATAGATAGTACTGAAAAGCTGCCAATTCAACATTATTATAGAAATCTGCACAAGATCACAAGGCCACCTCAGGTTCTTAGATTTCCATCAAAGGGAAGTACCAACAATTTTAACTTTTCACTCAAGGAAATTGATAGTATTTATTTCTGATTTCTCATTCGTTTAACAAAATAACAGTTTTTCATGATTGATTCTGGGCAAGGTTCAGAAAAGAGCTACCGGTACTATCACGACGCTAGCAAGTTATTGTTAGAAACCAACTAGAAAGAGTGAAATTTTTTGTGCTTCCTTGTCAAGAACATGAACATTTAAGACTACTTATATCTTTAAACCTAAACTAACTCTGCATTCACACAATCACACTAGAAATGCAACAATAACACAATATGAAAACGCTATACTTGAAGACATTCCACAATTACGAGCTGCAGCTAAATCATTTGCAACAGATGAAGGAAAAACAGTGTGATAAATATAAAAGAGATCTCTATGACTTACTTGTAGAACATTGGTCGTGGGCACCTATTATCTTCACATTTATAGATTTTTGGCATTAGCGTAACCAAGCTTTATAGTGATATTGCGCTCCAGTTCATTCTTGAAACGAACAGTCTGCAAATCCGAAGGAAACGATCAACTCAGACATAATATGAAACAAATATATCTCCACTCTCCAGATACAGAATCAAATGTAAATTATTACTGTACATGTAAAAGGAACAAACAGACATGCATGTGATGACTCAATGGTATCAATATTAGTTATTACCTGTACACCTGAGATTGCTTTGACAACTGTAGACTTCCCATGGGCCACATGCCCAATGGTACCTGCACATTCCAAAGAGATATTTTACTTAGAATATGCACATAAACCTAGGATATTACAGCAGCAGTTTTTTCCTTCACGCAAGAAAAATAAGACTGAAGATAGACAAGCAAGATATTTTATCCAAAAGTTGAGTAAAAAAATCAGATTCCACAGCCCAAGTAAGATTCCAATGAGCAGATGTAACATCCTATTATGTACGACAGCAGTAATTAGAAAAACATCACTCAATCACCTTTTCTTTCAAGAATCATGGCAAACCAATTTCAGTATAGAAGGTTAGGATTTCCTCCATCTTATCCTCTTCACGGCACGCAAGGGCATTATTCGCCATGTGTACTCTAACCAACAACAATCCAGGGATCCAAGCAGTCTAGATTGGTATAAATCTACAATCCAGAATATTATAATCCTATTCATAATCTAGATTACTATAATCAAGAAAGATCCAAACAGGGCCCCGCCTTATAGGCACATACTGGTACTGCAACACTAATGCCAATACAACGCTACAAAAACTGTCTTATAAAAAAGACGCTACAAAAACAACAGCATAAGCAATGCATTACCGATGTTGATCGTCGCCTGGCGTGAAATCACCTCTGGCGACAGAGGGTGCAGCTGCGTGACGTCGAGCTTGCTCAGGTCCTGCTCCATCAGTCCTCGGCGCGACATCTTCGACTCTGTTTGAGTAACACTGGGCCCTGAAAATAAAAAAGATGAAAAGTCAGTACAGAGATCGCTCTACCTGTCAACAGAGAAACAAGAGGCAATTCGGGGACAGAGCTACAATGTGTCAGTAAGAACATAGAACTTGTGATCAATTGCTTCTACAGCCACAACAGTGACCAAACTAACAACAGCAGCTGGAACAACAACATATATAACATCATCATCCCAACCAATCCTAAACACCGCATCGCCTCCGACAGTTCCCACCACTGCGGCGATGACACCCTCCCAAAATCAAATCATAATAACGAACGAAATTAACCCATCCAGGTACCGCAACGACAACGAGGAACCAGAATCACACGCCGCCCACAGCGGTTCACAGCGGCGGCGAGGTCCCAATGGGAGGGTGAGGTCGGGTGGGGTCCATGACGAGGCTCACCGGACGGGGCCTGTAGGCCGTAAGCGGATGCGGAGGCGGTGGCGGTGGTGGCGCCGCGAGTCAGGGACGGCGAGGAGGAGGAGGATGAAGGCTCGGCTGGGGTGGTGGGCTCGGACGGCGAGGTGACGATGGCTGGGGTTTTAGTAGGGCTGGGCGGTTGCGTCGCCGCGGTGACGGCTGGTGCGGCGGGCAGCGGGGGCGGCGTGCGGCGAATCGGGTGGTGTGGACGTGTCGGGGTCTGGGTCTGCTCCGACAGGTGGGCTCATCTGCACGACTCGAGGTGGTGGCCTTGCTGCGGGGCTGCTGATTGGTGATGGCTGTGTGCGCTTGAAAGTTGAAAGTTGAAAGTCATCAGGCCCTTGTTTAGTTTGCTTGGATTCCAGAATTTGGTACTATATAAAAAGAAGATTCTCCGTCACATCAAATTTGCGGTACATGCATGGAGTACTAAATGTTGACGAAATTAAAAACTAATTACACAGTTTAGTTGTACTTTACGAGACGAACGTTTTGAGTCTAATTAGTCAACGATTGGACAATTATTACCAAATAAAAACAAAATACTACAGTAGCTACAGTGTATGCCGAATTTTGGCGGCGCCGATTCAGCGGGTGAACTAAACAGGCCCCAGGTGAAATGAAAAATACAAAACCGGGGGGTCACGTGGCCATTTTTATGTGCCGCGGGTTGCTTGAGCGTCAAGTTGGGTTGCACAGCTCTGATACGAGTATACAATTGTCCGTGCGATTATATTACCATAAAAAAATTCCGTAGGCTGATGTGTGGGCCACCCTTATACCAAGCATAGTACATACGGGCGTGGTCTCCAGGTCGAGCTGCACGTTGTGCCGGCGGCGGTGCCTTACGCTGGGCCAAGTCTTTAGTACCGTTGCCGATTGAGTTTGGTTTCAGCTGGCAGGCTGTTCTTTAAGCCCGTGGGCTGGCCAGGGGAAAGAAGGGGATTTATATATCTATCTATATACTAGGTAAATACCCGTACGTCGTAATGGGAACACATAATACCACGATAACATATGTATAAGCGTGTGTTATACTGTTATCTCAAATAGATACCGTAATCATAATGTTCCAATCAATTTTACATAAGTCTTCACGAAAGATTGATAGTTAAAATATAACTCTAAATTTGAATGTAAAATTGAAACATCAACATCAATTGTCGCATCACTTTATGCCTACGATACGCGAAAGATAAGCTTGCACTTCTTTAGAAATCAAGTGCTACGGAAAGATAATCATAACAAATTTGTGTTTCACAATACATGTTTTACAATCTATTCTACAATTAAGAATCTAATCTCTCAATAGTTCGACTAAGAGAACGTGCTTTGCACAAATACCAAGCTGTAGTTGGTCACCAATCAATGATGATTCAGAAGATTTTCTAGTCCAAGATGCGGCGTCTGACTTCTTGCAGCTGAAGCATGCAGATGACTGAAGCTATAGTTAAAAGTATCCTGCATATAAGTTGTTTGTTAATTTTTAAAGTTGAAGTATCATTGATATCCTGAAAAAATATGTATCGACGTGTGATGCATTACCTCTTTTACGGAGTTAGAACCTCTTTATATATGATATTCTTTGTGAATATATCATGTGTCGCTTTCTTCTTTCCATTCCCTTTCGCTTTTCCCTTGTTCACGTCCTTCTCAGCAGCCGGCACGGCTAGGATCCTAATGTTCGATCTTGCCGTAGCTCTTGATAGCGCCACATACAATTGGTCGTGCGAGAACACTGGTTCCCGCAAGTATACCCCGACGTTAGGGATAGTATGCCCCTTCGACTTGTTAACTGTCATCGCAAAGCTGAGCCGTATAGGGAACTGCTTTCGCTTAAATTGGAAAGGGAACATCTCATCGCCCGACGGGCATAAGGGTATATGAGGCAGAAAAACCCGCTTTCCAGCGTACTGTCCCAACACAATTTCCACGTTTATGGTATTCTTTTAAAACCCCCATATGATAAGCCTGGTACCATTACAAAGTCCATTCGCAGGGTCAATGTTCCTAAGCAATATGACCGGACAACCAATCTTCAGCTTCAACACATGTGGAGGTAGGCCATTGGGTGTCAAAGTGTTAAGGAATTCCTTAGGATAGTAGTTGTGCGGATCATCCACCGCACAGTCAAAACTATGGTACACCATCTCTTTCCCGTGGAAACGACCTATCATCTTCATATTAATCATATCAACCTAATCGTTCCGCGTAGATAAGATCGCTCGAGAGGTGATATAATCTTTGCTTGACATATTCGCATTGAGGTTAGAGAATATGCAGTCAATTAGAGTATCAAGGTCACTATCTTCCCCGGTGTGCAGTATGCATATATCATGAGGAAGACGGATTTCATCATCAACAGTCGCCTCCTCAGATCCTCCACCGACGCGCAACAAGTATTCTGCAAACCACGGGTCGCTCTTTGCCCTCGTATTGCGCACCAGTTTTAGGTGTCGCATGGAATCCCAAAGGTACGACATACGCAGTGAGGCACTGACCACCTAAGCCCTCGACCCTCTCCGAACAATGGGAAGAACCTGTCTGAAATCTCCATCGAACACCATGGTCTTCCCACCGAACGGCAGCTCTGGTCGGTCCATTATATCACGAAGACTGTTGTCCAGCGCCTCGACAGACTGCCTCTTTGTCATGCTAGCCTCGTCCCAAATAATGAGAGATGATGCTCGAAGCAGCTTGGCAGTACCACTCTGTTTCGTGAAGGTGCAAAAGGACCCATTATCAATAGTGAGGGGAATCTTGAAGCGCGAATGGACAGTTCTACCACCAGGCATTATTGAGGTTGCGACACTAGATGTAGCTGTTGCCACAGCAATCTTTTTATGACTGCGTATAGTAGCGAGAAGTGCTCTGTACAGATAAGTCTTTCCGGTCCCACCAGGACTATCCACAAAGAAGAGACCCCCGTCCTCGGTATCAACCGAGGACATGATCTCATCATATGCAGCCCGTTGCTCCTCGTTAAGGGTGTCTGACAGAGCCACATCATCCTCGTTAGCCTTAATGCTAGCCTCCTAAAAAATCTCCCTAGGAATATCACGAGAGGCATCATATGTGTCGTCGATATCAGGAAGTGGGTACATCTTTATATCCTTCTGCATTGATTGTAGCAATTTTCGAATATCCATGAGGACCATTTGCTCCACCATGACGGTGGATTGATTATTGCGCCTGTAGTCCTCTAACATTGCCTCCTTGTGTTTCTCCCACAGTCCAAACACATCACTGGGCTCATAAAATACCAATATTGTTGTAAAGAGCCTTCGCATCGCATATGGCATCATCCACCTGGTTGCCTCAGCAAGTCTCTCATTCAGCGTGTTGTCCTCTTCGATTAAGCCCCTTCTTTCTGCAGCTTCACGAAAGGTCGGTAGGATTTTGCCATCCACGGTCCTTAGACACTCAAAGGAGGTTGCACCTGCCACGTGGTTCAAGAGAACCCTAAGATAGTAACTCTCCCCCTTGGCTAGATTGGCAGACACGATTCTTCCAATCTATCGTAATGTATCACAATGTACCTTATTTTGCCAAACTTTGCCCTGTGCTTGCCACATATAGAACTCAGGAAAGTCCTGATACAATATACCTCGAACTGTTTCATCTGTCCTGTTCTTCTCGAAGTATGCTATAAGCATTGACTTGTCAGCACCTGGACGATCAAGCACTCGCCGAATCCCCTGGCGCCAATGAAATGACACCATGTGCATGTCTGGAAGATGTAGCTGTAAGGACAAAATAGAAGGGTACCTATCACTCAAATGAAACCCGTATATCCTCCATAAGGCTTCGGGGGGGGGGTTACCCATCTAGCATCTTTGTACTGCTTGATCTCAACAATGTTCCTTTCACTATCCTCCTTGTTAGCCTCTCTCATAGCCACAGACGCCCGGTCATGACCCTTGTAAATGTACTTAAACAGATACTTGACTGCCTTGATGCTCCCACATGCCTCAATATTGATGTGGCAGTTGAATAGATGGAGGAGATACGGGTTATAAGGCATGACCCATCTATTGTCAAGCTCGTATCTGCGAACTTTTTCTTTTAGGCCATCTTCACGCCGTCTATAAACTAGATATGAATCCTTGCCTTGTACTGTGACATCGCAAAAAGGTCTAGGGTAACAGTTCTTGCAGGAATCATGACCCTTTGTGCAAGGACAATCACGATTAAGCACTCCGCAAGGGCCATGCATCATATGTTTGGTAATCATCTTGTACAAGACTGGGTACTTCTTGTTCAGGAGCTCAGCTGAGATGAGGCGATCATACTGCTCTAGGCACGTGATCTTGTACTTCCTATCCATGATTAGCAAAAAATTTGCATGCGGTAGACCCCTCTTCTAGAACTCCACAACATAAACATGTGCCCGCACCTTTCCAAGGATATCCTTTTTTAGTAGTCTATCCTTCAACTCTTGTAGTTTTTTTCTAAAGACCCGAACAACGAGATCTGGATGATCTTGTGGTGTCTGGCCAGGGTAGAGTTCACGCTTGATCTCATCCCAGTTTGGGTTACATGTCATAGTCAGGAAGATGTATGGTTTACCAAACCTCCGTACCAAAGCCATGGCATCCATGTACCGACGCCTCACGTCACGTGGGCCTCCAATAAATGATGAAGGCATCACTGTCCGTTTTCCAACAGCTTCTGCTCTACCTTCACCGACATGTAGGCTATCAACCAATCCTTGGTAGAGGTCGGCCCTAATATCATCTTGATGGTTGCGTATATAATCTAATCGAGAACTCTCAATCTTGATGTACACGACTGCAAACTGCTGGAATAGATGCTTGTCATACAGTATGGGGTTAAATATTCCTGGACGCATCTAAAACTTGTAGCAGTAGTAGTCATGCACAGACACACATAGTCTACCAGGGGAGTCTACAAAAAATAGCCATGAATTAGAGTTGTTTGTAGAATAACCACTGAGGTACATGGATGCGAAGTATTTAAATAAGAAGAATAACAAACCTATTTCTTCTTCTGACCCACTACGAGCCTTCTGTAGGGCACGATACTCGATGACTTCTTCCATACTAACTCCTTTCTTTAGAATATCCATGTGCCACCCAAGCTCACCCTTAGGGAAGAATAGAGGGTATGAAAGAGCATCGTAACATCCATGATATGAGCGGATGCCATGTCTGCTTCTATCTTTCCCATGTAGGACAACACTATTCTAGAACTGACCAAGGAGTTCGCTTCTCTCGATCCAAACAGCAGACACCTCTGAAGTTGATGGTACATTGTATGTTCTCTGGTCCAGCCTCTGGTCAAGGTTTAGTGTGACATGATAGTCCTCGAGGTGGTCAACCTGGCCCACATTCCTAAGATGTTGTGAGTATGGGTTGTCACGAAGGATGGCCATAAGCCTCTTAATGACCTCTTTGTCTTTTTGGCACTTCTCTTCACGACATCATCGATAGCGGTGCTCAAGGCTTGGATCATCGTCATACAAGTAAAGCTCGAGATGTCTTGGCTCCTTACCCTCTTCTCTGCCAAATGACCTTATGTTGTGATAGATTTGGCCATGTGCACGAAAGGTGTATATGCCACTGTTCTTCTAGCTTGTAGTAGTGCTATCGAGGCGACAATATAGAGAAGTAAAAGAGAAATGGCCATTGAAAAACCTAATGTTGTTACGAAAGTGCCTAGCATCTACGTCATTACTTGACCAAAGCCTCATAAGCTCATTAGGTACGTTCAGTTCATTGAGCTCGACCTTCCCGTCGCGACAACAAAACCCACGTGGTTCATGCTCAAACCTTTTTGCATCGCAGTGCTCGCAATTTGCAACATGTTTTAACATATGGGTATCTGTAGGCATGTTACTATACACCTCATCGTATCGGTCAGGTACTTCAGGGACAGAAGTCGTGTCTTCCTCAAGGTCATTGTCTTGGACATCATTATCATCTTACTCTTCTAAAATAACATTTAAGCCATAATAGTTTAGATAAAGTAGTGGAAGATTTGATTTATATTTGATCTTTCATACAAATACCTTGCCCGACAAATAGGTATCCCTCATCCTCTTCAAATATATCTCCCTCATCATCATCTATGACCGTCAAAGATACATGAGTTAGTAGAACTACGGGTAAAAATAAACAAAGGAGTTCAAATAGTTTATAGAATGTTACAAAATAGTGTAAATTACCACTATCATCAAATAGTGGTGTCATCGGTGCATCTGATGCAGGCTGAGGCTAGGTCCTGTCCTTTCTGATAATCATGTAATGACCATGGTTGAGTTAGGTATAATATGGTATACAATATAGGTCACCTAAATGGGGTCATGAGGCATTAGTATTTACCGTTGTTGGTCAGGACTGATTGAGGCAAGGGTGTGTTATCATTCGGGTATTCTTCAGCCATGCATTCACAATCATCAAACAGTGGTCCGTCGGTGTGGATGAAGTAGCCTGAATGTTGGGTCCTGTCCTTTCTGTTCATCATAGAATTACCATGGATCGGTTAGGTATAATATGGTATATAGGTCCCCTAAATGGGATAATGAGGCATCAGTATATACCGTTGTTGATCACGACTGATTGATGCAAGGGTGTGTTAGCACCCACTTGGTCTTCAGCCATGCAGTCACCATATTTATTAGATGCCCTTGTGTTTGAACCAATGCGACGCTCAAACATCGTGTTATGACGTGTGAACAACGCATGTCTTTGTCCAGATGGAACATGTGATCTTTTTGTCATATGGCTAGACAGTAACTCATCACATCCTTCATCATCGGCCTCCTCATGAGGTGGAGGAATATAAAGAGGTGTTGCTCTGGACTCCGGGATAAACCGATCACTGGATTTCACCATGTATCCATTAGCTCCAGATGCTCCCACGGTGGGGCACACAAGCTCAGGAATATATAACGGATTCTCCATGGCAATAGACTCTGGGTGTAGTGTGTGTTTCCGCATCTCTCTAAATTTGTTGTCAGCTCTTTTCAAGGCCCCCTTACGCTTGGGTTCACTATTATGCAACCTTTGACGCTCACGCCTTGCTTGCCTCTGATCAGGCATCATATTTTTATAGCACTCTGTTTGCACCAAAATTTGGGAAGAGGAATACGGGAACTCGAAGCTTCCAAGATCATGTCAATCGAGGAATCAATTGCATAAGGATCGATATCAGCTAATTCAGATGCACCGAAATCGGCTCTCTTCGAATAATGTCAACAGACAACGACAATGAGCTACGGTTGGTGTCGAGGTAAACAAGTCGGACTCTACAAAAAGGGTAAGATTAGGGTCCAAGTTATCTAAAATTAGGAATGTTTTATTCTATACCAAAGATTGTAATGAGTCGTGCTTAAGTAGGATTCATGCTTAGATTTCGGGTATAAATATTGGACCCCGGCTATTGTAAAAGGACATCCAATCAATCAAATACAGTTTACTTTTTTCGGCTCCGTGCCAGCCCTTAGGAGTAGGAGTAGAGTAGATCTCGGTGAGTTCTTCGACAAGCAGGGTTGCATCAGTCCGGTCGACCTCCACTATGAACTCTAGTATAAGCTAGTTATTGACTCTTATCTAGTTCAAGTACGGCTGCATCGATCTGGTCGACCTCCACTGCTCGAGCTAGATTAAGGTCACGTTATCGGCTCTACCTAAGGGTAGCGTCCTTCGGGTAGATTCATTAAGTTACCGATCTTGCTGATGTTTTTATCATTATTAGTTTTCAGCAATATCAACTTGCCCGATAGAGATCGATCTAGATCAGCCTCATATCCTTTAGTCCATCGTTTGCCTTGCTACAACACGATATCGTTTACCTTTAGCGACGGTTTATGTTTCATCGCCCATTTTTACTTCGATCTTGATCGTGCATAGTACGCGGTTAAGGCATGTATGATCTTGAAGAGGTTTGCTGGCTAGTTAAATCTGGTCTACGACCCACTATTATGGTTGTAACGATCCGGTCGATCTCCACTGATAGCACTATAGATTGGAGGATGCTAGTTAGTAGATCTATTCTTGATTAGACGTGACCCTAACTGTTTGCTATGCCTACATCGGCTAAATAGCCGATTGCCTATGCGTTAACGTCTACAGTGTGCTTACATGATTCTGTTGAATGTGAATATATTTGTTTACTTTAAAGGTTTGATTTGTTGTCCTTATCACGGTTACATCGATCCGGTCGATCCCCACTGTTAGGGATAGCAGGTTAGATCTGATGAGTCTATAGGTTTGTCCACATGAAATAGTTGATTGTTCTCACACTGTAGTCCCTTTTCACCTAAATCGGCTATTTTAGCCGATTCACCTGAGCCTTCACGTATAGCATGTCTTTCGGAAAGCCTGTCGAAATACAGATATTTTTGCGGATTCTTCGGTTTTATTGTTATTATCATCATAGCTGCCATCGATCCGGTCGAACCTCACTGTTGATGGTAATAGATTAGATTCAGAGCATTTATAGATACATTTGTATCAGACAGTCGATTTGTTCGCATGCTATATCCTTTCTCACTAGATTCAACGGCTCAATGCTTTATACTGGTGATGTTTGCCTAGCTGGTGATCTCAATTATATCTACGTGTACTGTACTTGTCAACATAAAATCAATCGCAACCCATGAGCTTTACAGTCCGTAACGGCCGATTTCTATGCGTATTGGCTATTTAGTCGATTTTCCCGTCTGGCTGCTCCCGAAGCGGCACACTTAGAACTGTTTGGGCAAAGACCGACATGTTCCACCTTAAATTAATGATAAACTTTCTCTCCTTGTCAATTATTGGTCAAATTGACTGGCATGTCTCAGGAGGAATTCGCAGGATCGGTTACCCCTGCGTTGAAGCCAAGCGGATCTCTAGCCTTGCTCCATCAATAGATCCTTTCGGCTTGTCGTGTGTCGACACACATTTTTGTGCCGGCACACATTTTGGCACGCCTGGTGGGACCACCACCATCGTCATGGTGGCTTATAATAACAATGACATCCTTATGGTACCTTATGAAGACCTACCTGATGGAGATAAAGATGTCATCAGCAAAGCTATAGAAGAATTTTAGAACAAGTGTTTGTTGTCCTACACCAAGACACATGACAATACGATTGTTCAGAAATATCCACTACCAATAGTTCTGTTGCATGGGCAGACAGATGCAGATGAAGCTAAAGACAAGCATTTCTTCGTAGAGGCTCTAAATAAGTCTGTTCATGATGCCATGTCAAAACATAATGAAGTTATCTTGAACACATTCCACAACACCATGAAAGAGGTGTTTCATGGGTTTCTAGTTGATTAGGTTGGGCTGGCTTATTACAACATTCCACATCCGTCGACTCAGGGGACTAATCAAGCCAGTACTAGCCATCAAGAAACAACACCAGCTGGTAATGATGATGTCTAGCCGTCTAGGTGATTCAGAGCTCATCTGAGCAAATTCAGGGTGCTACTACTAATCAGATGCAGTATAACCCTGGATCGTCAGAACAACACGTGCAATAGCCGATAGGGCAAGTTCAGAATCAAATGGTCAATTTTGGCATGTCAGGCCAGATACCGTCGTCGGCTCAAAGAATAGCGTCATCAGTTCAAAGGATTCATAGAGATATAGATCCTAACATATACAACCAGAGACTTCAAGCAGCAAACCAGCAAAGGACCCAACAGATAGAGATTCCGCAAGGGTATCATTATGGCACAGATTACAACACCCTTCACATGAGTCCAAATTCGGGGTATCAAGGTACCCGAAATTTTAATCCACAGAGGGGTCAGCAATTACAGAGAAATCCAAATTCAAATGCTGATGAATTGTTGCTTAGAGTGATCGAGATGATGAAGAATCACTTCGGTTTGAAGCCAAAAGGGCAGACCTTTTCATACAAACGCCCATATCCAGAGTGGTATGATTTGGTCGCCTTTCCTGCAAATTACAGGCTCTCGGAGTTTGCCAAGTTCATTGACCAGGATAGCACAATCACAATAGAACATGTCAGTCGATATCTTACACAGTTGGGCGAAGCATCCATTGAAGAGGCCCATCGAGTTCGTTTCTTCTCCTTGTCTCTGTCAGGACTAGCCTTCACTTGGTTTTCATCGCTGTCAGTTAACTCCATTGTCAATTGGGCCGACCTAGAGAAGAAATTTCATATATATTTCTACACTAGGACAGGAAAAAAGAAGATTACCGATTTGACAACTATAAGGCAGAGAACTAATAAATCGGACACCGAGTTTCTTCAGAGGTTTCAAGAAACCAGAAATTTGTGCTTCTCACTGAGCTTAACTGATGATCAGCTGGCTGCTTTGCCTATTCAAGGAATATTGCCAACGTGGAGAGAGAAGCTGTTGGGACAAGAATTTGACAACCTAGATCAGTTGGCTCAACAAGTGGCAGCGCTCAATAGCCAATTCTAGAATATGCGCAGAGATACCTGATTCTAGAAAAGTACCACAATAGCCGAAGTCTATAATCCATATTCAGTCGATGACGACTATGAGGACGAAGAAGAAGAAGAGGTTGCTACGGCCGAATGGAATTGGGGTAAGAAGATAGTAATGGTGCCAAATCCTTAGGAAAGAGGAGTTGAAGAGAGCTATGACTTTGACGTCACAAAATCAGACAATCTCTTTGATTTCTTGCTCGAGAAGGGACAGATCAAGTTGCCCGACAATCATGTTATGTTGCCTCCCGATCAGTTGAAGAATAAGAAGTCCTGCAAAATTTTACAATGCCACTTCTCATTCTACTAATGTGTGTAGAGTTTTCCGACAGCATATACAGAGGGCTATTCAATAGGGAAGGCTCAAATCTGATACAACTCGAAAGATGAAAGTTGATGATAATCCTTTCCCTAGAGATCAAAATATGGTTGATGCTAGGTTGCTCAAAGGAAAGGCTAAAGTCCTAACATCAATTAGATCAAGAGAAACTGGAACAGTCGATCCTTAGGTGCAAATATCGGCTGATGAATATAGAGAAATTAGAAGGCGTCGTGGCCAACAAAAGAGCCAATATGAGCAGGGAGAAACATCGAAGGATGGGGCGACAAGGCCGCGTGTTACATCTCAAATTTTATTGAATAAATGGCAGCGATAGAAGAAAAATGATTATCAGCGTTGGTTAGAAGAGCAAGAATACCAGTGTCAACAGGAAAAAGAGAAGTATGAAAGAAAGCAAGCTGAATCACATGTTGTCCTTTCTTCAGACATTGCTGAAACGAAGGTTTGAAATTACCTACCAGAAATAATTGTCCGGAGTATAGCGAGCAATATTAGGAGTTTAGGCAATCTCAAGCCAACTGCCGGTCTATCCATGCTCAAGATGGGTATCATCATAATAACATGGATTGGCACTTAAAAATAGAAATGTTCATGATCGGCTTGGAAAGCGAGTTGTTGATCAAAACTGGGCTGATTATGAAGAAGAAAGTAATGAGGAAGAATATATTTGGTAGGAAGGCCAATGATGTCCAGGAGGTCTTACAAGAAGCCAGAAAAGAAGAGTGCAACACCTAAGGAACAGAGAACTAGAACAGGCTCAGGAGTCTGGCAAACCTTAAGTGTGGCATGCTAAGCAAATAGCCGATAGGGGGCAACCATCGGCTAATATTTAGATGGCTTTTCTATTGCCGTCAGAATTTAGAGATCCAGTAGATCAAGAAGTCTATTCGGATTTTGATGAATCAGAGTATGAAGAGATAGTTGCCAAGTTGATAGTTATACAACATGCCATATTTGATAAGCCAGTCAAGCATCGGCACTTAAAGGCTTTATATGTAAAAGGTTTTGTTGATGGGAAGCCGATGAACAAGATGTTGGTGGATGGAGGTGCTTCTGTCAATCTTATGCCTTACACCACTTTTCGTAAGCTTGGCAAGGGACCAGGAGATTTGATTGAAACTGATATGATGCTTAAGGATTTTGGAGGTAATGCATCTAAGACCAGGGGGCAATGAACGTCGAATTGACAATCAAAAGTAAAACTTTGCTCACCACATTCTTTGTCATTGATAGAAAAGGGTCAAACAGTTTACTCCTTGGTCGTGATTGGATTCATGCAAACTGCTGTGTGCCGTCAACCATGTATCAGTGTTTGATTCAATGGCATGGAGACGATGTCGAGCTAGTTCACGCTAATGAATCTGTGAGTATCGCAACAGCCGATCCAGTATTTTGGGAGCTAGAAGACTTTGAGTGCTTTTCTGACAAGTTATGGGAAGGAGGCTTCATTAAGATCAGTAATGAAAGCGAACAGCCGATCCAAGCAGTCGGCTTTGAAAATTCGTTTTAATGGATAATCCAATAGATGGTACAGATGGCAAACTAGGACATGGCTTTACGTCGGCTGATGAATTAGAAGAGATAGATATTGGTTCTGGAGATAGACCTAGGCCGACGTATATAAGTACCAAGTTGGATCCTGAGTATAAGCAAGAGTTAGTGGGTTTATTAAAGGAATTTAAAGATTGTTTTGCTTGGGAATACTATGAGATGCCTGGTCTAGACTGATCGATTGTTGAACATCAGTTGCCAATCAAACCTGGATATCGGCCGTTTAAACAAGCTTCGAGGAGATTCGACCCAAATGTACTTAATGATATCCAAAAGGAAACTGAAAGATTACTAGAAGCAAAGTTTTTTCGACCGTGCCGATATGCAGAGTGGATATCGAATGTTGTTCCTATGTATAAGAAGAATGAAAAGTTAAGAGTTTGCTTCAATTTTAGAGATCTGAACAAGGCTACACCCATGGATGGTTATTCGATGCCGATAGCTGATATATTGGTAGACGCAGCAGCCGGGCACAAGGTTATTAGCTTCATGGACGGCAATGTAGGATATAACCAAATTTTCATGGCTGAGGAAGACATTGCAAAGATAGCTTTCAGATGCCCTGGCGCAATCGGTTTATTTGAATGTGTTGTGATGACCTTTGGTCTGAAGAATGCCGGTGCAACTTATCAGAGGGCAATGAATTATATTTTTCATAAGTTGATCGGCAAGATTGTTGAAATCTACATTTATGATGTAATGATGAAATCCAAGGGATACAAGGAACATCTGGCTGATTTGCGGGAGACTCTGGAGTGCACAAGAAAACATGGTCTAAAGATGAATCCTAATAAGTGTGCCTTTGAAGTATCAGCTGGACAATTCTTGGGTTTCATGGTCCACAAGAGAGGAATCGAAATTGATCAAAAAAACATGAAAGCAATTGATGAGGCAGTGCCCCCGACTACTAAAATAGAGTTACAATCTTTGCTTGGTAAAATTAATTTTATCAGGAGGTTTATTTCAAATTTATCGGAGAGAGTTCTGCCGTTTTCTCTCTTGTTGAAGTTGAAAAATGATCAAGAATTTAAATGGGGTGACGTACAACAAAAAGCGTTTGAGGAGATAAAAGAATACATGAAATGTCCACCCGTGTTGATCCCTCCTCAGCAAGGTAAGCCTTTTAAGTTGTACATATCGGCTGATGACCAAACGATTGGATCGGCCCTGATGCAAGAGTTCGAAGGGAAAGAGTGAGTTGTTTTCTATCTCAGTAGAAGGCTTCTGGATCTAGAGACAAGATATTCTCCCATCGAGAAGTTATGCTTATGCTTATATTTCTCTTGCACTAAGTTACGACATTACTTGTCGGCTGAGTGTACAGTTGTCTCCAAGACTGATGTGATCAAGCACATGCTATCAATGCCAATATTAAATGGAAGAATGGGAAAGTGGATTCTTGCATTGCCAGAATTTGACTTGAGCTACGAATCAACTAAAGTAGTCAAAGGGCAAGTAATAGCCGATTTTGTCACCCAGCATCATAAGCCAAGTGTTGGCTATGTGGAGCCGGTGCCCTGGACGTTGTTCTTTGATGGGTCATCATGCAATTAAGGTGGTGGCATTGGTGTTGTTATTATTTCACCTAGGGGGGCAAGTTTTGAGTTTGCTTTTCTACCTGAACCAATGATTACCAACAACTAGGTGGAATATGAAGCTATTCTTAAGGGGCTTCAACTTCTTCGTGAAGTAAAAGCCGAGGCAATTGAAGTATTTGGAGATTCACAGTTAATTATTAATCAGTTGATCGGCCTATATGAACGCAAAGAAGATACTCTGAGAGGATATTATGATGAGTGCCAAGGGTTTCTCAAGGAATTTCCTTATGTCTCTCTTCAACATATTCCAAGAGCACAAAATCAAGAAGCTAATCGTTTAGCTTAAAGTGCGTCAGGTTATCGAGTGTTTCAAGAGGTCTTAAGTAGTGAAACCTCGAATAATGATTGGAGAGTTGAAATAGTCGATTACCTTAGGAATCCATCATAGAAAGTTACCAGAAAGCTAAGGTACAAATCGACTAAGTATGTTTTACTAGATGATCAGCTATATTACAAAATAGTCGATGGAGTGTTGCTTAAATGCTTGAATTAAGAAGAAGTTAAGGTGTTGATGGGTGAAGTACATGAAGGGATATGTGAAGCTCATCAATCGGCTTATAAGATGAAATGGATTATTCACAGGACTAGATATTTCTGGCCAACAATACTGGAAGACTGTTTTGAATATATAAGGGGTGCAAAGATTGCCAATGTTTTGGTAATGTTCAGAAATCACCCGCATCGACTATGAATCCAATAATCAAACCATGGCCGTTCCAAGGTTGGGGAATTGATCTAATTGGCTAGATTTTTCCGCCTTCAAGTAAAGGACATAAGTTCATATTGGTAGCAATGGATTACTTCACTAAGTGGGTTGAGGCAATTCCTTTGAAGATGGTAACCTCAAAGAACATGGTTGATTTTGTCAAGGAGCATATTGTGTATCATTTTGGGATTCCTCAAACTATCACCACCGATCAAGGGACAATGTTCACATCAGAAGAGTTTGGAGATTTTGCTGCCAGTATGGGAATTAAGCTGCTAAATTCTTCTCCTTATTATGCTCAGGCTAATGGCTAGGCAGAGACATCCAATCAGATTATGATTAAGCTAATCAAGAAAAAGATTGAGGAACATCCAAGGAAGTAGCATTCAACGCTTAATGAGGCATTATGGGCATATAGGATGGCCTATCATGGATCGATTAAAACATTGCCTTATGAACTTGTGTATGGTCATAATGCAGTCCTTCCTTGGGAAATTTAAAGTGGATCGAGGTGTGTCACATTGCAAAATGATTTGTCAGCCGAAGTCTACAAGAATCTTATGATAGATGACTTAGAGGACTTGAGTTGCCATCGACTGCGTGCTCTTGAGAATATCGAAGCCAATAAGCTGAGGATTGCAAAGTATTACAACAAAAAAGTCAGGGGCAAACAATTTTCTGAAGGAGACTTAGTCTGGAAGGTGAAATTGCCGATCGGGTCAAAGGACAGCAAGTTCGGCAAATGGTCGCCTAGTTGGGAAGGACCTTATTGGATTAAAAGTTGTGCGCCTAGCAATGCTTATATTTTGGAAACACTAGGAGAAGAAGAAGAGTTTGATAAAGCAATCAATGGAAAATATCTAAAGAAATATTATCCTAGCGTTTGGATTAATACTTGACAGCCGATTTTATTCAATCATTGGCTCTAATAGCCGATACCAGAAGGGTGTTGTCTCTAGTTCACAAACAAACCCAAAGGGGGAAAAGCCAGTACAATATGTATCGCCTATAAGAGCAAAACAAACATGGATAAATTGATGCATGGAACATGGAGTACGAGGCAAAAAGAGAAACCAATTAAAACAAAGAAATTATTTGCCAGCTTCTCCTATTGTAAGCTAAAGGTCGGGGAACACTTTATTCACTATGTCCTCGGCCTGGGTAGCGAAGGCTACGGAGTTGGCGGCGTCGAAGAAATCCTTGACCAGGTGGTCATGATCCCCAGGGTGTTCGGTGGCTAGAAAACCATGGGGAAGAAGCTGAAGCTCATGGCCAGAGCGGGCTTGCGCAGCAGCCAACGCCATGGCAGCACCATGATGAACGCCAAGAAGAGTGACCTCTCTAACACAGTTCAAAATGTCATGCAAGCGAACCACCAGAATGGCGCCCCTAGCATTGATGAATCCCGCTGCGTACTCCGCAGCTGTTCGGAGGCTTTCCAGCTGAGCCGATAGATCTAAAAAGATTCAAGAGAGGGATGATCAAGATCTTGAAGATAAAATCAAAAAGATATAGAAAGTTGTGGTAGGCATCTCACCCATGATTCTGGCCTCGGCCTTAGCCAACCTATCCTCCACCGGGTCGGCCTCGGAGGATGATCGGCATCGAGCCATGGCCAGAGCCGATTCTGCGATGGAGAGGCAGTCGGCGAGCTTCTAGCTAGCCCAATCGATGGAGGCAATCAGGTCGTCGTTGTCAATCTGCCTCCTCGGGTAGCAGGGAGCTAGCGGTGAGTTGTTGACGAAGACGACCCTAGAAGTTGAGCGGAGTTGGCCCTATGGTTCGGGATGATGGGAGCATCCCGGGTTGCACCTTCCTGATGATGAAGACGTCGGCATGGTGACACAGACCCGTTGAAGGCCTCCTCAGCAGACCTCTTGCCATTCTCCATTCCTTCAAACCTATGGGAAGGCAGAATCACACCAAGGATATGGAAGGTTTGGGACGAAGCAGGATGTTTTTCAATACACGACCGTGGCCCGTATATATAGCTCGGGAGGTGAGAAGATAGGCTTCGTCGGGGTTATGGAATTAAAGTCAGATATAGAAATGGATCGACACTCCAGAAATTCAGGGGATTGATCACGAAGAGACAACAGATTCGGACTTATTGCTTCCCATAATTACAAAATATCATGGGATTAATACAAAAGGTTTACATTGGCTAGCAATCAGCCCACCAAGGCTTCTTTGGATTGAAGAGAGTCCGAATCCCCACCAGGCCGAAGGTCATCATGGACCAAGTCACATCAGCCTGTTGATAAATTGCATCAGGGGAAGGGGAAAGGCCGCCTGCTTAAAAGATGCCCATATACCCAACCGATTTCTCAGTGACCGGGAAACAATGGGAAAAAAGCCACCTAATAAAAAATGCCCATTTCTCGATGGCTGGGAAACCATGGGAAAGAAGTATGCGGTTTTCCCAACGGGCATTTGATGAAGCGAACAAGGGGAAGGTGTCCACACATTTTAGCCCTTGGAAACACTAGAACAGCTCTGCGATCATGGTGAGAATACTCAGGTGATGTCACAAGAATTCTTCTAACCGCAGTAACTGATCCTCTTGCTCGACAAGGCGCTAAAATGAGCGACACAATCACCTACGCACAAGAATTCTTCTAACCACTCAAGATCCTCATAGCGAAGAATTAGACCATGGAGGGTCCGGCGGAGCCAGGGGCACTCGAGGAAGCAAGCAGAAGAGAAACATAACTGAGTTGTTGAGTTGCTCTTGCCAGAGTCGGATAGACATTTTATAGTCAGCCTAGAAAGATGGATCCAAGCGCCCATGAAGCAATGATGCTCTCGTAAAGTTTTAAAGCATGGGCTGATAAGCTGGCAAAGATGATGACAGATAGTAGACCCCAGATCAAGATTCTCTACCCGTGACTATGGACCTATCGGAGGCACAAGCATGGAAATTTTGGAATAAAATTACTTTTATCCCAAAATTGGGGGCATGTGTTTACACCAAAATTTGGGAAGAGAAATACGGGAACTCGAAGCTTCCAAGATCATGTCAATCGAGGAATCAATTGCATAAGGATCGATATCAGCTGTTTCAGATGCACCGGAATTGACTCTCTTCGAATGGCGTCATCAGACAACGACAATGAGCTATGGTTGGTGTCAAGGAAAACATGTCGGACTCTACAAAAAGGGAAAGATTAGGGTCCAAGTTATCTTAAATTAGGAATGTTTTATTCTATACCAAAGATTGTAATGAGTCGTGCTTAAGTAGGATTCATGCTTAGATTCCGGGTATAAATATTGGACCCCGGCTATTGTAAAAGGACATCCAATCAATCAAATACAATTTACTTTTTTCGGCTCCGTGCCAACCCTTAGGAGTAGGAGTAGAGTAGATCTCGATGAGTTCTTCAACAAGCAGGGCTACATCGGTCTGGCCAACCTCCGGCTTGTCTGTAAGTACCATCATGGCTTATACTTCTCTTTGTATGGCTACATCGATCCGGTCAACCTCCACTGTGAACTCTAGTATAAGCTAGTTATCGACTCTTATCTAGTTCAAGTACGGTTGATTCGATCCGATCTACCTCCACTGCTCGAGCTAGATTAAGGTCAAGTTATCGGCTCTACCTAAGGGTGGCGTCCTTCGGGTAGATTCATTAAGTTATCGATCTTGCTGATGTTTTTGTCATTATTAGTTTTCAGCAATATCAACCTGCCCGGTAGAGATCGATCTAGACCAGCCTCATATCCTTTAGTCCATCGTTTGCCTTGCTACAACATGATATCATTTACCTTTAGCGACGATTTATGTTTCATCGTCCGTTTTTACTTCGATCTTGATCGTGCATAATACGTGGTTAAGGCATGTATGATCTTGAAGAGGTTTGCTGGCTAGTTAAATCTGGTCTACAGCCCACTATTATGGTTGTAACGATCCGATCAATCCCCATTGATAGCACTGTAGATTGGAGGATGCTAGTTAGTAGATCTGTTCTTGATTAGACGTGACCCTAACTGTTTGCTATGCCTGCATCGGCTAAATAGCCGATCGCCTATGCATTAACGTCTACAGTGTGCTTACATGATTCTATTGAATGTGAATATATTTGTTTACTTTAAAGGTTTGATTTGTTGTCCTTATCATGGTTGCATCGATCCGGTCGATCCCCACTGTTAGGGATAGAAGGTTAGGTCTGATGAGTCCATAGGTTTGTCCACATGAAATAGTCAATTGTTCACACGTTGTAGTCCCTTTTCACCTGAATCGGCTATTTTAGCCGATTCACCTGAGCCTTCACGTATAGCATGTCTTTTAGAAAGCCTGTTGAAATAAAGATATTTTTGCAGATTCTTCAATTTTATTGTTATTATCATCATAGCTGTCATCGATCCGGTCGAACCTCACTGTTGATGGTAATAGATTCGATTCAGAGCGTTTGTAGATCCATTTGTATCAGATAGTCGATTTGTTCGCATGCTATATCCTTTCTCACTAGATTCATAGGCTCAATGCTTTATACTGGTGATGTTTGCCTAGCTGGTGATCTCAATTATATCTACGTGTACTGTACCTGTCAACATAAAATCAATCGCAACCCACGAGCTTTACAGTCCGTAACGGCCGATTTCTATGCGTATTGGCTATTTAGTCGATTTTCCCGTCTGGCTGCTCCCAAAGCGACACACTTAGAACTGTCTGGGCAAAGACCGACATGTTCCACCTTAAATTACTGATAAACTTTCTCTCTTTGTCAATTGTTGGTCAAATTGACTGGCATGTCTTGGGAGGAATTCACAGGATCGGTTACCCCTGCGTTGAAGCCAAGCGGATCTCCAGCCTTGCTCCATCAACAGATCCTTTTGGCTTGTCGTGTGTCGACACACATTTTTGTGCTGGCACACATTTTGGCACGCCTAGTGGGACCACCACTATCGTCATGGCGACTTATAATAACAATGACATCCTTATGGTACCTTATTGTCGATGTTTCGTACAAGCAAGGTTCTTTGATTTGGTGGACCCGAGGGGTCGGGAAGCGGGCGTCGCTCCCTTGGGTCCATAACGCGGTGACGGCATGTCCGTCATTCGTGGAGATCACAAATCCTTTTCTGGAGTGTAGTGGTTGTCGTGTATCTTCGTCGGGTTCCGTGTCCCAGAGCTGAAGGCGGCGCCTACAACTCTACAGGGCGAGGAGTACGCGCCTGCAATACCTTTTGGGCTCTACGGCGCCTGGGAGGGTCTAAAGCACCTGTCTAGTCGTTCCCTGGCAGTACCTTTCCTGCCGGGGCGCAGGGTATGGTCCTTGAGGCCGTGGTTGACCCGAACGTCTTGTCTTGCTCTGTACCCATCATCATGGGGGAACGGGAGAGAAGTTATCAGGTAAGATGAAACCAGTCTCTGGACATCAAACAGGGCAAGGTTCGTCCTCGATCGTCGGGCGAGGCGGAGCCTAGTCCTTATCCCTTGGGCTTGACCGAGCCCACCCCTCGAGGGTCGGGCGAGGCGGAGTGTATCCCTCAACCCTTGGGCAAGGCGGAGACTAGCCTTCAGCTCTCGAGTGAGGCGGAGCTGCCCCGATGGCGTTGGGCGGAACAGAGGCTAGCCCTTTGCCCTCGGGCGAGGCGGGACTGGCCTAAAGGTGTCGGGTGAGACGGAGGCCAGCCCTTTGCCCTCGGGCGAGGCGGGGCTGGCCCAAAGGCGTCGGGCGAGACGGAACCTAACTTTCGCCATTCGGGCAAGGAACGTAGCGACACCCTTGTCCGTCCAGAAGTTTTTAACATTCAATGGTTATTGGTTCCACCTTCTGGGGTACCCTGGTATTAGGTCCCCGACAGTAGCCCCCGAGCCTCCAGGTGATTCGGATAGAACCGCCTGGAGGGTGTTTTCGATTTCGTCAGAGTCATTTTGCTAGAGGGTGCGCGCGAGCGCACCCGATGGGTGTAACCCCCGAGCCTCCAGGTGATTCGGATAGAACCGCCTAGGGGGTTGTATCGGACCCTTCGCGGGTAAGGCTGAAGGACTTAGATATTCATCAACTGGATATTTTTTCGAGGGGGTCGTGGTATCCCGTTCGCGGGGATCTCATTCAGGGCTGACCTAACTAGGGCTTGGCCTTGGATCGAGACCCCAGTAATGCTTGCGCCCTTGATTTCAGATCGTTCGTGGACCTGCCCTCAGTTGGGCCGGCCGCCGAGCTTTTGGGCCCTAGGTGGGCCAAATAGAAAAAATCTTTGTGACCTGCCTTCCCTAGGTGGGAGGAGAGTCCGAATTCTCCTAGGGAAGGCGAGCCGTCCACCGTGATTTTTGGTGGGAAAGGATAGGGACTGCGGGCGCGTGTCCCGCGACGTGACGCGGCGGTGCGTGTGGCAGGCCCGGAGATCGAGGCGGACGGTTGCCCTTCTCGCGCCCGTCGCCCCTATAAAACCACAGGGTTCACCCCCAAGGTTCCGTATTTCACCCCCTTGCCTTTGCGTCTGAGACATCCGCCGCCAATCGCCCCAGCCTCCTGTGCTCGCACCACCACCGTCGACCGGCTTGCGTCCGTGTTGCAGCCACCATCAAGCTTGCGCCTGTCCTATAGCCATCGTCGATCTTGCGCCCACCTTCTCCCCAATAAATTTAATGGAGTTGTGGGGCAGATCTAGCATCACCTCTCGGCGTTTGGAGGGCCTCGTCCGTCGTGGCCTTCTCCATCCATTATCCGCCGTCCAGGTGTGGCTGATACCTGGTGACGAGGGTGAGCCGGTGCCGCCCGAAGGGTATGTCGTATCTTTCGCCATCTTCCATGAGCGGGGATTTGCGGTACCCGCTCATAGATTACTTCGGGGGCTACTGGATTACTATGAGGTGGAGCTGCAACATCTTACTCCCAACGGGGTTCAACATATGGCAGCGTTTGTTGCCCTGTGTGAGGGTTTCTTGGGGATCGATCCCCATTTTGATCTGTGGCGGTATTTCTTTACCGTCAGTTTGTCGAAGAGGAAGATTGGGGGGAAGGATGTGAGCGTGCTGATGGGATGCGCCAGTATTCATCTGCGCCATACCCGGTCGAAGGGTTACCCGTTCATGCGTCTGGCGACGTCTAACAAGGGATGGCACTCGCAGTGGTTTTATGTCAGGGATGATGTACATGCCACCCTGCCGAGGTACACCGGGCGCCTTATCGAAGAGGCTCCAGAGTCGTGGGCTTGGGGCGTCCAGTTCAAAGACAAGAAACACCTTTCCGACCTTCTTTCCACCCTCCAAGCTTTGAAGGAACGGGGCGTAAAGGGGACGGGAATTATCGGTGCCTATCATGCGAGGAGGGTAGCGCCGCTAATGATGCGCACGCTTCCCCTGCACCGGATGATGCCCGGGATATCGTTTCGAGGGGATGGTGCTTGTTGACGAGGCGCTCCCTTTCTCAGAAGTGGCGCAGCGCATTAAGGAGGCGACGGAGCCAACGAAGGATTCCAAAGGCAGTGTCCTCGACATTGTGTATCCAGTGCCCGGACATCCCCCAATGCGGCCGGAACATGGGTTCTTCGAATTCGTAAGCCTTCTTCTCCTATGCTCTTTCTTTTTCCTGAATCTTCATCTTTTTTGATACTTGCTTTTGCGATGTTGGGACCAGCCGGGGGTCTAGTCTTCAAAGACAGTCCGGTTCCATTGCCAAAGGACAAGGCCGTGGCGGCGGTGAATCGCCTCGCGGCTGAGCGGGACAAGAAGGCAAGGGAGCTGATGAAGAAGGAGACATGACAGAAAGCAGGAAGCACAGGATCAGGGAGAGGACGTGAGCAGTGATGATGACGACGAGGATGATGATGATGATGATGACGAGGTAGTCGTCGATGTGGATTGGGGTGTCCCGGAGGACGAGGACACGTTGACAAGTGCCCACCCGTCCGTGCAGGGACCCTTCCCATTCCACGCGGAGGGAAGTGAGTCGGTGAAGTCAGTGGAGGACGGAGAGTCCGCCGCTTTGCACGGCGTGCCGGCCGAGGATCGGTGGATGGGGGAAAGCGGGTCTGCCACCGCTGACCCCGAGGTGATGGTCGAGAGGGGCGGCCCTGGTGCCGCGCCCCATGAGATGATGGAGGGGAGCGGCTCTGGTCCCGCGCCCCATGAGGTGAGGGAGATGAGCCCCCCTACCTCGGAGCAGGGGGCAGGCTCAAAACGGTCCCGCCCAGACGAGTCGGGGCAGGGATCGGGGGCTCCATCCCCAAAACGCTTCCGCCGGCCGAGGGCGTCAGGGTAAGATGCTGATTCCCCTATTTTCATCCTTTTTCCATTTCTATTTTGACCTGATGGCTATTACCTTTGTGTAGGTTCTTGCGGACGGGTCACCCCCTGGGGCTGGTGCCCAAAAAGAGCCTCGCCATTTAGGCGGGACGGATGGCGCTGCCCGACGTCGCCCCTGTTTCAGGCAGGATCGGTGCCGATGTTGGGGCTATGTTGGCCGATCCGACGGCGCCTGTGGTGACGCCCGCGCCCTCGGTGGTTGCCGAGCAGAGCCAGGCTCAGCTGGACGCCGCCATGGTGGTGCTTGAGGGTGCAGTGCAGTCCGTGCCACCAGTGGCCTAGGTGGATCCGCCCAAGATGCTCGAAGCGGCCCAGATGGAGGAGGGTCCAGTCGGAGGGTCCTCGAGCATGGCGGTGGTGCTGCATAGGGTCAGGAGGGAGCCGCCCCCGGCCCCTTTGTCAGGAGGAAGCCGCTCCCCCGTGCGGCGGGAGCCGCCGCTCCAGTGGATAGCCGCCCAGAATCCGACGTCGGCTCTTTTCTCGCTCGATGATCTTGCCGAGAGCATGGAGCGGGAGGGTCTTGACATCGGGATTTCGACCATGCTGGATGCCCTGGACCAGGCCAGAGGAGCCCTGCGTGAAATCGTTGTTCCTACTACCCAGGTACTCGCTTGGTTTTCTTCTTTCTTCGCATGTTTTTGTGTTTTCATATTTCTGATACCAGTCTTCTTCCTCTTCAGACTCTTGTTGCTCGTAGTCGGAATAAATCCCGATTCCTCCGCGAGTAGAAGGCGGAGTGGGATCGCCTTTCCGAGGAGGCCCGGCTGCGAGCAGATATGGCAGCACAGCTTGCTGCCGCCCAGGAGCGGGAGGCCCAGGCGCGTCAGGACGCGGAGGAGGCCCACGGGATGTTTGAGGATTTGTCGGCGAGGTCAAAGCTGGATGAGGAGGAGATCGCCAGGCTCCGAAAGGAGCGAGACGAGCTGCTGCAGAGGAATGCCACGGCAAATGAGAAGGCCGGCGAGGTCCTAAAGGAGCTGGAGATGGAGCGGGACCTCAGACGGAAGGCCGAGAGTAGGGCCACGGCCCTTCAGCAGAAGGTGGACGAGGACGTCGAGGTGGTCCGCTCCCTCCGGGCGGATCTCGGTGACACGGTGAGCCGAAGGTTGAGCGCCGAAAACGTCTCTATCAAGCTGGAAAAGGAGCTTGCCCATGTATGAAGGACCCTTCATACTAAGAGCGATGAGCACGATCTTCTGCAAGCTGCGGTCAGGGTGGTTCTTGATGCCCTGAAGGTGGTGGAGCTGGTGGAGACCAGCCCGCTCACGGCTCGTGCCGCAGGTATCACGGCTCGGGTGGGCCAGCTTGAGGAGAGTGTTTTTCACGCCGGGATCACCCAGGCCTTCACCGTCGCCCATGCTCATTACGAGAAGGAGATCAACCTGAAGGTGATGAGCGAAGGTTTCCCGCCTACCTATGAGGATGATGAGCTGGAGGCAATTGAGAAGATGGTGGCTCCCCTTGCGAAAAACCTGGCGGATAATCTGAAAGAAATGGTTCTCCCTTCGCAGGAGTAGTTAGTCGAATAATTTTGAGCACAACTTATATGTAATATGTGAACAAGTGTCGGCATTTCTGAGTCTGGACGTAGTTTCGTGATTTTGCTTCGTAATTTCGTTTTGTTTGATTTTTTGCGATCTTACCAATCTGTTCCCCCGAATCTTGCCGCTGGTCTTGATGCGAGGAGATTGTTTAAAAAAAAGGAAGGGAGGTAGCCGTACCGTAACCAGCCCCCGAGTAAGGTCCGACCCCTTGCATTTGCTGGGGTCGGTGTTACTAGAGACCGGAACGTTTGGATGGAATCCCATTCCGTGGTTTTTGTGACAGGGTCGGCAAAGTCCTTGGATGGCATTGCAATATTCCCTGCCCTGTCTTCCAACAGAATTCCCCAAATGGGGACTCTATGGGCTCGGCAAGGTAGGGCCTTCGAACCTGTGTCCCTGTATTGAGCGGCTCGAGCCCCCAGGCCTTGTCAGGGTCTGATAGGGGTCGGCCGTAATTTGCGTGTTACCCCGTCTTCGATTTTCGCAATCGCAGGGGCTGAGTAAACGACACTTGCCTCGACGGCTCGAGTATCGCGCTCAATGAGCTCGCTAATGGGTACGTTTGTGTGGAATCCGGGTCCATCATTTGCTGATGGGGTCGGCAGAGCCCTCTGGTGGCACTCCACAACTTCTTAACCTGGCTCCCGGCAGATGCCCGAGCCGTTCGATAGGCTCAGGCGGCCCGATGGCCTCTCCTCGATGGAGATTCTGTGGGTTTGGCTCGGGATTAGAATCGAACGAGAAAAGGTTGAGACGTCCCTATTTGTTTCTGAGCGGGGTCGGGCAAGGCCGCTGGGGTTCGTCTTAGTTATTTCTCCCTGGCTCTGTTCGGTATGAGGCGGCCTCGAGCCCTTCGCGGGCCGGCCTTCGAACCTCGGCCTACTGTCACCTATATCGAATGAGGCGACGGCCATTTCGTGATGCGTCATGAAGCGTTGGGATGCAACGTTTTACATATGTAATGTTTGAATGCATAATTTAATCGAAATAAAGGCGGGGTCGGTAACATTACCTTGGTAGCATGAGTGGCAGAAAAGCTCCTACCAGATGGGTTCGGGCCCTGATGTTTGTGACGAGGTTTGGAGTAACCTGCATAAGAATAGCTATTCTTTGTTTTTTCGTATCTCGGTGGTGGTCCAAGCCGTCTGATCGACTTGGGCAACCTGACAGCTTCTCCTTTGCGGGAGATTCTATAGGCGGGCCCCTCCGAACCCTTCTTAAGAAGGCAGATGTCGAAGCCGGAGATGCGGGGGGCGTTGAGTATGATTTTTTTGGTGAACAGAAACACCGTAGCTATCGAGGCGTAGGGTCTGCTAGTTCGTCCAGTTTTATTCAAAGTTTTATGCCCGCATTTTGCGCCCCTGGTTTCAAGCGTACGGAGGGGTCGGGTGAGGAGGATGTCTAGACTGGTAGACATCCTCGGTAGCCCCCAAGTGACATTCGTGTCCCCGCCGTTTGACGGGGGTCAGAAGCTTGGTAATGAATTTTAACGCGTAAAGTAAGAAGGCAGAGATGCTTATCTTTCTTTGGACATTCGTTCGTCGTTTGCTCCTCTTCACAGAGGTCCTGTCATCGGATCGTTCCGTGGTCCTACATGGGGAGGCGAAGGGTCATCTGCCCATGCAGGCGCCTTAATTGTCGCGTCCAAAGCGGGTCAGTGGCGGGCCATACCCAGGCAGTATCCCGTTTGACCAGGGGGCGCCTCGTCGACCGAGGCGCGTCCCCTCAGGGGTCTATCAGCATTGATTTTGCATTTAAGTAGGGAAAGGGAGAGAGTTTTTCATCCCAACCTTTCGCCTTTCCTTAGCTGCAGCCCCTCCACTTTAAATAGGGAGGGGGAGGGGAGTTCTCATCCCATCTCTTATTCTGCCTCTGAACCGCTACCTCTCCTTCTTCCTTTCCGCTGGATACGTCCGTGTGTTGCGGTGGTTCCTGAGTGAGGAAGGGTAATGCTAGAGAGAGAGAGGAAAACTCACTGATCTGCTCATGAATCCGGAGTGTGATGTCGAGCTGGAGGTCATCCAACGTAGATGAGGTGGTGCGGGCCACCTTTGCCGGGAAGAGCTTGCTGCCGCCGAAAGAGGAGTACTGGAGGGTGCCAGACATCGTCAGCCTTGCCGTCGTTCATTGCGGCCTCCCCACGGCGGGAGGCGCCTCCCGTTCAGGCGCCGTTGTCGGGGTTGCGGCTGATGATGATGGCGTAGTCCCCAGATGCCCCGGTGGAGGGGCACCACAGTTGCCGACGTGGAGCACGACATTGCAGGTAACGGTGCCTTCGAGGACCCCAGGGAGCGGCGGGACATCGCCGATGGAGAGCGTGGCGCGGTGGCCGCAGTAGACGAACTGGCCCGTGCACATGCCCCGGGCATTGCCGATGGAGAGCGTGGCGTGGTGGCCGCAGTAGTATTTGTAGTAAAGCTAGGCAAAGGCTGTAATTGAATAATTTTGTGGGGAAGCCCCCGAGTAAACAGTCCTCTGAATTTACAAGTATGTAAGTCCTTTTTGTGATGAAATCACTTTGTATGTGGTGAATTTGTGCAAAAAATGAACAAATTTTCATCTTTCGTTACGGCAGATGGCCCTTTAGCTTCCTCTTTTTGTAAAAAAGGTTTTTGTGCCCTCCGACCCTTCCCATGGTTTAAGCCGTAAGAAACTAGGAGTGCGGGTGAAATAATTCTGATCGCACTGGTGAGCAAAGAGGTCGCAGCCGCTGGGGCGTGGGTCTCCCACAGCCCTACTAGTTATAGTCAGAATTTATTCCCAAAATCTTAGTCCTTACGACTTGTTTACGAGAAGAACGGAAAACTTAGAGAATGTTTGTAAATATAACACAGGAAGTTTTTGCAAGCGTACTACTTGTATTACTTATGTCAGCCCCCGAGTGAGGTCTGACCCCTCGCGTTTTGTAGGGGTCGGAAGTCACTAAGGATTGAGGTTTTGTAATGACAAAAACTGATAAGGAGTATGCGCTTATTTAAGGGTAAAAACGACGTAGCTGCTCAATGTTCCAGGCGTTGTTGAAGACCTCGTCGTTGATGGTTTTCAACCTGTAGGTGCTCGGGTGAAGTACTTCTGCGACGACGTAGGGCCCCTCACAGGGCGGTGAGAGTTTGTGGCGGTCCTTGTTGCTCTGCACAAGGCGGAGGACGAGGTCCCAGACGTTGATGGATCGACCTCGTACCCGTCGGCTATGGTACCGTCGCAACGCCTGCTGGTACTTAGCTGAACGGAGGAGGGCGATGTCGCGGGCTTCATCAAGCTGGTCCATGGCGTCTTGGTGGGATGCCTCGGCCCCCTGTTCGTCGTATGCTCTGATTCTTGGTGCTCCATAGTCAAGGTCCGTTGGGAGAACGGCCTCGGAACCGTAGACCATGAAGAAGGGTGTGTAGCAAGTGGCTCGGCTAGGAGTTGTCCTCAGGCTCCAGAGTACGGCCTGAAGCTCAGCGAGCCAGCGCGCGCTGAACTTGTTCAACCGGTTGAAAATTCTCGGCTTAAGGCCTTGCAGGAGCATGCCGTTTGCGCGCTCGACCTGCCCGTTCGTCCGGGGGTGCGCGACGGCCACCCAACTGATCCGGATGTGTTGTTCATCATAGAATTGAATGAATTTCCTACCGGTGAACTACGTGTCGTTGTCTGTGATGATGGAGTTTGGTACTCCAAAGCGATGGATGATGTCGAGGAAGAATAGCACAGCTTGCTCGGATTTGATCATCGATATTGGTCGAGCTTCAATCCATTTTGTAAACTTGTCTATGGTGACAAGCAGGTGGGTCAAGCCCCGGGGTGCCTTTTTGAGTGGCCCAACCAGGTCGAGCCCCCAGACCGTGAAGGGCCATGTGATGGGGATCATCTGGAGTGCCTGGGCCGGGAGGTGAGTTTGCTGAGCGTAGTACTGACACCCTTCGTAGGTGCGTACAATTTGCTCGGCATCGGCTACTGTAGTGGGCCAGTAGAAGCCTTGTCGGAATGCATTCCCAACCAAGGTTCTTGGTGCGGCATGATGACCGCAGATTCCACCGTGGATGTCGCCCAGCAAGAGTTTTCCCTGTTCGCCAGGGATACAGAGTTGCAGAATCCTAATGTGACTCCGTTTGTAGAGTTTGCCTTCTACAAGAATGAAGGACTTGGCGCGTCGTGTGAGCCGTCGGGCTTCCGTCTTGTCTGCCGGTAGTATGTCATGGAGGAGGTAGTCGAGGTAAAGCATTCTCCAGTCGTCAGGAGGTCAGACTGTGCCACTGGGTCCTCTTCAAGCTCCATGACCTCGGGGTCGGGCGGAGCAGTTGGCAGATCAGCCCTGGGGGTCGGACTAGATGGGCCATTACTGGCTTATTCCGACCCCGCGTAGCGTACCGAGGGTTTGTATTGATCGCTGGCGAAGACGCCTACCGGGACTGGCTCTCGGCCGGATGCTGCTTTCTCAAGCGTGTCAGCTGCTTTGTTGAGGCGCCTTGGGATGTGATTGAGCTCGAGGCCGTCGAATCTGTCCTCCAGCCGTCGAACTTCTTGGCAGTATGCCTCCATCTTGGCGTCGTGGCAGCTCGACTCCTTCATGACCTGGTTGACAACCAGCTGGGAGTCGCCTCTGACGTGGAGACGTCGGATGCCCAGCTCAATAGCGATTCGTAGGCCGTTGATGAGCGCTTCGTACTCTGCGCTATTGTTTGATGAGGGAAAATGGAGCCGAACAATGTACCTCATGCGGACCCCGAGGGGAGATACGAAGACTAGTCCCACACCGGCGCCCTTCTTCATCAGCGATCCGTCGAAGTACATCGTCCAGTACTCTTGATTGGTGATTGTTGGTGGCATCTGGACCTCGGTCCACTCTACGATGAAGTCAGCCATCACCTGGGATTTGATCGTTGTTCGGGGGGCATAAGTAATGCCCTGGTCCATTAGCTTGAGCGCCCACTTTGCGGTTCTTCCTGTAGCATCCTGGCTGCGGACGATCTCGCCGAGAGGGAAAGATGTCACGACTGTCACAGGGTGTGACTCGAAGTAATGGCGTAGCTTTCTCTTGGTGACGAGGACGGTGTAGAGGAGTTTATGGATTTGGGGGTAACGGGTTTTGGAGTTGGATAGTAGCTCGCTGATGAAGTACATAGGTCGCTGTACCTTGAAGGCGTGCCCCTCTTCCTCTCGCTCTACCACTAAGGCGGAGCTGACCACTTGCGTGGTGGCCGATATATACAGCAGGAGGGATTCTCCGTTGCATGGAGGGACTAGGACCAGCGGTTTAGTTAGAAATTGTTTAACCATGTCAAGCGCCTCCTGAGCCTCGGCCATCCACTCAAAGTGGTCGGATTTCTTAAGGAGTCGATAAAGGGGAAGTCCTCGTTCGCCGAGGCGCGAAATGAATCGGCTAAGGGCGGCAAGGCATCCTATGATTCGCTGAACCCCCTTTATGTTTTGGATTGGGCCCATTTTTGTGATGGCTGAGATTTTCTCTGGGTTGGCTTCGATGTCGCGTTCGGAGACAATAAAGCCGAGCAGCATTCCCCTCGGGACCTCGAAAACACACTTTTTGGGATTGAGTTTGATGCTGTTTGCCCGGAGTTTCGCAAAGGTTTGTTCAAGGTCGGCGACAAGGTGTTCGGCCCGCTTGGATTTAACAACGATGTCGTCGACGTAGGCCTCAACGGTCCGCCCGATGAGGTCCCCGAAGCAGTTGAGCATACAGCGCTGGTAAGTTGCCCCAGCGTTCTTCAGACCGAACGGCATTGAAACGTAGCAGAACGATCCGAAGGGGGTGATAAAAGACGTCGCGAGCTGGTCGGACTCTTTCATCGCGTTCTAGTGGTAGCCGGAGTATGCGTCAAGGAAGCAGAGGGTTTCGCACCCTGAGGTGGAATCAACTATTTGGTCAATGCATGGTAAAGGAAACAGATCCTTTGGGCATGCCTTGTTGAGGCCCGTGTAGTCGACACACATCCTCCATTTCCCATTCTTCTTTCATACAATAACGGGATTTGCTAGCCACTCTGGGTGGTATACTTCCCTGATGAACCCAGCGGCCAACAGTTTTGCTATCTCTTCGCCGATGGCCCGGCGTTTTTCTTCGTCGAAGCGGCGCAGGCGCTGTTTTACCGGCTTGGAGTCTGGGTGGATTTTTAAAAGCATGCTCGGCGACCTCCCTCAGGATGCCTGGCATATCCGAGGGTTTCCACGCAAAGATGTCTTTGTTATCGTGGAGAAAGTCGACGAGCGCGCTTTCCTATTCGGAAGAGAGCAAAGTACCAATACTTACCCTCTTAGCCTCGGAGCTGCTGGGGTCCACGTGGACCTCCTTGGAGCCCTCTGCTGGTTTGAACAACCCGGTGGTTGTTTTGGCATCGGGCGTTTTTTTGGCAACCTCCTCCCTGAGGGTGGCGAGTTCTTTGGTGGCGGCGAATGCAGAGGCGTGATCGCAGCATTCAACTTCGCACTCGTAAGCGCGCTGGAAGGAGGTGTCGATGGTGATGACCCTGCGGGGGCCCGATATCTTCAGCTTAAGGTACGTATAGATGGGGACGGCCATGAACTTCGCGTAACACGGTCGTCCTAGGATGGCGTGAAAAGTTGGAGGGAACCCCACTACGTCGAAGGTGAGGGTCTCAGTCCTGTAATTGGACCGATCCCCGAAAGTGACGGGCAGATCGATCTACCCTAGTGGCATGGCCTGCCTACCAGGTACGACACCATGGAAAGGTGCTCGGATGGGACGGAGGTTCGTTCGATCGACACCCATCTCATCGAGCGTTTTGGCGTACATGATGTTGAGGCCGCTGCCTCCGTCCATCAGTACCTTTGTGAGCCGTTTTGGGCCGACGATCGGGTCGACGACAAGCGGGTACCTTCCCGGGTGTGGGACGGCACTCGGATGGTCGGCCCGGTCGAAGGTTATGGCGGATTCTGACCATCGGAGGAAGGCAGGCGTGGCCGGTTCAGCCGTATAGACCTCGCGGCGCGCGACCTTTTGGCGGCGTTCGGAGTCGTAGGCCGCTAATCCTCCGAAGATCATGAGGGCACCGTTTGGAGTCAGGAAGGTGTCGTCCTTCTCCTCGACGTCGTCTGTCCTGGGGGCAGGTTCCTTCCCCTGCTCCCCTTTGTTGAGGCCCCCAGACAAGTATTTGCGCATGAGGCCACATTCCTTGTATAGATGTTTGGCCGGGAAAGCATGGTTTGGGCATGGCCCCTCGAGCATTTTTTTCAAAGTGGTTTGGAGTGCCTTCCACGGGCTTCCGTCCACCTTTACGGTCGGCGGTGGCCACGAGCGAGTTGTCGCGCCGTTGCTTCTTATTCTTTCTCTTGGCGGGACGGTTGGAGGCGCCTTCGTCGGTGGCCTCATCCTGCCTTGCCTTGCCGTCGGTGCGGTCAAAGACAGCTCCGACCACCTCCTCTCCTGAGGCATGGCTGGTGGCGATGTCCAGGAGTTCCTTGGTGGTCTGCGGGCCCCTGCGTCCTAGCTTGTGGACTAGAGATTCGCAGGTTGTCCCGGAATGGAAGGCTCCTATCACGTTGGCGTCGGCGACGTTAGGGAGCTCGTTGCACTGCTGGGAGAAGCGCCAGATGTACCCGCGGAGGGTTTCATTGGCCTTCTGGCGGCAGTTCTTGAGGTCCCATGGGTTTCCAGGGCGTTTGTACGTGCCCTGGAAGTTACCCACAAAGATCTCCATGAGATCCGCCCAACTTTGAATGGCGTTGGACGGTAGGTGCTCCAACCATGCTCGTGCCAAATCGGCCAAGAATAGCGGGAGATTGCGAATAATGAAATTGTCATCACTCGCACCACCGGCTTGGTAGGCAAGCCGATAGTCTTCGAGCCAAAGCCCGGGGTTCAATTCTCTAGAATATTTTAGGATATTGGTGGGCGGTCGGTACCTCGGGGGGAACGCAGCGTTGAGGATGTGTCGGCCGAAGGCCCGAGGGCCTGGTAGGCTGGGACTCGGGCTCCGGTCCTCGCCGCTGTCGTAGCGTCCGCCGCGTCGAGGATAATAGCCGCGATGGGCTCCTTCTCTTTTGTCGCCGTGGGTGCGCCTGCGGGCGTCGATGGTGCTGCACATGTCACAGTTGTGGCCGAGACGTTGATGTACCGGGATAGCGGAGCGCCGCCGGTTGCCTGGCGGCGTCTGGTGAACGGACGTGTCCTTGGCGGGACGTACCGAGGGCGTGCACTGGCTGGTGTTGGGTTCGCGTCGTTGAGACAACGAGCTTTCCGCTTGCTGCGCCGCCGCACGCTCGAGTAACGTGCGAATTTCTCGACGGGCGCGGCGATCCTCGGACGTCGCGGCCTCCGGAAGGCCATGCAGCAAGGCCATCACTACGGCGATGTTTTGGCTTGCCCGAGCGAAGTGAGGGAGAGTCCCATCATCGGTGAGGATCCTCCGATGCACATCATGGGCCGAGGCGCGTGCGTGCCCACCGTCTCCGCGACGCTTGATCTCCTCCTCGATGTTTCGGTACTCCTGGACAAGCTGTTGCCCGGCGTCATCGATCTCCAGCTTTTGTGCTCTCAGCTGCTCCATCCTTACATGAGATGGAGCCACCGTCCCTGCCTTGATCCTGGCGTCGGGGTTGCCTGTTGGGGTTGTTTCTTCTCCGGAGATGCTTTAGACGTGTCCCTCGGGGTTTGCGTCATGAAGCATTCCCGGGAAGGGTGATGGCTCCCCTTGCTAGAGTCAAAGCTGGAGGACGACTCTGGTTCCTCCGCGAGGAGCCCGTAGAGTGTCTCCGGATCGTGTTTGATTACCCCCATGAACTCGCTGTCCTTAGGCGGCTGAACCATGCATAGTGCCAGAAGGTGGCCGGCGGTCGCCGCGACGTTGCTGAGACCGAATGGAAACACTGTCGGGGTGCTTCGTACGGGGCCTTCCGGAAATAGGGTGATGCTGTGTGGGGGCTCCCTAGATAACTGGGGTCCAAGGGAGTCACCCCACGAGCCCTCAAGCCTCAGATGGCTGAGGTTGATGGAAGGGAGAGGCTGTGCGGCCGTGTGGGTCAGCGTCAGTTCTCCTCCTAGTGTGACGATGAAATCTAGGTCGCCGAAATGCACATGTGCGCCCGGGGCCCAGCTGATTGCGTGGGTGGCCATCCGAGGCCTGATTTGGAATGCGCAAGGCCCCTACCTGGCGTGCCAACTATCGGTGTTTCGTACAAGCACCAGCAAGTAAATTTATAGTAATGCGCGTTAGGCTCGGATGGTGCGCTAAAGGACACAAGATTTATACTGGTTCGGGCTGAATATCCCTACGTCCAGTTTGTTGCTGCTCGTGTTATTAGCACCGTGAATGGTTCGTAGTAGGGGATACAAACGATCGAGAGAGGGACAGATCCCAAGTCTCTGATGGAAGGGTCGAAAGGAAGCCAAGAGCTTGGTAGCATCTTGACTATGTGTGTGTTGCGTTGTTTTGGTCCCCCCTTTGCTAGAGGAAACGCTTCCACTTTTATAGATGAAGGGATGGCTTTACAAGGGTCAAGGCTTAGGATGCGTGCTCTACCTAGCCTTGTGGCTCACTTCTACCCAGCCTCGTTACCCATTCTGATGGGTGTGAAAGGATGATAAGCGCCTAAAATACTGTCGATGCTTCTGTAGAATGTCAGGATGGTTACAGAATAGTGCCCTGCGCAGGGTATGGGCTGTAGTACAGTGGTTTTGACTTATGAACCTCGCCCAGCCTTGCTCCGCACGCCTTCTGGCTCCTAAGAGTCTCTATCGGAGGGACGTGGAGTCGAGGTCCGGAGTAGCGCTGTGGGCAAGGTTCTTTGATTTGGTGGACCCGAGGGGTCGGGAAGCGGGCGCCGCTCCCTTGGGTCCATAACGCGGTGACGGCATGTCCGTCATTTGTGGAGATCACAAATCCTTTTCTGGAGTGTAGTGGTTGTCGTGTATCTTCGTCGGGTTCCGTGTCCCAGAGCTGAAGGCGGCGCCTACAACTCTACAGGGCGAGGAGTACGCGCCTGCAATACCTTTTGGGCTCTACGGCACCCGGGAGGGTCTAAAGCACCTGTCCAGTCATTCCCTGGCGGTACCTTTCCTGCCGGGGCGCAGGGTATGGTCCTTGAGGCCGTGGTTGACCCAAACGTCTTGTCTTGCTCTGTACCCATCATCATGGGGGAACGGGAGAGAAGTTATTAGGTAAGATGAAACCAGTCTCTGGACATCGAACGGGGCGAGGTTCGTCCTCGGTCGTCGGGCGAGGCGGAGCCCAGTCCTTATCCCTTGGGCGTGATCGAGCCCACCCCTCGGGGGTTGGGCGAGGCGGAGTGTATCCCTCAACTCTCGGGCGAGGCGGAGACTAACCTTCAGCCCTCGGGTGAGGCGAAGCTGTCCCGAAGGCGTCGGGCAGAACGGAGGCCAGCCCTTTGCCCTCGAGCGAGGCGGGGCTGGCCCAAAGGCGTCGGGCGAGACGGAGGCCAGCCCTTTGCCCTCGGGCGAGGTGGGGCTGGCCCAAAGGCGTCGGGCGAGACGGAACCTAACTTTCGCCATTCGGGCAAGGAACGCAGCGGCGCCCTTGTCCGTCCAGAAGTTTTTAACGTTCGATGGTTATTGGTTCCACCTTCTGGGGTACCCTGGTATTAGGTCCCCGACACTTATGAAGACCTACCTGATGGAGATAAAGATGTCATCAGCAAAGCTATAGAAGAATTTCAGAATAAGTGTTTGTTGTCCTACACCAAGACATGTGACAATACAATTGTTCAAAAATATCCACTACCAAGAGTTCTGTTGCATGGGCAGACAGATGCAGATGAAGCTAGAGACAGACATTTCTTCGTAGAGGCTATAAATAAGTCTGTTCATGATGCCATGTCAAAACATAATGAAGTTATCTTGAACACATTCCACAACACCATGAAAGAGGTGTTTCATGGGTTTCCAGTTGATTAGGTTGGGCTGGCTTATTACAACATTCCACATCCATCAACTCAGGGGACTAATCAAGCCGGTACTAGCCATCAAGAAACAGCACCAGCTGGTAATGATGATGTCCAGCCATCTAGGTGGTTCAGAGCTCATCTGAGCAAATTCAGGGTGCTACTACTAATCAGATACAGTATAACCTTGGATCGTCAGAACAGCACGTGCAATAGCCAACGGGACAAGTTTAGAATCAAATGGTCAATTTTGGCATGTCAGGCCAGATACCGTCGTCGGCTCAAAAAATAGTGCCATCAGTTCAAGGGATTCAAAGAGATATAGATCCTAACATATATAACCAGAGACTTCAAGCAGCAAACCAGCAAAGGACCCAATAGATAGAGATTCCGCAAGGGTATCATTATGGCACAGATTACAACACCCTTCATATGAGTCAAAATCTGAGGTATCAAGGTACCTGAAATTTTAATCCACAGAGGGGTCAGCAATTACAAAGAAATCCGAATTCAAATACAGAGAAATCAAAATACAGATGTTTTTGCGGATTCTTCAGTTTTAGTTTGTTATAATCATCATAGCTGCCATCGTTCCTATCGAACCTCACTGTTGATGGTAATAGATTAGATTCAGAGCGTTTGTAGATCCATTTGTATCAGATAGTCGATTTGTTCGCATGCTATATCCTTTCTCACTAGATTCATTAGCTCAATGCTTTATACTGGTGATGTTTGCCTAGCTGGTGATCTTAATTATATCTATGTGTACTGTATCTATTAACATAAAATCAATCGCTACCCACGAGCTTTAGAGTCCATAACAGCCGATTTCTGTGCGTATTGGCTATTTAGTCGATTTTCCCGTCTGGCAGCTCCCGAAGCGGCACACTTGGAACTGTCTGGGTAAAGACTAGCATGTTCCACCTTAAATTACTGATAAACTTTCTCTCCTTGTCAATTGCAGGTCAAATCGACTGACACGACTCGAGAGGAATTCGCAGGATCGGTTACCCCTGCGTTGAAGCCAAGCGGATCTCCAGCCTTGCTCCATCAAGCAGATCCTTCTGGCTTGTCGTGTGTCGACACACATTTTCGTGCCGACACGCTCCCTATCGTATAATTTTTTTGAATCATTTCTCTTAGGGTGGTTAATGGTGTTAGCAGAATCAGATGCAGCTACATATTGACATATTAGCATTATATTAGGAAATATAGACAGCGACATCTTACTTATATTTACAAAACATCTATTATAATGCAACAACACCATAATCATGGAGGAACTTTATAGAAAAACAGTACCTAGGTTCTCTTTATCAATCTGCATGGGTTGATACGAATAGTTCTGATGCAACCAATTACTATTTTCATCGTTATTTGTGTCTTCATTGTCTAATACAACTCCATCAGCTACAAGATAATTATTACACCATAAATAAGAGCCAAAGGATAATGCACATTGATTGGATTAAATTTGATTGTTGTGTCACCTCTTGATCCACCAGTGAGGGTAGTTTCTTGTTTTTTTATTTGGTATTTTTCACGACGTTTCCTATTTATTTCATTCCTTTGTTCCGCATACCGTGCTCTTTCCCTTTCTCGTTTGCGTTGCTTAGCATCCTCTGTGAATTGGATACACTCTCGCAACCTGGTCCATTATAGGTATCATGGATCAATACATAATAAATGCAAATTATTGTTGGTCCAAAGTAAATTCATATCCATATGTATATTAGCAGTTACCTAAATTGGTGGTGTTTGTCAAGTTTCCTAATGGAGTGCGGCCATCGTTATTTTGCACTGGATCCATTTAGAAGATATTGGCTAAAAAAGTTTATAGAGAAGATATAGGTTAGCCTAAATAAGTTCACGTAAACCTGTAGCAGCACATAAGCTAAACAAGGAAAGATACAAAAAAAAACATGTGCTGGGCACGTCAATATTGTTGTAATACTGCTCCAATCTTCAAAGATAAGTAAGACCATAGAATATCTGTCCTTTTATTTTGCATAAAGAAAAATCAGTAGGTATCATGTTTTTTTGTTCTTGTATAAAGAGTACCTTATGGGAAGAACACAACTCGCTGCCGGTTAACTCCTTAGAAAATCAGGAGGGGTTGATTTACCAAGTCCAATTAATAAATTTATCTAAGATGAAAGAGGCAACAATATCATGCTTCCTTCTATCTAAATGCCCGTGCGTTGCAACTGGAAAATATAATACTATAATAACATATGTACGAGCATGTGTTCTACTGTTACATAAAAAGATATTGCAACATGATGTTTATAGAACATTAATATTACATATGTCTTCAAGAAAGATAGATAATTAAAATAGTTCGACCAAGAGAGCGTGATTTGCACAGCAACCTGCAGCGGGTCACCAATCAAAAAATGGTCCATAAAATTTTCAAGTCTAAGATGCGGTGTCTTACTTCTTACAGCTGAAGCTCCTTCGGCTAATATCCACCTGAACACAAACAACAAAAGAAATCCCATCAGAAAAAAACAATGATTTGTAGGTGCAACTCTTTGGGCTAATATATTGCCTGCCCATGGATAGTAATGAACCAACGACTGATAGAATAGACCCTCTCGTCCACCACTTACATAAATAGCTTGAAAAAATATCTGAATGTGTGAGCCTACATTGTACGTATTAATTCAATCCAAGGTTATACAATTTAACTAAATCTGATAATATTGGCTTCCAGTTAATAATAATACTGAGAAGTACAAAGTCAAACTGATATGCAAGTTACAGAAACAAGTTATAGTTTGCCAAACTTGATGTCAAACTGATATGCAAGTTATAGAAGCTCTCGACATGGGAATATCGGCTCACTCTGTGCAGTTGTCAATTTTTAATCATCCAAAGATCAAGTTAAAATCTGAGGTATAAATTGGACAGCTGTCCAGTTTACGGGCTCCTTCAGAAACAAAAAGGAACATGTCAAATTAATATTCTTGATTAACTATCATATTATTGTTCACATCATAAAAAAGTGGTCATTAGCCTTCACACACAAAACTACATGCAATCACTCTAACCATGTTTGGGCTCACAACACAATTACCATACATAAACAGGAAGCTGAAGAAAATAGCAGGGCGTGAAAATTAAAGCACATGACAAGCAGTATTCAATTAAATAGGAGATGCAATTGAGCAATATTAGGCAAGTAGATAGACTATCAATGGTATTAATTGCCCAATATATGGATTTTCCAATGGCAAAAGAATTATTGATTTACTTAAACCCGTACTCTGCAGATATATATGGTTTTAGAGTAGCCCAGTTAGCTTCAGGTTCAGTCTTTTTTCAGCTATTTGTTTTTCATTCTTTTGTTTTTCAGTTTGTTATTCAATTTGTTTTTCAGATTTTTGACTACATATTCAGAGATGACTGAAACCTAAAGCTGTCAACATAATCAGTTCAGAGACTTGTCTGCATATTCAGTTCTGAGTTCGGCAATCATGTTTGCACTTTCTAGCAACAAGAAAAGGAAGTTCTATCCTGATGATCTAAAGATCGCTATTTACCTACAATTGTTAGCAAAAACAGATCCTCCTATTCTTCGCCGTGGAGTACTATGTAACACCTGAATCAACAACCTCAATCTGATGACACAATGCCATGTGTGACCATATGAACTACTACATGATCTAACTATCAACCAAAGCAGAGCAAGCAGGCCCCATTAACATGACATTGCTTTTCTCTAGTTGGACATAAGGTTCACCAACAAACTCACCAAATCTGCTTATTTTCTGAATTTTATTTGTATGAACTCTAATCTGGATTTTCTTTAAGCAAGGCAACAATTACCAATTTATTGATGCCGTAATGTTTAAACCCAAAACATCATACAAAATTTTCAAAGATGAGTATCACATGCGTATTGGCATTGATACATTGTAATGGGTTGAAGCACACACACACACAAGTAGCATGGCCTGTCAGTATCCCAAATTTAAGTGCATTATGTTGGTATCCCAAATTTAGGTGCATTATAAGCAGGCCACGCCGCAACACCAGCAGCTCGCCATCTTGTGGCAGCGCCGCAGCAGGTCAACCATCGTGCAGCTCCAATAACTTGTAAAGCAGGAGAAGGGTGAGGGGGGTCCCAGTTCCCAGAAGATGGTGACTCACCTGGTCGAGATCCGAACTGAAGAGAAGGTTGGCGGAGGTGCTCTATAGCTCGTCGTGCGCCGCCGTCGGCTGGCCAGTGGATGGGGCCGAGCACCGCTGGCCGGGGAAGAGGGCCGAGCGCCGCAAGTAGAGGAGCTGCAACCGTGCCGCCGTGCTGCCCGCGCCGCCCGCGACCGTCGGGCGGATTCGTGAGGAAGAGCCTTACCGCTCCGCCTTGCCCTCGCTGTGTCGCGCGCCGCTGCTATGGCGAGGTGACCGAGTTCCTATGGCCGAGGAAGGGGGCCGAGTGCCACCGGGGAAGGAGCCATGCCCGTGCCGCCACGCCGTACGCGGCACACCACCCGTGCCACCTTGCACTTGCTGGCCACGCCCGCGTCCGTTGGTCAGAGACGTGAGAAAGAGCCACGGCGCCTTGCCCTTGCTGCCTCCGTCATCGGGATGCCACGACGCCTCTGCCGCCATGACGCCGCTCTGTTGGGAAGGTGGCCTCGCGGGGCAGACGGCGCCCGCGTTCTCCGGATGCTGGCAGCTGCCGCGGTCACCTCGCCGCCGTCGCTCCGTGTCGTGAGGAAGAGCCGCGCTGGTATCGATGGGTCCTTGCTGCCGTTGAGCTGATGAATCGCGAGGAGGAGGAGATCGTGAGGAGGTGGAGGCGGCGGCGTCGCACGAGGCGGAGGAGGCGGTGTCACTGAAGAGGAGACCGTGAGAGGGATTGTTGTTTCCTTTTCTATGGTGCTGGCGAATCGCGGTGGAAGCAGGCGGGCAACGCAGGGATGGCGATTTCCTTTATTACCGTGCGGGGATCGCAGGTGGAGTTCGACGAGGTAACCACGCGGATTGTTTCATCTGTCGGTGAACGATTGGTCTGTAAATTTTTTAGTTGTAGAGATATACTATAAATAAAAGAGTGAAGGAATTGAGAATAACTTTTCACCAAAAAAATTTTATCCACCTCACATGAGAACCATCGGATGATTTGGGTCTTTAAATCTAACGGTATAAATTAATCTTACTATACCATCCGTCGAAGAATTTTTTTCACCGAAAATTTTTCTTACCTGCTCCTGTAAGTGTACCCACAGTGGCACCTCAACATCTCAACTACGCCTTTGATTCCCGTCCTTCTCACCTCTCCAATAGTCCAATTCTTGACCCTTCCGAGTTCCAAGACACCGGGCGGGGGAGCCTCACCGCGTGAGGCGGCAAGGCTTGCGACGGTAGCCACGCCCTCGGCGGGTGCGGCAGGATGGCAGGGAGCTTGGAGGCTCCTTCATCCGGCCACAGTTTCCCGTTCCGGCCGAGATTTGACGACACCCCCGCGCGGCCACCCATCATCTCCCCCCACTCCGACTCCGGCCATTTGGCGCAACGCCCTGGCCAATATTTGTGCCGGAGCTGAAGCATCTGCGCTGTGGCACGACGCTGCCGGCGACGGATTGGGTGCCGGAAACCGCGGGAACGACTCCGGAGGCAACGGCGGCAAGGATGGAGGTGGCGGTACTAGCCCTCGGCGACTCTCCACCTCCGGATCGTCAGAGCACGGGCAGGAGAACCTCATCGCCGGCGACCAAGAGGAACGCGACGATGGTGATGGCGCTTGGATATAGTGCGCGCTCCGGCCTCAGCACATGGTAAGACCCGCACAACCTTACCCTCCTCCGCTCACCCGCGCCGCCGTGATCCAATCGGGGTATGATTCGAGTGACTTTTTTTCATGACCGGATTTCTACCTGGATGATCATCTTTGCACTTGTCCTTTTCTTGTCTGCATGGTCATGGAGGAGTCACCAAAATTTATGGGAAATCAGCTATCATAGATTCGTAATAGTTTAATTTCTTATGGCCATCAATTGTCTCCTTCGATTTTAAGATGCATCAATGGATAAATGCCATTGTGAGTAACTAAGCTTGCATATTTATATGCTTCAAAAGGAGTAATTTCTACTGTCATGAATGATTCAAGTTCCTGACTTTTTTTCTGCATGTTGCAGACACTAGCTGATGGAGGGAAAGCCAAACGGAAGCATGAAAAACCATTGGCTAGATAGGCAAGGACTAAAAGCAATCAAGTAAGTTTTCTCTTGTTTATCAGGGACTATTCAGTTATCAATTATTATTTGAATAAGATTACATCTATATCTTTTTTCTCAGAAGTATTGAGAATTTTTAAGGTATGTCGCAAATCATTTTTAGAAACAATGAAGATGTTTTGTTTAGGGGACCCTGGATGGTGCCAAAGTGCAAGATCCTTTGAGTATGTCCTATGCAACGTTTGCTCTTGCAAATCAATTTATCAATCCAATTTGGTCTGATGAAGGAGGATTTAGGTATGCCTTACTATATTTAAATTGGTTTGTACTGTTGTGTCCATTTTTTAATTTCAGCTTGAGGGTGACCATTTCATCAGAAGGCATGCCAAGTTGTTTTTTCAAACCAATAAAGAGTCGACTCTGTTAATCCCATGTAGCTATATATCTTAGATTACCATAAAGTTATCTTTATTGCAATTGAAAGTGTTAATATTCTAAGTAGGATTAAGCATACTTGCTCTTTTCCTATGTTTCATGAACTTGGAAGGTGATCATTATTTGTTGATCTATATTTTTGATGTAAATGTCTGGTGTCGTTTGGTATTTTTAGGAACAAGCGAGAGACCATGGCTTGCGATGAGGTACATTATTGTTAATTACAAAGCATAGCCGTGTCTATTACCAAATGATGTACTTTGGAGATGAGGAAAATGGTCCTCGACATAGGGATGAATAAACCAGCGACAGAAAAGTGAAGTAGGAATGATCCAGAAGTGTAGTTCTAAAAACATAGGAGACTTCACAAAGATAAGTTAAGTCTATATGGTTGATGTGGCCTCATGTACATGAATATATATATTGGATGAACACATGTTCTATCTTTGGGAATGCTAGAGTTCCAGGTTTGAGACAAGTTTATACTATGGACGCCTATTTGTTCGCCACAATGATAATTTAAACTGTGTTTACGTGCTATGTTGGGGAGAGACATGTTTTTTTGTCTTGGATGGTTCGCATTGTTAGGATAAAGTAAACTTAAATTTGTTCATGATTTCAATCGAGAGCAATGCATCTTTGAATTTAAACCACTAATAGATTTATGTCTTGATAACACTTATGTCTTGATAATATTTATTAGTTTGTATGTTTATTGCAAGCTCTAGCTTTGTCATTCCTCCACTGCACGTGATTTTTTTCGTAGACACGTGCGTGTCACACGTGCATGTCCACAAATCCTACAAAAGAAAGGTTTTTCACTTTAGGCTTATCTTCTTTTTAGTGTAACCGCAGCTCTCTTGCTTGGTTCATTTAAAAAAAAGTTTTTACACTATTCTTCGGTTCACCTCAGATCCAGTTCAGATAAAGCCAAACCCAAGCAAGGAAACAAACATGCATAAACCAGTTACGGACCAAAAACATCTTGGCCCAAATAACATTAAAAAAATCTGTTCAATGCAGGTATTGCTTCAAAACAAGTAGTATTAGTGAATAGTGATTAATAATGTCATTTCTAATTGATTTATCTTTTCACTCGAGATATAATTTTTGTACTATAATTTTTAATTCAGACATGTCTTATTGCAGATTTTTCTCTTAAAAGTACCATCTTGAGTTTTGTTTGTCGTTCTATAACTTTCGTTCATGATATATACTCCGTCCGTCCCAAAAAAGCATGTAAATCTCACTTTCAAGGCTAGTTTAGACATTTAGGGTGCGTTTGGTTGGAGGACAAAGTTGGATGGAATATGATGATCCATAGATATTGGGATAAGGATATCCATGATGTATGTTTGGTTGGATGAATGGGATGAGCCATTTTTCTGTTTGGTTGGATGGATGAAAATAGATAGGATAAGAATAGTTCACTAATTATATCTATTATTTTAAAATAATAACAACTAATTAGACACCGATAAATATGCACTAATATTAATTTTGTCATGATAATCACTAATTTGGAATAAAATATGTTAATTAGCACCACTAATATCCTAATTAGCACACGAAACATGCACTGATCAATGTATTAGCACTTATTAAAACTAATCCTACCATCATAATTACTAAGTAATAATATAACATGCTAATAATTCTTAATTTATTTACTAATAATAGGGATTAGAAGACACGGATAAGCTGGTCCGAGAGATTTTTACGAACCAGAAAATTCAGCATCTTGTGGTATATTCCCTATCTAGGGATTTCCTCATCCCAGTGATCCAGCAAACCAAACACTACCAATCCATGGATGGTCCCGTCCCATCTATGTAAATCCAACCAACCAAACACATCATTAGTGGATGTGTGAAATTACGCGCGTGCCCCTCCTATATCCGTCCTCCCATAGGCTAGAACACAGAAGCAATCTGCAACAAAGTACAACATGGGGTGAGTTAGTTTTCCAAAGACATGCATTGTTTTATGGTGGGGTCCACCTGAAAGATGACCTGAACTCTACAATTACATTAATTTAGGAACAAGATTTGAACCGTAGCTAATGATCCAAACAGGAGAAATTTGGTAAGTAAATGTCATAAGGAGACATGGGCATCTTTTAGGCTTTCCCTAAAGATTACTACGGTTTCCTTATAAAGTTACTCCATTTGTCTAAAAATAAGTGATGTTTTAGATTTGTCCTAAGTCAAACAATTTCAAGTTTGACCAATTTATTGAAAATATCATTAATATTTATGACACTGAATAGGTAGAATATGAAAATATATTCCATAATAAATCTAATAGTACTTATTTAGTATCACAAAGGCTAGTATTTTTTGTATAAGTTTGGTCAAATTTGAAATAATTTGACTTAGAACAAATTTAAAACATCACTTATTTTAGAGAGAGGGAGTATAATATACTATATAAAAATAAAGTTTATTCCGTTTGTCAGGCAGGCCCGACAACAGTCTGTGGCAAGTGGCAAAAACTACACATTCGCTCCACTGACAACCGGGTCCACACAGAGCCAGTGCTTTTACGAGCACGTGAGGGAAAAGCTAGCAAGCCCCACACATTCCCGATGGCACATGCCGCCTGCCTGACGCAGTGACGCCCACTCCGGCACTCCGCAGACAATTCGGTCCCCACCGTCAACGGGTGCCAAGGTGGGCCCCACATGTCAGTTTGAGACCCGTTGGGGGATGTCTCACCGACCAGTCCAGTACGTACGGGAGCTGCTGGTCGCCAGGAGGAGCGCCAGCGCGGGCCGTTCCCTTTCCCGGCGTGAGGCTCAGGACGCATTTTACACACCAGCCCTTTGCTTTCTATAGTCTTATTCCCTCTGTCCCAAAAAAAATATTTGCAATTTTGGGCCTGGGCACGGCAACCAAGGCAGATGGGACATTACCAAAATACCACTGCAGATGTCAACTTTGCAGTGGTGAACTGATGGCTGTGCGCCTGTGCGGAGGCGGAAGGGAGTTACAGAGCGTGTTTAGTTCTAGGAAGTTGGAATTTGAGGCTGTATTTTCGTTTTTATTTGGCAATTAGTGTTTAATCATAGACTAATTAGGCTTAAAATGTTCGTATCGTAATTTCTCACCAAACTGTGCAATTAGTTTTTTTTCGTCTACATTTAATGCTCCATGATAGGTACTGTAACACTTTTTAGGAATTTGGGGTGGAACTGAACACGCGCCGAGAACAACAGCCTTTTTTTATTATTTTATTCCGGCAAGATGGGTCATCGGGGCCACGGGTAACTTCTAGCAACTTTGTACCAGCCATGTTTATTTTTCTCTCACAACGAAACAACATTAGCCGGCTTATAAACCATAGAAACGATCAAGCGAATAGACCGTAGATGGGCCGACGACCGAGCCTCCGTTGATTTGTCCTTTTGTTTTCCCTTTGTTTTTAAGTTCTTTTTATTATTATTACAACGAGCTATATATTTAGCAGCCTAGAAAGGAGAACATGTCCACTTTTTACGTCCACATATTCTACGTTTTAGGAACGAGAACATTTACGTTCCCACGTTATAAAATAACGCCCCAAGTTGTTTCTATTTCATGTTCTCGTTCGCTCGTGGGAACATGGCTGCTAAAACCATATGCATGAGCAAGTTCATCAGGATGCATTTGGTATACTTGAAATACGAACATGATACCTATTTGACTCTGAGCATGGAACGATGAACACTGAGCCCCTATATCCATTCATGAAACAAAGATCAATTCATTCGTCCTCGCTAGTAGGACCAATGGTTTGATTCATGATATGCTACTGTCCACGGATGAGTGATCGAGAATCTATCACTATTTTTGTTGTTGTTTTAGCCTCTTTAAATGGGCTTCTCAAAAGTAGCTATGTAAGAGCTAAAATGTTAATATATTTATGTTTTTTGTCTACAATGCCCTTCAGCTTTTAGAGGCCCTGGCAGAGCATATAGATATAGATATTTGGGAGGGTAAAAATAAGGCTATTAGCAGAGCATACAAATACAGATACATGCGAGAGGGTAAAAAATATCTTTTTGTATTTATTAGCTGGTATTAGCAGGATTAGATAGCTGTTAGATAGTTGTTAGCTAGGTGCCTAACTAACAATTACCTGGCTATTAGCTGTGCCTATTTAGATCCATCTTAGCTAAGTTTTAGCAGCTAATTATTAGCTATGTAAATCCAAACAGGAACCATGGCAGCATACCTCGCTTACTCTTATTTTGCCCTTGTTATGCTCCTTCATCTCACTATTCAACTAGCTAAGACCATGATCGTCATCATCGGCACAACAAAACCACCGTTTAGTGCTTTGAGTTTAGCAAAATATATTGGGGTAGCTTACCGAGTATAATCTTTTTCCTAAAAAAGTGAGTATATATATAGGTTTTACTTTTTATATACTCCTCCCTTCTAAAATATAAATATCCCTAGTCTAGTTTTGCCCTAGGTCATCAAACTACACTAAGTTTATCAAATTTTTTAAGAAAAATAATGATGTTGACTATATCACATATGTAACATTAAATTCATTATGAAATATATTTCCATAGTTTAACTATTGATACAACAGATGTTTGTACTTTTTCTCTTTTTAGACTTGAGTGAACTTAAAATTTGGCTTACAAAACCAAAATAATGATATTTTAGAATGGAGAGAGAACAATTCGATCGTATTGTTACTTAGCCATCGTCCTATTTTTATCGATGCTTACGTACGCTTAATGTCATTTTTCCTTAGTCCCCTAAAGTAAGACTTTATATCATTCAAAATTTAACCCTAAAAAGAAGACATGTTAGAACCGTTTAGAACTGCGGAGGTATTATATGGTACTGTTTGACACTATTCATCGATGTTTTAGGAATCATTTAGATCATTTTGCTTCATCACTAATGTGTCCTAAATACTATATAGTATCTTTTTCTATGGTACTCCCTCCGTCTCACAGTATTTCTCGTTCTAGCGTTTCAAAGATGTCCTAGAAAGAGCGTCATTATAGGCGTGGGTCCCACCTAACAACCGTATGACTACATCATCGCGTGTGGCCATCCTCTTGATCGCCCCCTTCCATTCTCGGCATCCCTTCCTCATTTTCTCCATCGGTGCGGCCCTCCTCTTCACCTGCACCGACGCCACCCTCCTCTCTTTCTTGCACCAGCAGACGCCCGACGCACCCCTTCTCTTCTCCTCCGTCGGTGTGGTGCGGCTAAGGTGGCTGAGATCTGGGGACTCCCTCCTCTTCTCCTCCACTGACGAGGCTACGGGCGATGAGATCCGACGCCTCCTTTCTCCGCTTGTCCTTCATCGGCATGGAGGCGACACTGCTTGGAGGATAAGATATGGGGTCGAGATGCTCTTCTCTAATTGGCGCCCCCTCCTCTTCGCCTTCGTCGGTGCCCCCTCCCCCCTTCTTCTCCTTCGTTGACGTGTCTCTAATCCACTACGACCGACGTGGAGGAGACGCGGATGGCGCGGTGGCGGAGATCTGGCTCCACCCTCGTCCACACTACTCGATGTGGAGGGGTTGCATGGCGCGGCGGTGGCAATCTGGCCCCGTCCTCATCGACGATGGCAATATGGAGGAGTCGAAGACGCAAATCTTGCTTGCCGCATGGCGAGGGGCGGTAGCGATGGGACGTCCATGGTGGAGATGACTGTGGTGTGCGACGGAGAGAGTAAGGGCATTTACGTTTTTGCTTATAGGATTAGTACGCGTGAAGACTCCTAGAGGGTCCATTACCGTGGGACTTGGAGGAAATATCGAAGAAGTACATCGTATGTGTAGTACCATTCCTATGTGACTACTGAGCTTCCTCCAAAGGAAGTTAGTCCGTTCTACTTGTGCAGTTGTGCTACAGGTAGTGTATAGTACTACACCGTATCGGAGCTGTTCACGGCCAAAGTGGGAAGTAATTAATTCGCCCATTATCACCCAGGTGGCTGTCCATTTCCGAAATAACGCGACAACGACAGGAGTGACCCGCAAAAAAGGCACTCCCGTTCCCGTCCTCGCTCCTCCCAAAGCTCCTCAGCTCCTCTTCCTCACATCTCTCACTCCCCCTAACGGACGCACGAGCACACACACCCCCGCCAGCGCAGTGGGCGAGCGAGTGGAACCAGACGAACCGCCGCCGCCACTCGCCGGCGCCGGGCACCGCCGTCCACCCGCCGACGGTGAGTCCACGCTCCCTTCTCGATCTCCCGTTCGTCGATCTCGCTCGCCCAATTGTAGCAACTCGCGTGGGGCCACCGGGGCTTCGCTGAGCTCGACCCGTCTGGGTTCTGACGGGCCGCGCGACACCATCCTCTTCTGGCCTCGCCGTCGTCGTTCTCGCCACTCCGCCAGCGCTCCCGCCGCCCACGGCCACGGCTTCGCCGCCCTCCCTTAGCCCGCCCGACGTGCTTCCCCCACCGGCCGCATCCGCCACCCGCGGCCGGCGGCGCCCCGCCGCTCCACCCACCCACCGCCGGGCCGGCCTCCCGCCGGGGATTGGAGGTCTGGGGGAGAGATCAGCCCCCGGGACCCAACCCCCCAGGCCCCCACCACTAACCCGGCGCCGGGGGGTCGCGCTGTGCCTTCAACGCGCAACGGGACGCGCGTCAGACTTTCTGGTAGCGGAATGTTGGATGCGGCGGCCGAGATCTCACGCCTGGGGGCTCTGTCGGTAGGGGTGAGGTGGAGGAGGGCTTGATTTTTGGCCGTTTCTGTGATCCTGACCGATTCGGTGGACGGGTGGGTGTGGGCCGTGTGGTGTCACTGACACTGTGCCGGAGTGGAGCGATTTAAGGGAGGAGATGGTTGTGATTCAGGAGGGGAGAAGGCACAATTCGACAGGAATTCTATAGCTAGTAAAGGTATCTGTCGGTGCCCTCATCTAAGGAAACGTACAAGTCTTTTTCCTTGGTTAGTTAGAATGGTACTAATAATCTACAGAACAGAATGAAAGAGTCCAAGATGGGTGCTGTTGCTGCCTTGTAGCCTCATGAATTTGGGTGAGTGAGGGCTTGAGATTGCTGTCTCTCAAGAATTGGGGGGATTGGCTCTGTCATAGTCATAGTGCTCTTGAAGTTTAAGGTATATAAGAGGAAGTGCTGCCTGTCGAATCAGTAGCTTGGTTGATGAACGTCTAACTACGAATAGTTCAATAAGTCTCATCCACATACCTTCTGTACCATAACAAATCTAACACTCTACTTGAAAGGACTGTCTTGGAGGAAGCGTTGGGGCTTGTGCTTCTCGTCTCCTTTGCTTGTGAGTGGCTGAGTGCTGCTACATGTGCAAACATTTGAGTACAACTCAAGTGGAAGTCATGATCCAACTGTATCAGATTGTCTAGATGCATGATTGTACTATTGCACGCAAAAATGGTTGCACGTGGCTCATTTCTCATCCATGCAATGGTGGGCTTGTTGGTGGCTGTGATACAACCTATGATATAAGCTACCAGCCTACCATGGAACCTATGCGTGAAATTCCATTTCATGCCTCCATTTCACATAATTTTTGGTTGTCGTGTATGTTTTATGTGTTTGACTACTTTCCCGGTGATCATTTCCTATAAAAGCAACTACATCTCATTGTCAGAAGCGGCATGCCAGATTTTGTGAAACTTGATGATTTGAGGTTAAAAAGAAGAACCTTTTATTCATGTTTTACATGGACCAAAATCAATACATTTCTAGGTGAGATTGAAGATCTTGTAGAGGATTTGGATTGAAATTTTTAGCCACGGTGACAAGAGAGTTTGTTGGTTCAACCTTGAATTTTGTAGTATTTCCTTGAACTATGTTTAAGCTATGGTACTACTATCTCCTTTTGTTTTGCTGTTAGAACTGGATCTGACTGTGCTATGATGCATTAATGCATTATTCCACAGGATCTGGCTGCATGCTTTAAAACGGACAATTCATTATTCTCTTGGTAATTGCACGATTAAGTGGGAACGCCTCTTTTCCTTTTGCTTCCTTCTTTCTCCTTTATGTCAATGCAAAAATGACACAGGCTGGCACTATTATTCATTATGCTAATTACTTTCATTTTTATCCTGTAGGAATTATAAAATAATTCAAGGTGTAAAGCTGATATAGATCTAATCATGGCAAATTTCAACTCGTCAGAACGTCAAGACTCTAGAGAACCAACTTCACCCGTACCATCAACATCATCTTCTATATCAAGGTATAACATATCCCTGTTTTAACCTGTTACTCATTTACAATGTTTTGAAATAGCTTACTCATGTGAGTACGGATCAGCTGACTAGCTGCAGTTTGTCATCATCAGGTCCATTTAGTAGGTGGCTAGTCGGCTAGTCGAGCAGTATAGTCATCCTGCCTACTTGCCTTGCTACCCAGGATGTATATAGTACAACTGTATAAATCATAAGTTGTAAAGTACTGCTACTAGACTATAGCACCGCACACTGCACAACGATATTATCATAAATTGGTAAACAAAGCATACACCAAGCATGGTGGGACAAAAACAAAAATCCCAGTGTCAAGTGCCCCCAGGTCCAGCTGGCCAGCTCACAAATTGCGCTCCGGTTAATCAGACGACTTATTGTCATTACTGATTAGTTGTTGATTATTTTCTCAAAGAACGTTGCTTTGCACAATTAGCTTAGCTGGTTGTTCCTGTTTCATTTTCATCTTAGATCCTCTTGTGTTTGTTTGAAGCCTCTCCATCTCACATTTTTCCTTATTTCCTTCTTTGTTAGAATCACAGCTAGCAAGCACGCAACCTATAGTATATAACTTTTTTTTTGAACATTGACTATAGTATATAACTCGTTACTTATTTGTTTTTCTACAGGGAAAAAGGTGAGCTGGCAGAAGTTGATGATCCTGAAAGTGCAATGTCCACTGTTGCTCGATTGTTGGAAGACCTCCATGCTAGCATGGTATCTCCATCGGGGAAGGAAGCTACAACCAGAAGGTTACTTGAACTGGCTAGAGCAAAAAAGGAAGCAAGGATTTTGATAGGTAGCCATTCTCAGGCAATGCCACTACTTATATCTACCCTTAGAGTTGGGTCATCTGCAGCAAAAGTAAATGCTGCAGCTCTACTTAGTGCACTCTGCAAGGAAGAGGACCTGCGTGTGAGGGTCCTCTTAGGAGGCTGTATACCACCCTTAATCTCTCTTTTGAAGTCTGAATCTGCTGAAGCGAAGAAGGCTGCTGCTGAAGCTATTTATGAAGTGTCTTCTGGTGGGCTTTCGGATGATCACATAGGCAGGAAAATATTTGTGACTGAAGGTGTTGTGCCAACTCTGTGGGACTTGCTTAATCCTAGGTCTCGCCAAGATAAAGTAGTTGAGGGCTTTGTGACTGGGGCATTAAGGAATCTCTGTGGGGACAAAGATGGTTACTGGAAGGCCACACTTGAAGCTGGAGGTGTTGAAATTATTACTGGTCTTCTTTCATCCAAGAATACTGCTTCACAGTCGAATGCTGCCTCTCTATTGGCACGGTTTATCTCTGCTTTTGGTGATAGCATTCCCAAAGTTATAGATGCTGGGGCTGTTAAGGCTCTCCTTCACCTTCTAAATCGAGATAATATCATTTCTGTTCGTGAAAGTGCGGCTGATGCTTTGGAGGCCCTGTCTTCCAAGTCTAGTATTGCAAAGAAAGCTGTGGTGGATGCAGGAGGCCTTCCTATTCTGATTGGAGCTGTTGTAGCGCCCTCAAAAGAATGCATGCAGGGTGAGACATGTCATTCTCTACAAAGCCATGCTGTCCGTGCTTTATCAAATATTTGTGGGGAACAACTTCTCTGTTGCTTTACCTTGGTGAGCTCTGCCAAGCACCCGGGCACCTGTTCCCTTGCTGACATTCTTGGAGCACTTGCTTATTCATTGATGGTTTTTGATGGCTCTGATGGTAAATCCTTTGACCCAGTTGAGATTGAAAATACTTTGGTTGTGCTCCTAAAATCTCATGACAGCAAGCTTGATCGTATTCTTGAGGCTTTAGCAAGTCTATATGGGAATGATTGTCTCTCTGACAGGCTTGATCACTCTAATTCTAAGAAGGTTCTTGTTGGGCTGATTACCATGGCTCCTGCTGATGTTCAAGAACATCTTGTTCGTGCCTTAACTAGCTTGTGTTGTGATGGTGTTGGAATATGGGAGGCTCTGGGAAAGAGAGAAGGGGTTCAGTTGCTAATATCATTACTTGGGCTTTCCAGTGAGCAGCAGCAGGAATATGCAGTTTCCTTATTGGCTATCTTGAGTGATGAAGTAGATGACAGCAAGTGGGCAATAACAGCTGCTGGAGGTATCCCTCCACTTGTCCAGCTACTAGAAACAGGATCTCAAAAAGCAAAAGAGGATGCAGCTTACATCATGTGGAACATGTGCTCTGACAGTGATGATATCAGGGCATGTATTGAGAGCGCTGGGGCTGTTCTGGCACTAATTTGGCTTCTAAAGAGTGGTAGCCCTCGTGGACAGGAGGCATCAGTTAAAGCACTCAAGAAGCTGATACGATCAGCAGATTCTGCTACGATCAATCAGTTACTAGCATTACTGCTCAGTGACTCATTGAGCTCAAAGGCTCATGTCATTACAGTTCTCGGGCATGTCCTTGTGCTGGCGCCTCAGAGAGCTCTAATCCAGAGTGGAGCCCCAGCTAATAAAGGTCTTAGGTCACTGGTTCTTGTTCTTGAATCATCAAATGAAGAAACACAGGAGATTGCTGCAACTGTGTTGGCTGATATTTTCACTATGCGTCAGGATATTTGTGATGTCTTGGCAATTGATGAAATTGTCCAGCCATGCATGAAGCTTTTGACAAGTGGAAACCAAGTGATTGCCACACAATCTGCCAGAGCTTTAGGAGCGCTTTCATGTTCAGCTAGTTCCATGTCAAAAAACAAAATGTCTTGCCTAACTGAAGGTGATGTGAGACCTCTTATTGAGATGGCAAAGACATCATCTATTGATGTTGCTGAAACAGCATTTGCTGCATTAGCAAATCTCCTATCAGATGCACAGATTGCTAAAGAAGCGTTAGATGACAATATTGTCTTGGCTTTGACTAGAGTGCTCAAGGAGGGGAGTTTAGAAGGCAAGATTAGTGCGTCACGGTCACTTCGTCAGTTGGTCAACCAGTTTCCCCTCAGTGAAGTTCTCCCAGATTACTCGCAGTGCTGTTTTATAATTCATGCATTGTTGGTATGTCTATCTGGCATCAATTTGGACAATGTTACAAATTTGGAACCCCTTGATGTTCTTACATTGATGGCCACAACAAAGGAGGGTTCACATTATAGCCCCCATCTATGCACTGGTTTTCTTGAAGTTCCAGAAAGCTTAGAACCTTTAATTCGTTGTGTTAGTATTGGGCTTCCACCTGTTCAAGATAAGTCCATTCAAATCCTTGCAAGTCTCTGTCAGGGCCGACCTTCTCTACTTGGTGAATATTTAAACAGAAGTCAAGGATGCATCACTTCTCTTGCTAGTAGAGTTATAGAGTCAAATGACATGGAAATAAGAATCAGCAGTGCAGTCATCCTCATATCTGCAATGAGGGACAGCAGTGAACAGTCGATCGATGTTCTTGAAGCATCAAAACTTCTGAAGAATCTGATATCTGCACTCGTTGATATGCTGAAGCAACGTTCCTCTTTAACATCTCTAGACATTGAAATTTGGAAACCTTCCACGGAAAAAAGTTCGCTTAATTATGAGCAGGATGTTTTGAGTGTGCCTGAACTTGGAAAGGTTTCTGAAGAAACTGTTGCACTATGGTTGCTCTCACTGGTTTGTTCTCATCATGGAAGGAGTAAATATACTGTTATGGAGCTCAATGGCGTTGATGCAGTATCTGATAGACTTGCTAACTATACTGCTAACCGGCAGGTGCATGTTTCACATTTATTTTTTCTGTTTTCATAGGACTCACTCTATCTGAGTAACTTGTTGCTAAATTTGAGATATTTTCTGCTTCTAACTGCTGTACTGCTGCGTTGAGTAATCTAAGATGTACTGGTAATGTGAAAAATCTTAGATCCATCTTGAATTGTCATCGTGACTAGCATGCAAACAGTGTTAGGTCTAAGTTTTCCTGTATTTTTACATCCTTGTTTTGAGTAATGCTGGATAAGAAAGATGGGTCACTTCTTATGTCCATCCACTTTCCATGTTTTTAACTCAAGTCTAAAGGGACTTCTTTATTCTGAATTGGTTCCTGTAACAGACTGCTTGTTGATCAATTTTAGGTGACCTGCTGACAAGTGACACCAGCTATACAGATGCATCAGCACATATGGTGTCACTAGTCTTTTATGTTACATATTAAAATGAAAACCAATGGCCATTTTAGACTAGTGATGACTTTTAAATTTTGGACTATTGGTTATTATAACAGTCGACAAATTCTAGGAAGAGTTGAGATGATTTCCCCATGCTGTTTATGATTCCACCCAAAGTTCCTGTTTACATAAAAAATCATCATGCTAAGTTCCTACCTAGAAACAGAAGTCCACTCGTACACAACAACAACAACAACAACATAGTCTTTTAGTCCCAAGCAAGTTGGGGTAGGCTAGAGTTGAAACCCACCAAGAGTCCCAAGCCACGGTTCAGGTATTTCAATAGCTGCTTTCCAAGCACTCCTGATCAAACATAGATCTCTAGGTATATCTCAAGCTTTCAAATATCTTTTTATTGCCTCCCCACATGTCAATTTCGGTCTTTCTCTACCTCTCCTCATATTATTAGCTTGGCTTAGGACTCTACAATGCACTGGTGCCTCTGGAGGACTACTTTGAACATGGCCATACCACCTCAACCGATGTTGGATAAGCTTTTCTTCAATTGGTGCTACCCCTAGGCGATCACGTATATCATCGTTCCGAACTCGGTCCATTCTTGTGTGACCACAAATTCATCGCAACGTATGCATTTCTGCAACACTTAGTTGTTGAACATGTCGAATCTTTGTAGGCCAACATTCTGCTTCATACAACATAGTCGTTCTAATCGCCGTTCTATAAAACTTGCATTTTAGCTTTCGTGGTACCCTCTTGTCACAGAGAGTGCCAGAAGCTTGTCGCCACTTGATCCACCCTGCTTTGATTCTATGGCTAACGTCCGCATCAATATCTCCATCCCTATGTAGCATCGATCCCAGATACCGAAAGGTATCCTTCTTAGGCACTACTTGACCTTCCAAACTCACATCTCCCTCCTCCTGTGCAGCTCCGCCAAAGTCGCATCTCATGTATTCGGTTTTAGTTCTGCTCAATCTAAAACCTTTAGACCTAAGGGTCTGCCGTCATAACTCTAGTTTCCTATTTACTCCTGCTTGGTTTCTGTCCACTAACACTACATCATCAGCGAACAACATACACCAAGGGATATCCCCTTGAATGTTCCTGGTAACCTCATCTATTACCAAGGCAAAGAGATATGGGCTTAAGGCTGACCCTTGATGAAGTTCAATTTTAATCGGGAAGTAATCTGTGTTACCATCGTTTATTCGAACACTAGTCACAACATTGTTGTACATGTCCTTGATGAGGGTCACGTACTTTGATGGGACTTTATGTTTGTCCAAAGCCCACCACATAACATTTCTTGGTATCTTGTCATAAGCCTTCTCCAAGTCAATGAAAACCATGTGGAGGTCTTTCTTCTGCTCTATAAACCGTTCCATAACTTGTCTTATTAAGAAGATTGCTTCTGTGGTTGATCTTCCGGGCATGAAACCAAATGGGTTTGTTGATATCTGCGTCGTTCCTCGCAGGCGCTGCTCGATGACTCTCTCCCATAGCTTTCATAGTGTGGCTCATCAACTTAATTCCCCGATAATTAGTACAACTTTGAATATCTCCCTTGTTCTTGTAGATTGGTACCAATATGCTTCTTCTCCACTCCTCAGGCATCTTGTTCGATCGAAAGATATTGTTGAACATCTTGGTTAGCCATACTATAGCTATATCCCCGAGATATCTCCACACCTTGATTGGGATACCATTAGGGCCCATCGCTTTGCCCCCTTTCATCATTTTCAAGGCTTCTCTGACCTACGATTCTTGAATCCTCCGCACAAAACGTCTATTAGTGTCATCAAACGAGTCGTCCAGCTGAACGGTGGTGTTCTCGTTCTCACCATTGAACAATTTATCAAAATACTCTTGCTATCTATGTCTGATCTCATCCTGCTTCACCAAGAGCTGCTCCCTCTCATCCTTTATGCACTGGACTTGATTGAAATCACTTGTCTTTCTATCGGGAGCCCTAGCCATCCTATAAATGTCCTTTTCTCCTTCCTTCGTACTCAAACGTTGGTAAATGTCCTCATATGCCCGCCCCTTTGCCTCACTCACCGCTCGTTTTGCAGTCTTCTTTGCCACCTTGTATTTCTCTACGTTGTCTGCACACCTGTCAAGATACAAGTGCTTATAGCACTCCTTTTTCTTAATAGCCTTTTGCACATCTTCATTCCACCACCAAGTGTCTTTCTAGTAGCATCCGCTCCCTTTGGTCACTCCAAGCACCTCTGAAGCAACCTTCCGAACGCATGTTGCCATCTTCTCCCACATGCTGTTTGCATCGCCTTCATCCTTCCAATGGCCCTCTTCAATGATCTTTTCCTTAAAGACCTTTGATGCTTCCTCTTCTAATTTCCACCACTTCGTTCTAGCAACCCTAGCTTGTTTGTTCCCACGAGCTTGCACCAGAAAGCGGAAGTCAGCCACCACCAGCTTGTGTTGAGCGGCCACACATTCTCCAGGTATCACCTTATAGTCCACGCATGTTCGTTTATCCCTCCTTGTAAGGACAAAGTCGATTTGACTAGAGTACTGGCCGCTACTAAAGGTCACTAAATGGGACTGTCTCTTACGAAAGAAAGTGTTAGCTATCATCAAATCAAAAGCTATAGCAAAGTCTAAGACTTCCTCTCCCTCCTGGTTCCTACTACCATATCTGAAACCCCCATGAACCGCCTCGAAACCTGCACTTGATGTACCTACATAGCCATTAAGATCACCTCCTATAAAGAGCTTCTCACTACTAGGGACAGCTCTAACCAAGCGATCTAAGTCTTCCCAGAAAAGCCGCTTAGCACTCTCATCATGGCCTACTTGGGGGGCATACGCACTAATTACGTTGAAAACCATATCACTAATGACAAGTTTAACTAAGATGATCCTATCCCCTTGTCTTCTCACCTCCACCACACCATCCTTGAGGCTCTTATCAATCAAAACTCCTCCATTTCTATTTGAAGTTGTCCCTATGTACCAGAGCTTGAAGCCGGTATTGTCCACCTTCTTCGCCTTCTGCCCATTCCATTTAGTCCCTTGGACGCATAAGATATTTACACGCCTCCTAACCGCTGTGTCCACTAACTCTCTTAACTTACCCGTAAGGGACCCTACATTCCAGCTACCTTAACGGATCCTAGTTGGCTCGACTAGACTAGCTTCCTTACCCTTTGCACCTGCCGAGGTAGGTGTGAACACCCTTGCTCATTTTGCACCACTCACCTGCCGAGGTAGGTGTGAACACCCTTGCTCATTTTGCACCACTCTCGGGCGCCGATGTGGCGTGCCACTAAGGATACGACGACCCGATCCTTGCTCACTTGACACCGTGCCCAGATCGCGACACGGCGCGTCACGGGGGTGACGGCCCGGCCCTTGCTCATTTAACACCATACCCGGGTTCTGAGATGGCGCGTCGCTAAGAGGGTTACGCCCCAACGGGATTCTTTTGGGTTTCATCTCCATAAAAGTGGCTAAGTTTTTACATTGACTCGCCGCGCCTAACACAACCCTTCTCCTTTACTGGGCTTGGGACTCTGCTATCTTTGGGACACCAAAGCGCCCCACCATAGGTGGAGTTAAGTCCACTCGTACACCCACAGATAAAATGTTATATTTTGCAAGATGAAAGCATTTGGTTGGTCTGCCTGTCTGTTTCATTTTTTATATGCCAACTTGCCTAGTAAATTGTTGGAAACGCTAGGGTCCAGATTTGCACCATTTGTTCTTGGTAACTCCATTGCTTAGATACCAGATGCAGATGTGCATAAATATTATTAGACATACTAGTTTTACTATTCAATTGGCGCTGACTGCTGAGAACAGAACAAGCAAGCAGAACAATCGTGGCGGTCTACTTACCATAGCTGAATTGTTCTACATTCCATAGATCAGACAACTTTCATTCTTTGTTGCATTACTTGTCTTTAACATATTTTACTGTTTCTATTGCTATGCCTATTTCCAATCTGTAATAGCTGCTCCATGTTACAGGAACAGTATGAAGACTCAGAAAATATATGGACTTGCGCCCTTCTGTTGGCTACTCTGTTTCAGGATTCAGTGGTTGTTCAGTCTTCTGAAATAACACGAACAATACCTTCTTTAGCATCCTTGCTAAAATCTGATGATATCATCGATAAATACTTTGCTGCTCAAGCACTGGCTAGCCTTGTTTCCACTGGGAGCAGAGGTATACAGCTTGCTATTGTAAATTCTGGTGCAGTTTTGGGTGCTGTAGCATTGATCGGACAAGTAGAATCTGATATGCCAAACCTTGTTACAATGGCTAAAGAATTCAAGTTGGCAGACAATCCAAGTCAAATAATATTGAGAAGCCTTTTGAGCTTGAAGATGTCTGCACCGTGCTTCTGCTCAAGGTCCATACCCTTGCTAGTGGATCTACTTAAACCAATGCCAGACAGGCCAGGTGCACCTCTGATTGCTTTGCACCTTCTGACTCAACTAGCGGAAGGTAGTGAGGCAAATAAAGTTGCTATGGCAGAGGCTGGAGCATTAGATGCCTTGACTAAGTATCTGTCTTTAAGCCCTCAAGACTCAACTGAAACTACTATAACCAATTTGTTAGGGATTTTATATAGTAATCCTGATCTTCTTTACCATGAATCATCACGCAGCACTTCAAATCAGCTGGTAGCTGTCTTACTTTTGGGCTCGAGAAGTTCTAGGCTTAGTGCAGTAAGGACGTTGCAGAAACTCTTTGATGCAGAGAATATAAGGGACACCGAAGTGGCCCGACAAGCTATTCAACCACTACTTGACATGCTTGAGTCAGGAACTGAAATAGAACAGCAGGCAGCACTTGGTGCACTTATCAAGCTTTCTGCTGGGACTATCTCTAAGGATTCTGCTATGTTTGATGTAGAAGGCAACACACTTGAAAATCTTTACAAAATTTTATCCTTCAGTTCGTCATTGGAGCTTAAGAAAGATGCTGCTCAACTCTGCTATATTTTATTTGAAAACTCAACTGTACGTGCATCACCAATTGCAACAGAATGTCTTCAACCCTTGATATCACTGATGACATCAGGATCTAGTTTGGCTATCGAACCAGCAGTTTGTGCTCTAAACAGATTACTGGATGAGGACTACAATGCAGAGGTTGCTGCAACTAGTGAAGTTATTGATCTTCTTGTCAGTTTTGTTCCTGGTACAAACTATCAGTTGTCTGAAGCATGTATCGGTGCTCTCATAAAGTTGGGCAAGGACCGTCCAAACTGCAAGCTTGACATGGTTAAAGCTGGTATCATTGAGCATGCACTTGATATGATTCTTGATGTTCCTGTATCTGTTAGTTCATCCATTGCTGAATTGCTTCGCATTTTGACAAACAACAGTGGCATTGCTAAAAGTTCTGCTGCTGCAAAAATGGTGGAGCCACTTTTCTTGGTTTTACGTCGCCCTGATGTTACTATGTGGGACCAGCACAGTGCCTTGCAAGCACTTGTAAATATTCTGGAGAAACCTCAGAGTCTAGCAGCATTGAAGTTGACTCCCAGTCAAATAATTGAGCCTTTAATATCATTTCTTGAGTCTCCCTCTCAAGCAATTCAGCAACTTGGCACTGAGGTGCTTTCACATCTTCTAGAACAGGAACATTTTCAACAGGATATCACCACCAAAAATGCAGTTGTTCCTCTGGTGCAGCTTGCTGGTATTGGAATCTTGAGCTTACAACAAACTGCAGTTAAAGCACTTGAAAACATCTCACAGAGTTGGCCCAAGGCAGTAGCCGATGCAGGTGGAATTTTTGAACTTTCAAAGGTAATTGTCCAGGATGATCCTCAGCCAAGTCAAGCATTATGGGAATCTGCAGCACTTGTGTTATGCAATGTTTTGCGTTATAATTCGGACAACTACGTCAAAGTCTCAATGGCTGTACTTGTGAGATTGCTGAACTCCACCATGGAGAGTACCGTCACGATAGCTCTCAGTGCTCTACTTGTTCAAGAGAAAAGTAGCTCACGCTGTGCAGTGGCCATGGCTGAGGCTGGGGCAGTACGTGCACTCTTGGAGCTCCTGAAGAGCCATCGATGTGAGGAATCTGCAGCAAGATTGCTTGAAGCGCTGATAAACAATTCAAGGGTCCGTGAAACAAAAGTTGCCAAGTATGCTATTGCTCCTCTCTCACAGTACCTGTTAGATCCTCAGTCTAAGAACCAGTCAGCAAAGTTTCTGGTGACTCTTGCACTAGGTGACATTTTCCAGCATGAAGCACTTGCAAGGGCAAGTGACTCTGCGTCTGCCTGCCGTGCTCTTGTAAGCCTACTTGAGGACCAGCCTACGGATGACATGACAACAGTTGCTATTTGTGCACTACAAAGCTTAGTGATGCAGAGCAGGACAAATAGGCGTGCTGTTGCTGAAGCTGGGGGCATTTTGGTTGTGCAAGAATTGCTTCTTTCACCAAATGTGGATGTTTCAGGACAGGCTGCTCTTCTAATCAAGTACCTATTTTCAAATCATACACTGCAAGAATACGTGTCGAATGAGCTTATCCGATCTCTCACTGGTGAGTCGGCATTCTTTATGGCGAAGTGTGTCCATGATATTTTATTTCAAATGTGTATTTCTTCATGTTCATGAGTGAAGTCTCATGCCCTTCTATTTTGAAAATTAAATGGTTTTTTCATTTGCCATTTTGTCTTTGATACTATAGAGTATAGACATGAATATCCAATAAAAACAGACGCATTAAGTTATGAAATGATTGAACTGCAAATGCTTTATGGGTGCTATCCTGCTTACTAATGGATTGATTTGATTATTCTCTAATGTCAAATGCAATTTGTCGCAGCTGCCTTAGAGAGAGAGCTGCTCTCTACGTCAACTATCAATGAAGTTATTCTGAAGACCATATATGTGATATTCAGTAACTTCAAAAAGGTTCGGTTTTCTGAGGCGGCAACCTTGTGCATACCACACCTGGTTTGTGCTTTGAAGGATGGAAATGAGGCTGCCCAGGAGAGTGTGCTTGACACCCTTTGCTTGCTTAAAGAATCTTGGCCGCAAATGAATGAAGACATTGCTAAAGCCCAGTCCCTGATTTCAGCTGAAGCCATACCTGTACTACAAATGCTTATGAAGACATGTCCTCCCAGTTTTCATGAGAGAGCCGATAGTTTGCTGCATTGCTTGCCTGGTTGCTTGACAGTGACCATCATTCGTGGGAATAATTTGAAACAGACAATGGGGGGTACCAATGCATTTTGTTGCCTGCAAATAGGAAATGGTCCTCCAAGGCAAACTAAGGTAATTCTTGTAGATAATTGTACTCAATAATTTATTTGTAGTGCAGTTGGTTCTTTTCCTCTGAAACCCAGTATTGCCAGCTGCTGTACCTTGCAAGACTGGGATCGCTGCTCTGCTGCATGTTGTATTTTATTTAGTTAACATCTTTTTGTCTGTGGCTACTGATGTTTGTGCTGAGCGTCAGGTGGTAAACCACAGCATCTGCCCAGCTTGGAACGAGGGTTTCACTTGGTTATTTGATGTCGCCCTAAAGGGCAGAAGCTCTACATCATATGCAAAAGCAAAAATACATTTGGAAAGGTATGGGGTCATAAAGGATGGCATGTCTTCTTCAGATACCTTCTCTTGGTTCTTGGCTTATTGCCTGTTATTCTTTTGTTATTTCTCAAATGTTGATATTTTCATTTCATTGCAGTCAACCCTCGGAAGAGTGACCATCCAGATCGACAAGGTTGTCACTGAGGGCGTATACAGCGGGTTCTTCAGCCTCAGCCACGACGGCGGTAAGGACGGCTCAAGAACCCTAGAGATAGAGATCGTATGGTCAAATAGGCCATCCAACGACAGTATGTAGCATATGGCTGATTTACCTGACGCCACCAACCTTATACTCCCTGCTGGCTTCCATGTAAATCAGACCCCCCATAATCATCCAAATTCATTTATTTATATGTAGAAAAGTTAAAGACGCTTAGATAACCCGCGCCATCATTCAATTATTGTGGTCCTCTCGGGATTGTTAGCCTTGCTGCTGTAACAGGTTTTTTTGTACAGGTGAATTTATTTAATGTAATTATATCTTAGTGTTAGATTGGTGTGACGTGTGAGTACGGACAATCACTAAGTACTGACAGTAACATTTCTGTGTGATGTGTGGCGTGATATTTGTTCCCGTGGGTGTGTGTTTTCCGTTGTTCGCAGTTGTAGCCTCAGTTGAGCACTACCGTTTTCAGAGGGGAAATTAGGCGAGCCAATTGCATTGATTTTTAATTCGCAGCTTATTTTAGGTGGTAACTGGATTGTTTTAGTGTTTACCCTCAGCTCTAACTTTTGTTCAAGTGATGGTTCAGCAGCTCAGGCCATCTGCCGTCAGATGTGTTGTCGCGCCTGTTAATATCTTAGTTTATATGTTTCTGGTGTGCCAACGTACCGGACTCATCTGCACTGGCATGTTGGCTTGCTTTCTCGTTGTCATGCAAACGTACTCTCCGTGGGGCCTGTTTTAGTTGGATACCATGGCTTGGCACTGTTCTCTTTGCCAGGCATGTTTAAGTAGCGTGTTTGGTTCTGGCTACGCCAAACTTTTTACATCCAGTTTACTACACATGCCATCATAGCCACTACTAGCGGCGGTATGAGGATGTTGCAGTACTTTTTTTTAATTGGCAGAAGTTTAAGTTAGTTTGGCGAGATTCTCTCACGTTAATTGGTAACGTCACTATGCATGCAAACCAAACATGAAACATGCCACATGCCACTATGCCAGTACTGCAGGTCGCAGCAGCCTGGAGCAATGTTTCAACAGTCACACATGCTGACACATTTGAATGCCGCTACTGTAGTAGTCGTACTTGTTGGCCAAACATAGACAAGGTCGCAGAGTGTGCCGTGCCTGACGAAACTTGAGCGTGCAGGTAGTACCCTGGTTCCTTTAGGTTATCACAGAGCAGCCCAAGACATGATTTTTTTCAGATTTCCCTCAGGGGCATACATGTCCTTTTACACATAGAGCAAAGAATCTATCTATAGACTAATCACCATTGCCAAACACCTAGATTTTTTAGGCTGTAGATTCTTTTCACCGCAGCTTACATATAAAAAAAATCCTGATTAGATTAAAATCAATTCTTAGATGAGAGGTTCCAAGCAAGGTGAAAGTGGAACCTGGGTCGTCATCGATTGCGGCGGGAGGAAAAACATTTCCAGTGAGAGGGTAATTTCCGGTCTCTGATTCTCCTTCTCTATCAACTTGAATAAGCCCTGATCGCTTTTGCTTATCGGCTATGATACAGTGTTTTTCTCTCGTAACAAATCAGTGAACGGTACTTTTTAGCTTGGCTTTTCAGCGAAATGAACAGGGCTTAGTGTTAAATTCCCACGCGGCATTGCCGCGGTACTTGACAAGCTCGAGTTCACAGTTCAAATTCTACCCAAGAAAATTTAGATCGAGTAAATTAATGACAAAGCCAATTCCAAATAGTTAAAAATAAAAGCACCGTTTTTTAGGTAAAGGGGATATGATGAGAGAACACGGTTACACTAAGCGACAAAAGGAATATCTTAAGACCACAAAATTCATTTGAATGTCAAAACTATGTAAAGGCAGCTGCATATAGGAGTGCTTCTTTTTCTTTTTTTTGGGCACCTTAAAAAAGATTTTATTTCGTTTTGCAGGATTTGGATTTGGCTTAATTTGGATTTAGCCTGTAGTTCATGCGCATGTTAACGAGATGCATGTTAATGAGATTTTATCGAGACTTCAATCCTATTTTGGTGGTTGTCTACCCTGGCCATTGCATGCGGTTGGTGCACAGTTCTTTTCCATGAACACCGTCGTACCATCGGCCAAACAAACCAATCATCGTCATCCGTTTTTTGATAGCACCTGCGCGAGTCGACTCTGGATTAGTAATAAGTCACGTCCCGCGCCGAAGATAACGACCTCAAAAGAGAACTTAAAATATAAAGTTGTAGATCTCAATCAAGCTATAACTTTTATGTAAAAAGTACCGGACAAAAAGATATGATTTTTCTAGGCGACAAGAGCTTGTACGCGATTAATATCTGCTGAAACTTTATATTATTTTTTTGAGCATCTTAATGATCTTAAATGCAAAAACTCAAAACTATAAATTTATAGATCACATGGAGAGCTATAACTTTTGTATAGAAAGTATCCCCATTTGACACCATATAAGAAAGATACGATTTTCCAACGTGACAAGCGCTTGTACGCGATTAATACGATGCTGAAACTTTATATTATTTTTTTAACATCTTAACGACCTCAAATGAAAAAACTCAAAACTAAAAAATTATAGTTCTCATCGAAAGCTACAATTTTCATATAAAGATCATCTTCATCTAATATCATATGAAAAAATATGATTTTTATAAGGTGCACCACGTCAACGCGAGTCAGCGCTCGGTAGACTACCATATGTCAGGCTTGCCGCGCCGCCATGCATGGCGCGGCAGTGTGGTTTGGCCGGACCAGCAAGGCGTGACCAAAAAGGTTAGTTTTAAAAAAAAGTTAAGCCGTGTTAGATTTAAAAGTTGTGTTAAAAAAGCGTTAAAAATAAAAAATTCGCAGCAGTAGACTGCACGGTGACAGTAGAAAGCGCTGCAGACTTCATGGCCGGCGGCATCGACTGTTCCGCGAAAGAAATTCTCTTTTTTTTTTAAGAAGTCAAATAGTTTAAACTTTATCTAAATTTATATATAAAATAGTAACATTCATGATACAAAATAAGTATCATTAAATTCGTTATATGATATATTTTTATAATAAATTATTTGAAGACATAAACATTAATACTATTTACTATAAACTTAGTCAAACTTCAACTAGTTTGACAGAAACGAATCCCATAGTTGCATTGTTTCCTGGACGCAGTGAGTACCTACCAGCAGCTTTGGTCTTTGAGGGCATGTTTGGATGAGTTTCAGATTCTTAAAAACCAGTTTTTGTCTCTATTTTCTAAAATCTGGATTCTGAGGAAAAACTGGTTGGAGTGTTTAGATCCCCTAGTTTTTAATAATCTGGCTTTATTTATTGCTCGCGGGGTCACAAGAAACTAGCAAAAATTAAGTATCAACAGCTTCTTGGTTTTTAAGAATCTAGTAAAAACTGACATAAGAAACTAGGCAAAAACTAGTTTATTTGATCCCACCCAATTTTAAAAAACCAGATTCTTGAAAACAGGAGGGATCCAAACAGCACCTGAATCACCATGGTCAGCAGTGGCACGGAGATTTTGGTGGTCTGCACGTGACCAGGATGAAAACGGACGGAAACACGTAGAAAAACTCTTCTTCTGTTTTCGTTTCTATATTTTTAATCGGGAATAGGATCAGGTTCAGAAAAAAACAAAATTGAACACGGATGGTGATATACGAAAATACAGAAACAGACAAATACGGATGAAGAGCGAGAAATTAAGTTAGAATAACATGATCAAATATTCCCGAATATACATGAACAAAGTCATAAAATAATATACACGTACGAAGTTATCGGTACAATGTTCACTAACATGTCATGTGTTAACATGTTAACATGCACCATTAGTGATTAGTATGTTTATGAACATATCAATTTTTAGACACATCTCACATAGATTGAAAACGGGATGAAAAACGGAATAAAAACAGTATCACGCGGAAACAGGCTAAAAACCCCTCTCCCGTTTCCGTAAAAATGAGATCCTACGGAAACGGGCGGACAAAAAGTGGAAAATGGGACGGATCCAAACGGGATTTTTTCTATCCGTTTTCAACCTAACACGTGAGGGAGTTGGAAGTTGCAATCCAAAACCTCAAAAGCCCCTCCTATTTGAGAGAGAGGGGGGTAAGCAATATTAAACTGTTTATATAGACGCAAATCTTGGATGTATAACGGTGTCGATCACAATGGCTTTAGCTTACGGCACGCCTAGCGTCCGGACGTCTGTGTACGCTGATGCTCTGCCCCTGCCCGCGCGCCCGTCTGCAGCCCCTCTGTTCCCACACATGCACATGGACCCAACTTCCATAGGACGCCCCCCGCACGCCTGACACGCCCGTACCCCGCTCCCCGTCCCCCATCCCCATCCATTCGCCTTGCCCCCGCAGGCGTACCCCCGCCCCGTCGTGCCCCCCGATGCGGGCCCCTAGAGCACCGCGCGCCACATCCACTGGCTCACCATGCCCCATTCCCCGGCCCCTGACTCTCCGAACAGTATGAAACACGTACATCATGAAACACTTGAGTGCAACATACGTCTCAAATAGATGAAACATCTGAAACATACAATTACAACATATGTGTGAAAATAGATGCATCATCTAGATAGAACACTTGCAACTTACAACATGAAAACACTTGTTGCAACAAAAGACTAAAATAGATAAAACATTTTGGAACATACTATTGCAACATATGTATGGAACATATGCAACATCTAGATCAAACGCATGCAACAATACGTCTGGAAACAGATGAAACATTTCAAACAAAAGCTCGCAACATGCCTCTAAAACACTTGCAACATATGCAAACATGTGCAACATCCCCCCGATCTTCTTTTGCAACATCCATATGATTCAATGCAACATCCCTTTGAAATGTCTGAAACAATTGAAACATACAATTGCAACATAGGGGGAGAGACAGAGCTTGGCATGGGGAGCGCCATGGCCGTCGGATCTCACGGGCATTGGGGGCTCCCGGTGGGGAGGACGCCAGATGGGGGGGAGGGCACCACCAGGTGGGGAAGGAGCCGCCGGGGTGGGGAGAGGAGGACTCCGGGGTGGGTGAAGGAGCCGCTGGTGTGGGTGAAGGAGCTGCCAGGGTTGGGGATGAGGACGCCGGGGTGGGTGAGGGTGCCGTCGACCAGTAGGGAAGGAGCTGGCAAAGACGTGCTGACGGGAGGGGTGAGAGGCACGCTGAGCCATGGGGAGCGAGTGAGCGGATGGGGAGCAACATCATGGGATGGGGTGCATGGTGCGGCGAGAGCCTTGCATCGTGAGTAGGCGCGCGTCGCGGGAGGGAGCGAGGCGGCATGGGAATGAGCAGACGGTGCGATGAGCAGATAAGGCCGTGGAGAGATGAGTTGAGGAGGACGCGCGGGCGCCGTAGCCAATCATTATCTGCCGCGTCCGGGAAACGCCGGACGTTCGAGTTAGAGCATTATCGTTTAGCTTATCGGCCTCCACCGAATCGTGCTCTCATGAAAATCGGATGCAGAAGTTACATTATTCCACGTATACCCAAGAATTGCTTCAACACTTTTGAACTTTACTCCTTAGATCCTAAAAGAAAAAAAACTGAATTCTTTTTCTACCCATTAGAGTACTGATTTACTTTAAGCATGTTAGAAAAGAAAAGCTACATGGAGATGTAGTAGGTTTGTGCCACGTGTAGGCACTTTGTCTCAAAATATATCAACTTCTGGAGTTGTTCTAAATCTTTAAGCTTGATCAATTTTATATGGAGAAAAAATATCAACGTCCGTGACACCAAAGAACTACACTACAAAAATATAGTTCACATAGTGTATGTTTGTATCGATACTAATTTATTGTCATTACCCATAAATATTGGTTCACTTTTCTATAAAGTTATAGTTAAAACTGAGATAGTTTGATTTAGGATAAACATAGAAAGTTGATTTATTTTGGAGCAAAGTACGTGCAAAGGAATTTAATGACAGTGATTGCCAAGCAATGCGCCATGCCCATGCTGCAACAACCGAATCTTGCTCTAGTCGAAACTTGGAGGCTGCGTTAGTGTTCCTGGATGACGTGGACTCCACGCTTCCAGTAGGTAGGTCTCTTGGCGGCCAAGATTTTCCCAGTTGGCGTCAACACTGGATGGCGTGGACTCCACGCTTCCATAGGCTCCGTTCGCTTCGCTGAAAAAACAAGCCAAAATACTGTTCCGGCTGATTTATTGTGAGAGAAAAACACTGTTTCGGCTGAAAAAAGAAGCTGAAAAATACGGATTATGAGTGAAAAACACTACTGCCCATGAATGAAACAAGAGTAAAGTGCACCAGCGGTCCCTAAACTTGTACCGCTATGTCATCCCGGTCCCTAAACTCGCAAATCGGCCGTTTAGGTCCTCAAACTTGTTTATCTGTGTCATCTCGGTCCCTAAACTTGTTCAGCTATGTCATCCCGGTCCCTAAACTTGCAAATCACCCGTTTAGGTCCTCAAACTTGTTCAGTTGTATCATCCTGATCCCTAAGCTTGGTTTTGAGTCTCATGGGTCAAAATAGGGTGATCTAACAACTTTATATCAAAAAATAATTCATAACTTTTTTATATGAACTCGAATGAAGACAAACTTTGTATCAAAATTGTAGCCCACGACGCGATCTACGACTTTGTAGTTGAAAAGCTTTTGAATTAAAACTGTTTAGGGTCCCAAAATATTATTGTATGTTTATAGATTTTGAAATTTGAAATTTAAAATTAAATTTTGGGACACTAAATGACTTCAAACAAAAAACTTTTCAACTACAAAGTTGCAGATCGTATTGAGAACTATAACTTTCATATAGACCATATCAACATCTAAGATTGTTTGATAATTTTAAATTTCAAAATCTATAAACATACAATAATATTTTGGGACCCTAAACAGTTTTAATTTAAAAACTTTTTAACTACAAAGTCGTAGATCACGTCGAAAGCTACAATTTTGATATAAAGTTTGTCTTCATTCGAGTTCATATGAAAAAGTTATGAATTATTTTTTGATATAAAGTTGTTAGATCACCCTGTTTTGATCCAGATGAGACTCAAAACGAAGTTTAGGGACCGGGATGACACAACTGAACAAGTTTGAGGACCTAAACGGGTGATTTGCAAGTTTAGGGACCGGAATGATACAGCCGAACAAGTTTAGGGACCGAGATGACACAGATGAACAAGTTTAGGACCTAAACGGTCGATTTGCGAGTTTAGGGATCGGGATGACACAACGGTATAAGTTTAGGGACCGCTGGTGCACTTTACTCATGAAACAAAGTAAAAACACAACAAACGATAGCACTTGACCATGCATGAACTGTGGGCATGCATCAAGCCAGCTAATCATACAGCATGATGGTTAATTATTTGCAAGTGCGGTACTTGGTTTGCCAGAAATCGCAGTGAAGGGTCAACACAGGCACAAGCATGACTGCAGCCTTGGAGGGCCACTGGACCACCGGAGGCTTACCGGCATCGGCTTTTCGACCAAAAAGTACCACCGGAGGCCTACATCCAGTTTCAGTCAGTCGGTGACTTTATTCCTAAGACCAGGTGCTCAAAGTTTGCTGTGGGGTTACAAACGAGTAGGAATAAGGAGGAGGTGTTAAAGACCCGGACGGATTCTGAACCGAAGGGCCGAGAGTGACGGGGGCTCTAACGTGAGCTAAGTATTGGAGCGTATGCTCTGTGTAGCTTTAGAGTTCTAGAGCTATTGAGTTATTCGAGTTCTCGGGTCCTTGAGTGCTTGAATCGTCTAACTTCTCTTTTTTGAGGAGAGCCAGAGAGTCAGAGTCAGAATAGCTAGATCCCTTTTTAGGAGGGAGCTCATCCCCTTTTATAGTCAAAGGAGATGGACTCTTACAAGTCAGAGAAAGAGAGATAATGTATACGTGTGCTACCTAGTCTTGTTGCCCACGCTGTCGGATACGAGACGGTCGTCGGCGCCCACAATACTGTTTATGTCCAGATGCATGTGGCAGGCTCTACCGTGTTTGCCTGGTATAGCAAATGTCGGCACCTACAATACTCTTTGGGTTCTGACACGCCTGGAAGGTTGCATAGTGCTATCTGGCATGGCCTGGTGGCACCGTCCTGTAGGTGCAGGGTATGGTCCTCGGTATTACGGTTTGACTTGAGCGCCTTACCTTATCTTCTCCGCCTGATCCACGGGCCCTCATCGAGCGAGCGTCCCTGGTCGGTTGTTCCCAGTCGGCCCCGACCGTGTCGGTCGGGGAAGAGCTGCGAGCAGAGGTCCGGCGTATCCCCGGTCGAAAAAGGAGGTCGAAGTCGGACTATGTCTCCACCTTGGCCAGGCCTTTCGTTCGGGGACGGATCGTTCTCCTGGCCTGTCATTAGGTATCTGGGCCGGCCCGGAAGGCACGCGTTGTCACTACGCCGTCCGCTGGGCCGAGTTTTTGTATAGAAGCGGGCCCATTGGGGACGCCGGGTTTATGAACCCTGTGTGGAACATATGCAACATCTAGATCAAATGCATGCAACAATACGTTTGGGAACAGATGAAACATTTCAAACAAAATGCTTGCAACATGCCTCTAAAACACTTGCAACATATGCAAACATGTGCAACATCCCCTCGATCTACTTTTGCAACATCCATATGATTCAACTACAACATACCTTTGAAATGTCTGAAACAATTGAAACATACAATTACAAGATAGGGGGGAGAGGGAGCTTGGCGCGGGGGGCGCCATGGCCGCCGGATCTGCGGGCATTAGGGGCTCCCGGTGGGGGAGGACGCCGGTGTGTGTGTGTGGGGGGGGGCACCACCGGGGGGGGAAGGAGCCGTCGGGGTGGGGGAGGAGGACGCCGGGGTGGGTGAAGGAGCCGCCGGTGTGGGTGAAGGAGCCGCCAGGGTTGGGGATGAGGACGCCGGGGTGGGTGAGGGCGCCGCCGCCAGCAGGGAGGGAGCTGGCGGCACACGCGACGGGAGGGGCGAGAGGCATGCGAGCCATGGGGCGCGAGTGAGCAGATGGGGAGCAATGTCATGGGATGGGGTGCACGGCGCGGCGGAGCCTTGCATCGTGAGTAGGCGCGCGTCGCGGGAGGGAGCGAGGCGGCATGGGAATGAGGAGACGGTGCGATGGGCGGATAAGGCCGTGGAGAGATGAGTTGAGGAGGACGCGCGGGCGCCGTAGCTAATCATTATCTGCCGCATCCGGGAAACGCCGGACGTTCGAGTTACAGCATTATCGTTTAGCTTATCGGCCTCCACTGAATCGTGCTCATGAAAATCGGATGCAGAAGTTACATTATTCCACGTATACCCAAGAGTTGCTTCAACACGTTTGAACTTTACTCCTTAGATCCTAAAAGAAAAAAAACTGAATTCTTTTTCTACCCATTAGAGTACTGATTTACTTTAAGCATGTTAGAAAAGAAAAGCTACATGGAGATGTAGTAGGTTTGTGCCACGTGTAGGCACTTTGTCTCAAAATATATTAACTTCTGGAGTTGTTCTAAATCTTTAAGCTTGATCAATTTTATATGGAGAAAAAATATCAACGTCCGTGACACCAAAGAACTACACTACAAAAATATAGTTCACATAGTGTATGTTTGTATTGATACTAATTTATTGTCATTACCCATAAATATTGGTTCACTTTTCTATAAGTTTATAGTTAAAACTGAGATAGTTTGATTTAGGATAAACATAGAAAGTTAATTTATTTTGCAGCAAAGTACGTGCAAAGGAATTTAATGACAGTGATTGCCAATCAATGCGCCATGCCCATGCTCCAACAACCGAATCTTTGCTCTAGTGGAAACTTGGAGGCTGCGTTAGTGTTCCTGCACTACTACAAAAAGGATTTTTAGGGACGGCTCCAGAGGCTCTGTAGGGGCGGTTTGCCTAGCCGCCCCTACGTAAGGGTCTCTACAAATCATGTATTTGTAGGGGCGGTTCCCAGGTCGCCCCTACAAATCGATTTCTAGGGTTGGCTGTTGTTTTCAGTCGCCCCTACAAATCTATTTGTAGGGGCGGTTGATACTATAGCCGCCCCTACAAATCGATTTATAGGGGCGGTCTGGGAACACCAGCCGCCCTTACAAATCGATTTGTAGGGGCGGCTACAGTACCAACCGCCCCTGCAAATCATTTTTCTAGCAAAAACAATTAAATTTACAATTCTTCAATGCGACAACATGCGTTTCTGGTTTGGAATAAAATGATGGTTCAGAGTATGCAGCTGATGGACTAACTACTAAGAACTAGAATCACCAGAATAAGTTGACTAAGTGTTAAAGAACTGATAAGCTCCTTAGAACTGCCAACAATAATGTATACGCAGATGAAGTTAAACATACATGAAAAAAGAATCAAAGAATGTTAAAGTAATGTGGCATGCACTGCAAAATAAAGGTGTAGGCATGTAGGATTCAGATGAGTAGATCCACAACATACACTGGCACTAGACTGGCATGCCAATCATTCACAACAAACATGCAATTTTGTCCATAAATATATCCTCCCATCCGTACTAGTTGACCTTGCTTATGTGATCATCTCGGCGAGCATTTCTTCACCGGACGGCACCGTACTTGGTCAAGGAAGAGCTCCGATTCTACGAAGAAGGGAACACGGTCTTCCACGACCGTTGCCGCTCTCCCTCGTAGAATCAAAGCTCCTCCTTGACGTCCATTACCGCTCGGTAGAGAATATGCTAGCCGAGATGAACACGGTCCGCAAGTTCAACTAGTAATGGATTTTCTAAATTTTCTAACTAAAAAGGTATCCGGATCACAACCAAAAAAGAATGTTAAAGGCCTTGTTGTTCCAAATACACTTTGGGAATGTCGATGACGAGAATGGAAAGGTATCGGCTCACGCAAAATGAGCTATCAGCTCCTTCAAGGCTTAGCATTTATCTTGAACCATACCTTGTTGTACTGCTCACTGCAAGGAGCTATCAGCTCCTCGAACCTGATCCAATTGCCTTTGCATTGCATTGCATTGCCGAAGGTTCTAGATGGGTCCGTAGTATCTGCAGGCAGGACATATGGTGAACCATGAGAAATAAAGTCCAGTGGTCTTGTGTAAATTGATTATGACAAAAAGATCTACCTCACAACATAGAGAGATAAGGATGCCATGATTGCAAAATGAGCAACATATACTGAGAGGCCTCGCTATAAGTGCACTGGTCTCCACTATATTCCACTAACTAAAATATATGCCTTAGCCAACATGTATACCGAATAACTTAGTTCAATGCATGATGTAGATAACCATTGGAACAATCTTGGTCACAAAGTTCCATGCCTTCCTGTTTTTCCTTATTTTACAGAATTTTACTTTAATTTCATCAAGGACACATAATGACCTAAGTAGAACAAAACCACCTAGTAGACAACCATAGTTCATGTGAGTCAAACAAATGGTAAGCCCACACTCTGCAGCAAAAGACATCCACTAAAAAAGGCGTTTACCATGACGATCTAAAAGATCCAACAAAAAGCAAATGTGATGCATGATATGATGATAGTAAAATGATTTTACGAAGAAAACACAAGTAAAGCAACCCACATTACCATGACAGCCTAAAGTCTAAAAAAGGCAACAAAAAGCAATTTCAATGCGTTATAGCACAATAATTTAGCATAAGAAAAAGAAGTCAATCTCCCGGTTTAAGAAAAACATGGATTACAAGACGCAATTAAAGAAAATCCAGTTCATTGAGCTAAATGGATCAAGCACTTACAAGCTAGGTCCATTCTCATCATATCCGACAATTAGGAGGAGACTCCAAATGGCCGTGACTACACAAACAAATAAGTACATCGAGCGCCCACTACATGATACATGAAGTGATTACAACTTAGCACACCCCTCGACGAGCTATTGGGATGGAAATATAAAAGTAGATGTGTGTTGCGAGAAGCGTGGTTGTATAAATCTTTGTGAAAACTGAAACTAGTAGTGGGTTGGCCCTATCAAAATGGTTGGCAAATGGGGAAAGTTTTCGGTTTGTAACTCTAATGAACCTCAACAAAAACAATTCATAGGTCCATCTTCACCATTAGGCCCTGATAAGATAATATATTTACACATGAAAGAGCCAATGCGAGGCAAGATAGGTATATAACAAATACTCATCATTTCATAAAAGGTCATTAGTGTTTGTTATATCTGCTCATATTCATTATGGGAGTAATAGGGCTGACCAGTTTATAAGAACACCTAAATGTTGTAATTTGGATTCAATTTCCTCGATTCGAAGACATTTGAAAACAAAGATATTGGTGTAAATCCATCTTATATTTTGAAGTTGAAGGAATGAAATATAGTCTGCATAGATAATTAATCTTGTTTCTTGCGTTACGGAGGCTATAGGAACATAAATGAGGCTAACCATTGACTCTTCATCACCTTCGCCAAAGCGCAGAGCCAAGTCACAGATAGCTTGTGTAGAAGATTCTACGGTCATTGGCTCTCCATATGAGAACCTATGATTCTGATTATAAACATGTCAAGTCAAATTAACGAGAGAAAGCTCCCAAACATGTAAATAAATATGTATATGTATATAACCCAGAAAAGTACACGAGTCTCAACACGAGCATGCTCCACTAGCGTTCTAGCATCAGCAATAAGTCCACTCATGGCACAGCCTATGTGCTCATCAATTTTCATGATTTTCTCCACACTGCTTGGTTTCTATAACATCAAAAGGCAAAGGAAAACTGAATTCATTAACAATTTAAACATGAAACAACCTATAGCATGAAAACCCAGAGGCTAAGTGGAGCTGCCATTTCCTCCGATAAAAACCATTCCTGTTATCATAGCACAAAATTGCATAAAGTTGAGCTCAAACTCTCACGATTGCATCAATTTGTAGGTTAAAATATTGCCAAAAAAAATGCAGTAGAATGAGGGGCACACAACTTTGTGAAAGAGGAGCTAACCTAAAGACCATAAACCTTGTATAAGAAATCACAATAATTCAATCATAAACGTTTGGTCAGCAAGCAATGTTCCATTGTTCAAATTTAACATCCCAATCTTTGCCACCATACAATCAAGCCCTAGTACCAGCTAGGGGAATGAAAAAAAGTAACTCGATAAGTACCAAAGAAATGGAGAGGTCACACGTTTCTCAACAAGAAGGACAATACCATCCTTTGTCTTCAACCCAATCGCGATGGATCCCAACCGCAAGAGCAAAGGAACAACAACATGAGCATCACTTTGTCACACAAAACCCACATAAATCTCACAAGTAAAGGCACGGCAAATTGCACAAAATTCAATACAGCGTGTGTACTTGAGTGCAAGTGCTTGTCCTTGAGCTACTTTTTTTCGGTTAGTAATGCAATGACAATCCGGTGCTATTGAGGAAAATAGAGCATGCCATCACATGTCAAAGCTGAAATCCGACACGATAATAAACCGACTAGACACAGAACCACAAACCTTCCATAATCCCAAACCTCAACTAGTAAGATCGAGTGAGCCATACTCCCGACTTCATCCTATAACACCCTCAACTCGAAAATCCCAGCAAATCAGAAATCCTAAAACCCCCAATTAAGCCCTTTCAGATTTGCGCTCACGCAAAAACAATTAACCCCACAAATCTAGACTCGTCATCACAAAAGTCCCCACCAGCCCTTACGAGCACCCAAAGATCTCGGCGTCGCCACTTGTGTTCAAATTCGATCCGATCTGACCGCGTCGCCTTTCCGATAGAAACGCTTCTGAAGGGAGGCGGCAGAGAGAGGGATCTCACCTTGATGGCCTCGATGGCATACTCGACCTAGAACAGCCGCCCCTCCGGCGAGAAGGTGTTCACCCAGCGGTCGTACTCAAATCCTGCAAAGACCCCAAACACAAAATGCAAACGCGTCATCAACTCGGCTACGACAGCGCCGCCGCCCGGCGGCAGATCAATCAAAAGGGTTTCAAGGACGGAGGGATCTGAAACCGGCCGATCACCTCGTGAGAAACATCCTCTCGGTCGGCGACTCGGTGACGGCGGATGCTGGATCGAGCGGGACCTCGGAGCCTCTCTTCTGCTCGCCGAGGAAGTTGAAGCGAAGAACACAGGCGACGGCGGTGTGGGCAGGCCGCGGTCCGTCATGTATATGGGGGTAGGGTTCCAGGTGTGGGCGGCTCACCTTGAGGGCGCCCAGATCTACGGAAATGTAAGGAGTCGAGGAGGCCATGCCGGGCGCCCTCCGCGCAGCTCGGGCCGCCAATCCCACGGATCTAGCCGCTAGGACCTTAGATCCGGTCGCCACCCACCGGGATCGAGCCGCCACCGCGCTTGCGGGACGTAGTCCGGTCGTCACTGCGGAGGAGAGGCGAGCCGGACCAGCCACCACCGGATCCGGGCCGACGAGCATGCGGATCCGGTCGTCGTGAGACCTCGCTCATCGCCGGCGGCGGCCAAGGGCTGGCGAAGCCTCTCACTGGCGTGGCGCGCGGCGGCGCGCGAGAGTGTGAGCGCGCAGGGGCCAGCGAGCGTCAGGGGGTGGGGCGGGTACCTCGGATAAACGGCCGCGATTACGCCAAGAGGGCGGTTCGTGATTGAGCCGCCTACAAATAAAAATACCAGGGGCGGTCGGTGATTAAGCCACCTCTATAAATCCGACCCATTTGTAGAGGCGGCTCATATCACCAGCCGCCCCTGCTGTTCCATTTGTAGGGGCGGCTGGTCTCGTGGCTCTCAAACACGCCACTGTAGGGGCGGCTCCATCACCAGCCGCCCCTACAAAAATTTTGTCCCATCGCTAAAAATCGTTTTTCACGTAGTGCTGGATGGCGTGGACTCCACGCTTCCAGTAGGTAGGTCTCTTGGCGGCCAAGATTTTCCCAGTTGGCGTCAACACTGAACAAGGTGAAAGATTAGCATTGTATGACACTACTGCTCATGAATGAAACAAAGTAAAACACACAACAAACGATAGCACTTGACCATGCATGAACTGTGGGCATGCATCAAGCCAGCTAATCATACACCATGATGGTTAATTATTTGCATGTGCGGTACTTGGTTTGCCAGAAATCGCAGTGAAGGGTCAACACAGACACAAGCATGACTGCAGCCTTGGAGGGCCACTGGACCACCGGAGGCTTACCGGCATCGGCTTTTCGACCAGAAAGTACCAAAATCCAGTAGGTTTCGAACGGTCATGGTCAAAACCCGGATTTCTAAGGAGATATTGGAGGTCTGAACGAGTAACAGGGATAAGGCAGCCACTACCGCCTTGCCTGCACGTGAGGGAGTGGGGATCCAGAGTTCTGAACCCCCAAAGCAATGCTGATTCTATTTCTAGCCAAACTAGCTAAAACTTTTTTTTTAGCCAAACTAGCTAAAACTTAACTAAATTTACAGGAAAGAGTATCAATATTTATGACACAGAACAGATAAACTATGTAAATATATTCCATGATGAGTCTATTAACACTTATTTTGTATCATAAATATTTACTTTTTTTATATAAACTTAGTCAAAGTTAAAATGCTTTGACTAGATACTACTCTAGAATGGCATTTTTCTCAGAGGTAGGGAGTACTAGTATAAAGGTATCACTAACCAGAGAGTGTGTTCTTTTAGAGAGTGCTTCCTTATCATGACAAGCATGCATCTCCCTTAATGAAATAAATAAATCTCCAAACAAAAAGGACAAGAAGCATTATCATTTAAGGATATAAACGGATCGGATAGGGATGGATATATAAGAATACAAGTATCAAATGTCAGATATATAAATCTTCATACTATAAGAGTATAAGATATCCAATTTTGAGTATTCTGCTTGTATGGCACATGTATTGAATATTTGGATTCATATATGGATTATCCATTTAATATTAGAATCCTTTTGGTCCGAATTATATGTACCATTTGCTCCCTACTTTTGTTCCAAATTTAAGCAAACTAGCAAAGTAACATTTGGGCGAAGGACCTTATTTCATCTCCTCCCTCTTTAACCTTGTGTGTTTGGTTAGAGAACAACGTAAGAGCATCTCCTAGAGTGCCCATATCCCTTCCCCATCCATGGTTTTTGGAGAAAAAAAAAGAGAAAAGCTCATCGCTAAGAGTACCCCATATCCCTTCCCCATCTTTTGGCACTTGGCAAACTCGCCACCTCCACACGTAAAAATACGCGCATCCTAGTCACGCGCATCTCCTCCTTCCTGTGCCGTCTCCTTCTTCTCGCGACGTCAATTTGCCGCTCGGAGGCAGCCGTGGCCCCTGCGTGGTGGCCATGGCCGTTTTCTGCCGCTCGGAGGCAGCCCGTGGCGCCTGCGTGGTGTCCGTGGCCGGCTGCTGCTGCTCGGAAGCATCCCGTGGCCCCTGCGTGGAGGCCGTGGCCAGCTGCTGCCGCTCGTTTTCGTTTGGAGGAGTGCCAGTGGCCTGCTACTGCTTTCTGGCCGGCTGCTGCTATTTGTCTGGTCGGCTGCTGCTTTCTGGGCGGCTCCTGCTACGACGAAGGAAGGAGGTGGCGGCGGTGGTTTGCGCGATCACGAAGGATTTCGCGTGGAAAAAAGTGCCGAAAAAAAACCAACTGGGACCAAATTTTGATTTTTTGAAGTGAAATATTGGGTACTGTTGGAGATAACCTTCTTTTTTTCTCCCAATATCTTTTTAGGAGTTGAAAACATGATGTTTTGGGGAATAAAATTTAGGGTACTCTTGTAGATGCTCTAAGATGGATAGTCCCATCCCTACTTTAAGGATGGACGCCTCCACCTCACTAAAGACATTAGGCCTACGATTATCACATACCAAGTCGAGTGACTGCTTTTGGATTTATTTTTGGGATGGCCTTGTTCAACATCTGAGAGAATATTCCTCTATGAGAGCCATCCCATTTTCTCCCTTCTTTTAACCAAACACTAGAAAAACTAGACGAAATTAAATCATCTCATCATAGAACATCCCTATCACACCAAACACCCTAACAAGATTATATATGTTCAAAAAGAACCCATAGTAAGCCCACCTTCCTCCAAACATATCATCCCATAGTAGGCCAAAAAAAACTTAGTATATATATTAGTTTCCTAATACTCATTAATTTAAAACTTTTTTATTTAAGCAGCGTATATTGTATTCTCATGTACTACTCCATATGTTCTTTTATCGAAAAGGGGGACATATGGATTTATCTTTAAGTCAAGCTCCTTTTTAAAAAAAAAAACTTTGACCGAGCTTATAAAAAATACATAAATATCTACTATACCGAATTAGTTCCATTAATTTCTCCATGAAATATATTTTGACGGCACATTTATTTGGATTTGTATGTGCTAATATTATTTTCTATATAAACCTTTAGAATGAAAACAGAAGTGCACTATAATAATAGAGTAGAGATAGCACTAGCTAGCTATCGTTAAGTTAGGTGACGAATGTTCGAAGGAATGATGCCATGTTTCAACTACGCGTTGTTAGTAGAATGTGGACGCCGCGTATTGCTCGCGTCGTTACCGTGTGCTGTTCCACTTGGTTGCCCAGGCGACCAAAGATTTCTCCGGTTAATGTCAAAATGTCAACACTCGACGGAGCGAGAAGACTGGACGACTAATGTTACTTTCCTCGGCTACCAGCTTCGACAATGCTCTACTTTTTTTCTTCTAATAAATTTATAGCTAGAAATCTCTTTAATATATTTCTTCTAGAAATGCTCGGTCCAAACTTAGCAATGCAATAAGCGGATGATATATGCTACTTATTAGGAGTAATTAGGTAGATAAGAACAAGTGATCCGAGTGTACTTTAGCTGATTAGGTTATTTGTGATGAAACCTGACCATGTACTCGAATTCGAGTCCTCGTCCTCGATTGTGTTCACATTTTTCTAGAATTTGACACGTGTGCTCTTATTTTGAGGACTTAATCTATTGGACAAAGACCACTGGGAAAACTCATTAATTTATCAATTTTTAAAAACGATTGGAGATGCTCTTAAATAACCAAAAGTTATGTTGCTCCTAAATTACACGCTTGTTCTACCATTGTTAAATCAAGAGTAAGCATAAATGCTTTATGCTATCATGTATATTTATTTTAATACGTTGTCCATCATGAAAAGCATCCTATATACCAATACACTGACAATTAATTCACTTTAAAGTATATGTAATAAATTTTGCAAGTTGCTAGTATAAATAAGTTTGTGTACTATGACTAAATAATTTAATTTCAAGCTATGCCTTTATAATACAATACTACTATGCCTTAAGTGATATAGTGTTTGGTTTTCTCATGTTTGGCTTAGGAGGTTAGGTTGAACCTAGTTCTGTGTTTTTTTTTACCGAAGTCAGCAGGGGAACCCCAACCTATTTTTTTATGTTTTTTTTATTTCAGGTCTGTTTAAATTTGCTCCCACGGGGAGTCGAACCCAGGCCTACTGGATGCTACTCAGGTGCTCTAACCACTAGGCTAGAGGCCCTTTCGCACCTAGTTCTGTGTTTGGTTGTAAAGATTTTGAATGAGTAGGATGAGTCACTGACTGGTGGGTCCCATGTGGCAGCCTCTGAACATCTTCTGCCTCTTCTACCTCGTGCACGTCCAGGCTCTCGTTCGCCGAGGCCACGCGTCGGCCACCGCCGCCGCCGCTCCCCGGCCACGCGCGCCGCCCTCGCCGCTACTTGCCGGCCGCGAACGCCACTGCTCGGGCTGGTCACGCGTGCTCCCGCAGCGGCTCCTTGCCCGCGGGCGCCGCCTCCGCCACAGCTCCATGGCCGCACGCGCTGTTGCTCGGCCCTGCCATGGGCGCCCCCCTTGCCACTGCTCCCCGGCTTGTTCCGGCCACCGCTGCTCCGGCACGGACGGACACGAGACGCGCCGAGTGGGTCGACCCCGTCTGCTTGTTTCGGTGGAATCGAATAAACTCGGATCTGAGCAGAATATTCCCACTATGGGATGAACCCATCCCCCACCTCCCCAAACCAAACACTATAAAAAATGGGTCCAACCCAACCCAAACCTAGTTGGACCCTTCAACCAAACACATGCTAAAGTAGTGTAAGAACTGAATTACCTCAAGACACTACTGGAAATTGGAATTTTCTTGATGGCGATGAATTTTTTAATTTGATAGTGATGTCTAGACCTGTTAGAGTTTGATTTTCCTGTCGGTCGTGTACCATCAAAGAAATTGTTTCTAACCATTGGCCATTAAATATTTTAAATTTTCACTGACACTCTATCCCTATTAGTTATTTCCTATCGGTGCACCATCAGAGAAATTTACTTTTAAATTTTCTATTGGCAATTGCACGGTCAAGGATATTCCCATTTCTAGTAGTGAGAGGGGAGAGATTTGAATTGACTCTAAAAAGTTAAAGTAACAAACCTTGACCTACATAAAACAACTTCACTACCTAGCAAGAACTAGCTCTAAGACTAAGCAAAAGACAAACTAGGATGAGTCATTGGGGCCATCACACTAAGCCATGTCCTAGAGAAAGTACACTAACAATATATCCTTTAGATTTGCAAGAATGAAACCTAGCTAGTACATCTCACTAAGACAAAACCAAGACTAAGAATCGCTGCACATTTCAAGCACACAAGACAATGGAACGTAAATGCAAAAACGACCGCGGTATCAAGTAGTTGCCATGTACTACCCCCTAATCCACATTGAAGCACCCACTAATGTTTAAGCTCGATTGAGTCACCAACCTTCAATATCCAATAGGAGTACCCATTCTCCACTCCGAATAGGGGGCTCAAACCAAGTACAAAGCTAGGTGCCTCCCAACAAAATCTCCACCAAGAAGCACACAAAGAGCCAGGTACATGATCGGGATGCACCGTCGCACTTCGTCCTCAGTAAGGCCATACTATGTCGTCGCGCCTCTCTATTGCCTAGGCCATGCCATGCTGAAAGGTCCTTGTTTGGTTTTGGTAATTGAGTGACTATCTAGGTGGACTAATATGTGTTTGAGTGAGATACACATGTGATTAGTCCACAAGTACATGTGTGAGCAACATATGCCATGACGGTGAAGATGGCTCGAAGATGTTGCAAAGCTCACACATGTGATGATGAAGGAGCTCATTGCACATGAGAGATGACAATGAGTCATGTGATCAAGGTGGAGAAGATCAAGACTTGACTTGGCTCGACGGACCGGTTGCAAGTGTGAAGGGCAAGTTGAGTGATGACTTGGCGCCGATGGACCGAAGCAACGGTGAAGAGCAAGTGAAGTCAAGATCGATGAACCAATATGGTCACGTGATGATATGAAGTGGATCATATCATTGTTGATCGTGTTGGTGCATGTGTTGCATCAGCATTGGAGGAGATGGAATGGAATGCGCAAGGCAAAGGTATAACCTAGGACTTTTCATTTCACCGGTCATAGGTGTGTAGAGAAGTTTATGACCAAGTTTAGGATAGATGGCCGTACTATCAAGAGGGCAAACTTGTTTGCATATCGGTCATCTAGTGCCACTCGAGTGATCTAACTTTGCATCATTGCTAGGATCGAGTGGCGTGGCAAGTTGAGTGGCTAATCCTTTGAAAAACGATTATGAAAATGCTAACACACATGCACATGGTGGTGTACACTTGGTGGTGTTGGCACATTTGCAAAGGATAAGAAGTTGGTGAAGAAAAGGAGTTGAAAGCGCTGGTCACGTGGTGACCGAACGCGTCCGACATGTGGACCGGACGTGTCCGGTATCTAACCCATGCTCGGGCAAGTGCTGCAGACGAGACCGGACACGTCCGGTATTCGAACTTAGGCTTGGCTGTGTTCGCTGTGTTCACCGGACTCTGTCGTTGAAAGTGACCGAACTCTGCTGGTTCACTATTCATCATTCGGTCAGAGGACGTGAAGCACGCGGTTGTGTGGACCTGACGCAGGGGCGCATCCGGTCGGCGATACCGAACACGTATGGTCGTGGTTCAGAGGATCTGGGAGCTCTTTGGACTTGATCTGACGCTGCTTCACCTGCGTCCGTTCATTTTCTAGTGTCGCGTCCGATCGTGTCTGTCAGAGCGCGCAGAGAGATCCATTGGGCACCAACGGCTATTTGATTTGAAAGGGACACATGGCAAGCAGACTATGACCAAGCGCGTCTGATGTGCACGAGCAGCACGTTTGGTCGATGCGCAGAAAAGTGTAACGGCTCTATTTTGCCTTTGGGCTATAAATAGAGGGGGTGTCTCGGCCATGGCTGAGGTTGAGCACCTAGGGGGACTTTGTGTCCATGCTTGAGTGCTTGGGAGCCCTCCAACTCACTTGTGCTTACTAGATCGCGAATCAAGAGCTAGTGAGTGATTCTAGTGCGATTGCATCGTGAGGTTGCATCGAGTGGCACTAGGTGATCAAGTTGCAAGCCGGTGGTGCTTGTTACTCTTGGAGGTTGCCACCTCCTAGATGGCTTGGTGGCTTCTGACTCCGTTGAAGCACACAAGAAGATTGTACGGTGCTCTAGAGGAGGATTTGTGAGGGGGATTGTGCTCACCCCACGGGGATCGCGAAGAGCAACTCTAGTAGAGCATGTCATTGAGTTGGCCTCACTTTCGGGGTAGGTTCTTGCGGTGCCCGACGTGCGGGCTTGGCGGGTGATGCCAATTAGCCGCCGAACCACCAAGTGAGCGGTCGACACAATGGGGACTAGCGTGTTGGCAAGCATGTGAACCTCGGGATAAAATCATCGTGTCATCCTTGTCTTCCCGTTGGTTTGCATCTCCTTTACACAAGCTTACAATTACTTTCATATACATTGTGCTTGTGTAGTTGCTCTTGTAATTAGCTAGCTTGTGTAGCTTGCTAGTTACCTTGTTGCTTGTGTAGCATAGAAGTAGCTCCCTTGCGTGGCTAATTTGGTTTTAGTAAACTTGTTAGTCACATTGCTTAGTTTGTGTAGCTAAGTAATTTGCGCTCTCTAATTTGGCATTGGTTGCCTTGTTATTGAGCATTGCTAGTGAACTTAGGAGTTTTGTGCTTTCGCTTACTAGATTGTATAGGAGCTCCCTCGGTTGTGCAAAGTACTAGTGTATAGGTTTGGGTGACCTTGCTCTAGAATTATTAAGGTGAACTCTAGCTAGCCCGGCACCTTAGTTGCTCAATTAGGATCTTTGTAAGGTGTTTGTGAACTTAGATAGTGGGGTGTAGTCTTGGCTAGACCGATAGTTTTAATTCCGCATTTGTTTCGGTTAGCCAACGCATTTAATTTTTAGAAAGGACTATTCACCCCCCCCTCTAGTCCGCCATCTCGACCCTACACATGCGCTTGGGGATGCGACAACAACGTGGATCATCCACCTCCGCACAAGCTCTTGTCAGGATACGGGCCATCGTGCGCCATGCGTGGCCTCGTTAGGGCTACAACCACCATCACGTGCGCCCTTGACCAGATCCTAACTAAGAGAGGGAGGGATGATGAGGGAGAGGGTGTGGGGTGAGTGGGCAGGGAGTCAGGGAGAAAAAGGGAAGGGTAGGGTTTCCTCTATTATAATATAGTACGAGGTTTTTAGTAGATCCGATGGTTATTAACAGGATGGTATAAATTAACAAAGACGAGTCTATTAAGAGGGGTGGATGCACAATAGGTGCATAGGGGTACATTTGTGCAAAAATACTAAGTACACATCCACCCTTTAATCCATCGTATATGTATAATACATTGTTAGGTAGCATAGCTACACAAGGTTATGACAATCTAAGAATCTTAGTGAACTTTCTATCTAAGTTGTTGAGACAAACAATCACCATCACTTTAAACTTGTTTATTTGTTGCTGAAATTAGTTTTGATCTATGGCTACTGTGAGAATGCTTTTCACTTTTTCAGCAATAAATCATGTGAACACCAAGCTCCGAAACAAGATGGGTGATCAATACTTGAGTGATTGTTTGATCACATTTATTAAGCTCATGAGTTTTTCCGATGTGTCAGCCACAAAGATATCATTAAACGCTTCCAAGAATGGAGGAACTACTTGTGAAGATTTAGTTTATAATCCCTCCATTCCAAATTAAAAGTCATTTTGGAATTTTTCCAGTGTACATAGAAAAATCAAAACGACTTATAATTTTGAATGAAGTGAGTATTATGATAATTTATAAGATTTAGTTGCAAACTTATAATGTGAACATTCAACTTGTTCCATTTATATATATTGTGATAACTATTTTATCATCATTTAATGACCAAGTTATATCATTTAAATATCAATGATGGTCTGTACACCATGACTAAAGTTCTAGATCCACCGTTGCTTAATATGTTGATGCTGAAAGAAGAGAGAGAGAGAGAGAGTCTTCAAGCATCGAGTCATGACCTTTGTAGCGAGCGATGCTGACTTCGAGGCAAGAAGATGACTCGATGCTAGCTAAATAAAAAATGATTTCTCAGATGGTTGACGGATAGTTAACCAAGCGCAAGAAACATTGATGGTTCTCTGAGTGGAGGACCTAGGATATTAGCACAAGGTATGCCGCACAAAAAAATTCTTATGTAATTCAGTAAAACCATTTTTAATTCGGTAAAACCACACGCATTAATAACATGACAAGTCTTAAATTCAAAGAATAAACTAGAAACTATGACAAAATTACAATATAAAAAGTTCAAATGAAATACAAATAATTTAAAATATAGCCATAAAAAGGGCTTATAATACTACTTGTCGTACTTATTTATCTGTGCTTTCTGAATGCCACCGGTAAAAGCAATATCAATCGCAGTTTATAAAACAACTCATATGATATGTTATCTTCTAATACTAATGTTAGGCGAACTACAAACCAATCTCTAATAAATGATCTGGCTAATCTCCATGATACAAAACTAATGTTGGAGTGCCAACTTTGTAAAGGGGACATGAGTACATGACATTATACGGTTTTCATTCCATTTCATGGCGTATCTCACACGACACGACAAGATGGGATGAAAAAATTGCAAAATAAATGATGAAATATATTATTTATATAATCTCAAGTGGATAAAAATTTTAAAAAATAAAAACAAAGACTCATCTAAGGTCTCATGAGACACACCAAGAGGGGATAAAAAGATAAAAAAGTAAAGGGTGAAGTATAATGTTTAAAGTTAAATTTAAATGGGACAGAGAAAATAAAATTTTAAAATAGCATTGTATAATATAATATCACTTTTATTTGCCATTATATTTCAGGACGTGTCTCACAGGTGCACAACAACGTGTGATAGAAAAACTAGAAAATAAATAAAGAACAAAATATATCATAGATATAGTCATTAATATCTAGAGACGATAAAAGATCAGAAATTAAAAACTACTTGTAACTAAGATTTCACGGGACACAAAGGGCCTGTTCGCTGGTTGGTGCTGGTGCTGGTTTGGGCTGGCTGATGCTGGTTTTTTGTGAGAGGAAAATACTATTGACTGGCTGGTTTGGCCTGGCTGAAACCAACAAGCGAACAGGCTGAAAATAGGCAAACTAAAGTAAGAAATATATATATTATCTATATAGGTAATTTTTAAAGGGGATATATAAAAATAGAAAATCAAAACAAAAAATGCTGCTCCGGAGGATTGAACTAGCGACCTTGTGGATGATAGGCAACAGACTTACCACTGGCTAAGAAGGAATACAATTAATTTTAATTGCAAATTTCGATATCTAAAGGAGTATAATCCAGTGTTAAGTACAAGGCTTGCCCCAGGGTATGCCATGGCCCACCTGGCATACCCCGCCGATCCGCCCAGACAGGTTTGGCCCCACATGCTCATGCACCTTGATGTCGTCTCGATGCTGAACATTGTGTGGTACTGGTAGGAAGAGCTTCGAGCATCGGTGTTGATGGCATGCGCTTTTTTTTTGCATCGAGTACACTGTGAGTAGTCTAAGAGGTCAGCTTCTCAAGATAATAGCCTTATTTTCAGAGGGAGACGATATTGTCATTTGGTACCTCCGTAAATAAGCTATTCGTCTCTGAAAATCATTATGTATCTATAGAGATAGCTTCACTTTTTGACGGACTACTCTGAAAATCAAAGGAACTATCTCCTAAAATTGTTTTGTAGTTCTGATCTGTTCAGTCACAAGCACCGTACCAGACAACGGAACTGTCGACCAAAGCACGTCCACAATTTATTCATATACGTGAGACTTCTATCTCGAAAAATTCTGCTCCAATCATGTACTCCCTTCATCCAAAGTATAAGTTATTTTAACTTTCTTAGAGAGTCAAAATATCTTAAATTTAACTAAATTTATATAATAAAATAATAATATTTATGATACCAAACAAATATCATTAGATTTTTCATTAATTATATTTTCATAGTATACCTATTCGATGCCATAAATCTTTATAATTCTCTTTATAATTTTGATCAAACTTGAGATGCTTTGACTTAAAAAAAGTTAGAATGATTTATAATTTAGAATTAGAATGGAGGGAGTACCTATTTGTAACAATTTCTCTTAAACTAACAATATGATGCAGTCGTCTACGCGTTATTATTTAATTAAGACCATGGAGTAAGAGCATATCAAATCCTGCCATCCAAACATATATGTAGGGAAACACTAGACTAATGACTCAACGACGACTTACTTCTACATTATGAGCATTCAATAATGGAAGGTAGTAGTAGCGTACGTCATGACCCAGTTCCGAACCTTCGATAGCTTAACGCGCTCCTCCATCTTTTTTAAATGAAACTGATGTGACTTGAGTCTCCATCACATGAGCTCAAAGTCTTCAGTCTCGTCAAGCAGAACAAGCAACGTAATTATCCACACGCGTTGTGCCAGCAATTCTGGTCCAAGTTAGCCTTTGTTTAGTTCGCGAAATTTGGATTTTGAGGCTACTGTAGCATCTTCGTTTTTATTTGGTAAATAGTGTTCAAACATGGACTAATTAGGCTCAAAACATTCGTCTCGCAATTTTCCACCAAACTGTGCAATTAGTTTTTCTTTTCGTCTACATTTAATGCTCCATGCACGGACCGCAAACATTCGATGTGACAGATACTGTAGCAACTTTTTAGAATTTGGGGTGGAACTAAACAAGGCGTTAGACAATCTGTTGAAATTTGTGGGCCGCTAGCTGGAGTACTGCTCACTCCACCACAAAAGAATACAATTATGATATCCTAAGCCAGTCATTTAAGCTCAAGTTTAACCAAATTTATAGCTATGGATGAAAACGGATCGGATACGAATGGATATCACTGATATTACATTTGTTTTCATATTTCTGTCCGGATTCGGATTCGAATACGGATATTGTCAACCATGACGGATAGGATACGATTGGATATCGACATCATAAATATGCGATTTGATTATTCGGATACGGATACGGTATCGGATTTTGAATATCCGGACTCCGATACGGTCAGATTTGAACTCCTCTAAACAGATTCGGTCTCGAATACGGTCGGAAAATATCCGTACCGTTTTCACCCCTATTTATAGCAAACAATATTAACATTTTTATATATCTAAATAAATTTATTATGAGAATATATTCTATAACTAATCAAATGACACTTTGTATAAAAATGTTTGTACTTTTTATATAAATTCAGTTAAAGTTTAGACTATTTGACTTTTCAAAATCTGAGAATTGCATTCTTTTGTGTACGGAGGTAGTAGTAGTTTAGCCTCACCAACCGATAAAAAAAAGGACATTCTATTATATATCATGTGTTGGCCTAATATAACGAAGAAATAATGCTATATATGCAGAGGTCAGGTGCGAAGCTAGCGTTGAATTGACCGTGATGCACGCTACAAGGATATGTTTTTTTTTGGGAACTGCTACAAGGATATGGTTAGGCAGTGGATTTTTTTCTCACCCTGGTGCATTGGCAAAAGTGATTTTAGTTGAACCCATAGAGAGCTGCTTCCTCGGTCACAAATATAAGTCCATGCATGTTGGTTCTAAGTGAAAATTTTTATTATACCAACGTTTATAAAATTTTTTACTTGAATGAAAAAAAGAGATATATATTATGAAACTATTTTATGTGTTGTCAATGCACATACAGTTGTAGATGGTAAACATCAAGGTTAATAAAAGATTTGACTTAGAATAAATTTAAATGAACTAATGTTGACGATCTGAAGAATTAGTATATAAGCATAGCACCAAGACAAAACAAGGTGTTTTCCTTACGTACGTGGTTGCACCTATATGGCCAAATAAAAGATAGCACATCCATCCTGAAATATAAGGGATCTAAGTTTGAGCGAAGTGAAATAGTCACCTTAAATTTGATCGAGTTTATATAAAAAAGTATTGACATACCACATCAAAAAGATAAATCATGAAAATGTATTTTATAATGTGTCTGGTGATGCTCGTTTATTAGTATCATAAATATTATTGTTCTTTTATACAAGTTTAATCAAACTTAGAATAGTTTGACTTAGTACAATAAAAATCCATTATATCTCATGATGAAAGCAATATTAATGCTATGAAGAGGTTGGCATATTAGGAACAAAAAATAAGCCCTAAAGTGGCACGCATATTCAAAATCGAAATTGATGAGTTTAAATATCACTACCAGAATGGTGGAGTTCTCCACTTCTCCTAGTGTTTTAAGTAGTAATAAGAATATTCCCACCAGTCCTAGCATATGGGAATCCTCACTGGAAGGTATTTAGTAAGGAAAAGCTTATACAAATACTAAATGCTAAACACTAGGAGAAGCCCACCTCACTGGGAGAAGCTGCAGTTTTTGGTTGTGTATGTTCATTATGGATATCCTAAAATGGGGGGCTTAAAGTTTACACACTGATTATATATATCAATTATCACACGTTGAGAAACCGATTTTGGGATACCGTGCTTTTTGCTTTACTTGATGAACTTTTCTACGTTGATCCTTTCTTTCTCAACTAATGTCGCCGCTCTGAGCATCATCTACTTTTGATTGTTAGATAGTGCATCATCATCTATGATCCATTGATTTTTGGCGGCTCATTATTAAAGAGTTAATGCAACCGATGGATCCACTTTGGAATGGAGATACGAAAGATGGTTTGCGTTTGGTTCAGAAACAAGAAGGAATGTGATGGGCCCGTTCTAGTTTTCTAGAATAGGGTGAACACATGTCTCTATTTGGTTGAGGGATAAGGATGCCCCTGATTTATGTTTGGTAGAGGGATGAGAAGGGATTGCATGGATGGCAATTTTTGGTCTGATTACTTACCATTAAGTAGGCCCTACCTGTCAATCTCCTTCCTTTCGTCCGACCTGATATTCTTCCTTTTCGCCAGGCCTCTACCCATTCGATGGGCTTGACCGTGCCACCCAGGCCGGCCCCTGCCCATCCACGGCGCCTTTCTGATGTGGGGCTTGCCTGTGCCGATCGCCCGGATGTGCCACCCGCCAGTGGCGAATCTGAATTTTGTCTAAGGGTATACCGCTAAAAAAAATTTATATACAATTTGGTAAATTTATTTCAGCAATTCGGTAATAATTGTAAAATTGACAACATGATTCGGTATATATGCACTAAGTAACACAATAAGGTTTAAATTCATGGATTAAGTTCAAACCATCCACTAAATATAGTATAAATAGTTCAAAAGCCATACCGATAATTGAAATATAGGCATAAAAGAGAACCAGAGACTTACAATAATAGTTTTATGACTATTTTATTCGACACTTTCGAAGGGACATAAATGTCTAGATTATATCATCTTCACCAACTTCAAAGAAAATATCCCGCTCAATAAAAGTGACTAGACAATCATCCAAAAGACTATCTCCCATCTTTTTTCTTAACTTTGTTTTCACTAAAACCATTGCAGAAAATACCCTTTCAACACTTGCCGTTGCCACGGGTAGAAGCAATACCAATTTGAGGAGCTCATAAACCATATCATACATTTGTGTCTCTTTGTTTGAACAAGCTTAACTGAAAGATCAACGATATTGTCTATACCTTTAAAGCTATCATCCTGTCTCATGTCATCAATATAATTATGTAGCTGCAATTCAAGTTTGAGCAAATTATTATTTGAGAACTCCTTTGTACGTAGCTTGTGTGCATCAAAGGTCTCCTCAATATTATAATCAATTGCAACCTTGGAATTTTTAAAGCCAATGTATCTCTCTTGAGCTGCAATATGTGCCTTAGAACCCATATGTTTGAGAAGTGCTTTCTCTCCTATGTTCCAATTCTTCCAGCCATCCACAGTAAATGTGTCTGACCCAGTACCCTTCTTAAACAAGTAACATATAAAGCAAAACACAGCATCCTTCTTAATACTATACTCAAGCCAATCATGATTGTACATCCAACAATAATTGAATCCTCGATCCTGGCCTGAAATCTTTCTTTTTGGAAAATCATGTACAAAAGGTTTGAATGGACCTTTAATAATATATGTTCTTCGAATTGCATCTTGATCATTAACAGGATATATTAGAATGGGACGTTTTTTATCTGGATCATGTGGAAGGCGATTGATGTCATAAACTGGTGGCAGTAAAGACGGTTGTGGAGGTGGTTGTGGCATAGGATTTGGAATTCCTCAATTCTCTCATGAGTCGGCTCTTCCACCACAGGTTCAACCGGATCGGGGGAATGATTAGAAGCAGCAGTAGCCGCCGCCGCCTTTTTTGCTTGATGCTTCTGAAAAAGAGATGCAATATCCGAGTTTCTCTTCATAACTGTATAAATATTAAACAATTTGTTATTTGTGATGTTAGCAAATAGCTATGAAATTAGACAATAATTTTCTAAAAAGACAAAGAGCAGAAGATTAAATTTTACCTAAGAGAAATAGTGAATCGGCGAGCCTCCATGACTACGCGGCCGTGCAAACTGCAACTGTAGATGCGTGATCGGTGAACGGAGGGCAGCTAGGCAGAGGCCATAGGGCACCGGCCACCAGGACCAGGGCGTCACCGTCCGTCACGCCTCACCGCGTCAGTGTCGGCGTCGGCGTCAACTGTCAGGCGGCGGCGGCGTGAGTTCGTGACTCCTCAGCTTCAATGAACGGATCCAGATTAGAATACCAAAAGCCAAAAGTGAAACGCGTGTATCCTGTAGAGGTGTACATACTTGTGGCGTGGGCCACTTTCTGGGGCTTCTAACTTGGCGCTTCCGTGATGGTGTGATCAGGTGAATATTTTTTATTTTTTTATAAATACAGATGTGTATAATACCTATATTATATTGCACACTTGCCGGTCAAACAGGGTATGCCGGGGCATTCCCGGCATACCCTGTGGCTCCGCCACTGCCACCCGCCCAGCAACATGCGCCACCACCCAGCCTGCCCCTCGCCCTTCCAAACTGCTATATCTGGACCGTTATGATATAGTGGTAAGGGCTGCTATATCAATTACGGCCACTACTAATGTTATTTAGTAGTATCCTCCCAATAAGACAAAGTATTTTTGTTCTCTATCATCTTCTGCCTCCATGTCCAACTGTCCATGCACTGTTTCTACGAGTCGGTTTAATGGCACATTCGGTGCCATGACTGGCAAAGCTAGTTTTTGGCGCTCTGGCTCCAGACATCAAAACGGCTTCGGCTCCGTGCACGGGAGGGCCGAAGCGCTCCCTCCATGCGACATCGTCTGGTGCGGTTCCGCCCGCTCCGTTATAGGAGGCGCCCACATATTTGATGCGGGAGGCGCACCAAATAAGTTATTTGATGGGCTTGACCGCGCCACCCAGAACGTCCCCTGCCCATCTACGGTCCCTGTCCGATGTGGGGCTTGCCCGCGCCGCTCACTCGGATGCGCCACCCACCCAGCAACATGCACCACCCAGCCTGGCCCTCGCCCATCCATGACGCACCCAATGGTGGGCGCTAAATTATTCCAAACTGCTATTTAGACCGTTACGATATAGTGGTAAGGGCTGCTATAGCAATTGCGGCCACTACTGATGCTATCTAGTACTACCATGCCAATAAGAAAAAAGTATTTTTGTCCTCAATCTTCTTCTCCCTCAATGTCCAACTGCCCTTGTGCTGTTTCTACAAGTCGGTTTCATAGCACATTTGGTGGCATGACTGGCACATCTAGTTTTGGGCGCTCTGGCTCCAGGCACCAAAACGGCTTCGGCTCCGTGCACGGGAGGGCCGAAGCGCTCCTCCACACGACACCGTTCGGTGCGGTGCCGCCCGCGCTCCGTTACAGGAGGCGCACACGGATTTGATACGGGGACGCGCACCAAATAAGCCCTCGGTTTGGGTTGTCATTTCTCATATTCCAGCCTATGACTTCCATGTAATAAAATTTGAACAACTTATGGGTCCTAATCATATATGTTATAGAATATTAATCGCTCCTGCCCAAGAATACCTCGTAAGTCCTAATTATACACGAGCACTGCGTGACAGTGTTCCATATAGATTTTTTTTAATTTTAACACTTTTTGGAAACTAATTTTAAATCTAATATGGTCGGGTTTTTTTTAACTAACACTTTAGGCCGCGCCTATTGCCCTGGCGCGGCCAAATGCCTGTGCCGCGCCATGCATGGTGGCGCGGCAGCTGGCTGACGTGGCGACGACCGGAATCGCAACCGTTGACGTGGTAGGGCCTACCGCGCCACCTATCTTGGCGCGACAGTGCCGCGCCACGACGCATGGCGCGGCGGTACCTGGATGGTTTACCGCCTCCACCGTGCCTCGTGCTTGGAACTGCGCCACTCACCGCGGCCACGCGCCCATCCATCTATTGCGGCCACTACCAAGGCCTGTGCCGCCAATGAACTTCGCACCGGCGACCACCCCGTCACTCCATGGCATCGAACTCTACGCCGGCGTCGAGCTCCGTGTTGACGAGCCTTTTGCAACCGGATGTTTCACGCGTTTTAGATATATGTTTCATGTGTTTTCCCTTTCAACGGCCGCCCATATTAACCACCGTAATGACTGGTCTTCAGTTTCCCCTTACACGCCTCTCACATTAATTATAGGTGAATTAACCGATCACAAGCACTCGTGCACTCGTGGTGTTGCTCCTTAACAACTCATAGGATATATACGTACGCACTCATCGTGGAAGTTCATCAGATGCTTTCGACTTCTGGCCTCCTCCTCCCTGTCTATCTTTTCAGCTCCATAGAATAGATAGAAATGCAACTATAAAGCTGCGATCCTGGATTCCTGGTGGATGATCTTCAGGTTGTGGGGATATATAACCTGTTCCTCAATTGTTATTCGGTGCTCATCTGTTGTGTAGTATCTTGGTACGCCAGGAAAGCTAATCATGACGGCAGTGCTGCCGCGACGCATAGAAACGAATATGAAGCAAATAAATGAAGTCCGTGCGCAAATTCACAAGCTGCCACATAACATTTTCATTGGTTTGACATAAGTTCAACATAACATAACCAACTAAGCCTGCAAGTTTCGGACACCAATATTAGTTCGACCTAACAAACTAAGACCCAGGAGTGTAAGGATCCCTCGGACGCCTCTGTCTCTTCGGATTTGTTGGCAACACATTAGGAGTGTAGCCAACGTCAGTGTGGTCGCATCGACGGTGCGTACGGCTCGTACCCTACAAGTATATGATACGCACGATTATTTATAATTCTTTATGATCGTTAGTTCATGGAGCATACGTATTTAAAGAAACTACCTTTGTTAGTACCTGTGAGGCTCCTTGGGTACCAAGCGAGGCACCACCTAGCTGACACATGCCGATCTCGTCCTACGGCCAATCGTCCCACTGGTCGTGCTGTCTGCGGAAACCCGGGGGGTCGTCATCATTGTCATCGTCGTCCTCGTCGTCCTCGGTTGCAGGGTCCTTCCTAGCGCTATGATGTGATGGTGTACGCACCGCGGAAGTGGCACCTGTCATCGACTGAGAAGAGCTGGCTGGTGCCATCAAAGAGGCTGAAGACGTGCCACCCGACCGCGCCGGGAGTGACGGTTCCTCATAAGGAGTGTCCATGTAGCTCAGCTTCTGAGCTAGCTTCCTACAGCTCTTCTTCACCTTCTGCATAAATAGACGTTAAAGTTAGTGCATTTCCCAAATACATATACACTAAAAAAACATTTTCGGAACGGACAAGTTTATGTTTACCTCCACAAAAGCCACGAGAACGCCTGGCCCCTCCCCTCTAGACTCGTGAAGCCAAAACGTTGTTTCGTTGGACAACCTTGACAATTGTGTCGCCTGGGTACAGAAATGCGGTTGGACAGTTTTAGTACACATACTTAATACCAAAAGGATAACAAATTGTACTATTCAAGTATCTTACCACGTATCTTTGAAGCGGGGCTCTCTGTAGCTGTGTGTCCTCCCTAGTGATAATGTCGTACACATCTTCGATGACATCTTTCTCCGAGTCCTCGTCAATCGCCTCCTTAGTGTACGGGGGCTTGATATGTGCCCTCGTAGACCTGTGAAGCCATTGCAGATACTCGTCGAAGGTGTGCTAGTCGTGTGGAGGACCCGCATGGACCGGATGTCGTACCCTGTTCTGCCACAAATGGATGTGCGCGCTGTGTGTCATGCGCCAATCCTTGGCCTTGTATCTCTTCCTGCGGTCATACCTGCAACAAAACGATGTTAATTGTACCACACACACCTCTGAATTGTAGCTTTGTTATTAATCGATAACACACCCGTGCAATTCTTGGTTGGTGGAGTAAAGCGGTGGTGGGCAGCCTGTCATTCTTCCAAACTGTCTGTAAACCCTAATGGGCAAGTGAATCTCGACCACATGGAAGAAAATAAGAGGGACGTCGCAGCGATACTCGTCTGACTCGTCCCTAGTGATAGGACTGAGATAGTACTGGAGCTCCGGAGCATCCTAAGGACACCAATGCACCTGAAATTTCATAATTGAGTTAGGCTGTGATATAGTGTAGATCGAATAAGACACATGTATGATAGTAAAGAGAGCGTAAGCTGGTGCTGTGTCAGGACGTCGAGACCGTCCGTGTACTCCCTGTACTTGCGCCTCGCATTCCCTCTAACTAACTCTGCTTCTGTCCAGATATACAGAGCTGTAGGGAGTGTATCCTACCTGTTCCATTGCTGCATTGAACACGATAATGAATTAGCCATTAATAATTTAATCATATGTAACTATCTCGAAGAATATAATGAACCGAAGTACTTACCGGTAAACCATTATTAAGTGGCCTTCCAACGGACCATCGTTCCCAACACTAAACCTAGAGTAGGTAGAAGCAACCCCCAAGGTTCGCATATCCTGAGGTGCGACGGCAGGCAACACATAGCTGTCGATACGTCCATGCCAGGACTACGCTGCCCCAACTATACGTCGCTATGTTCTCCCATGGCTGGCGTAGTATGTCAATGAAGATCCAGCTGATGGTGTTGCCCGAGACGTCTGGAAAGAGGAAAGCACCAAGAAAGTGCCAGAGCCACACTCGAGCGAACCTGTCGATCAGAGCCTCCTCAGCCTGTGGGTCTAAGTAATCAAAGCGCCCTGTGATCCAGGACGACGAAACACTGGAAGTTTTGCTGAAATTGACCAAAGAAAATGAGACCCGATGGCTGCAAGAAAGCATTGCAAGTATTAAATAGGCTTGAATTACTCACTTATTTTTCTTGGAAGCCTCGTCGTCAAGTGGAAGAAAGCCAGTAAACTGAGCTACCAGCTCCCTCCAGTGATCGTTGTCAACTATCTTTGTCACTGAAAGTCCGCCAACCGAAGGCCTAAAATAGCCTTCATGTCCTGCATGGTCAAGGTCATCTCGCCACAAGGTATGTGGAACGTGTGGGTCTCAAGCCTCCACCTGTTATAAGAATAGAACGACTATTAGTTGCCTCAAATTTGTTACAAGAAAGTTTACGTACAAAGAATGCACTTGCACCTGTCTACAGCTGCAGTAAGTAGTGCTGGGTCAAGGGGTGGAAGACCGTGGTTGACAATATGGACAAGCTCGAGGAAGCCGTCACGCCGTATGTACGGCGCATAACGCTCGTCCCACTGGTGCGCCCTGGTGTGCGTGCGGGGCCTCAAAGTAGGCAAGGCCACCTCTGTGTCGTTGTCACTCAAGATGTGTGCTTAGTGCTGGTCGTCGTACTCCACCTGAAGAATGGGGTACAACGGGTGCTGCGTGGGAGGGGCCATCCCTGTTACAAATTGATAAACAAAGCGTTAGAGTATTCAAATTAACAAAATTCAAATTAACATTATATAGCATTGCAAAATTTGAACTACTTATTATGCAATATGAAAGCACATGTATATATTCAAAGTAAAATTAACAGACATATCACGCACTAGTAACATAAACAAATTCACTAGGAATATAAGCATTTGACGAAACTTCATGAAGTCATCAAAATCGACGTATCATGCACTAGTAAGTACCGACATTTGTAAACTAGTATCTATACCCAAAATCTCTAACTAAATAACTAACTATAAACTAAATAATAAATACCTAATCAATCCCTAAACCCAAAATCCTAACCTCAAACCTAAAAACTACCTACGTAAATCACAAACAAATTCACTAACCTAACTATCCTAAATCACTAACTATCATAAATCAATAACAATCATAAAACCCTAATTATCCTATATTACTAATTATCCTAAATCACTAATTATCCTAAAACAATAATAATCAAAATAACATGAAATCGAGAGGGAGGTCCCTTAGGAGAGGCCTTGGCCTTGACGCTGTTAAATGGCGCTGACGCGTCACAGGCTGACTATGCGACAGCGAGGCACGTCTTGACTAGCGGCGAATGCGTCTGCGGTGGCGGCGGTGGCGGGCAAGGGCGTCTTGGGGGGGGGCTCGCTCGCGATATTTATTTGGCCCACCCACGCTATCGCCGTATGCGCAACTGCACACCAAGATAGATAGGTGGCGCGGCGAGCCACCACGTCAACGGTCGCGATTCCGGTCATCGCCACGTCAGCCAGCTGCCGTGCCACCATGCATGGCGTGGCACAGACATTTTGCCGCGCCAGGGCAATAGGCGTGGCCAAAAGTGTTAGTTTAAAAAAAACTGACCGTGTTAAATTTAAAATTAGTTTCCAAAAATGTTAAAATTAAAAAAAAAATCTCCGTATACCAGAAATCCCAGCAAGCAGCACACTCAATCCCCCACAAAATTCCAAAACCCAAAAGGCCGAAACCAAGGCACAAAATCCTTATTATTTATAAAATAATATCTACATAATATAAATAAATAAAAGAGCAGAGAAAAAAAAAAAAAAGAAATTGCGGAGCAGCTTCCAAAGCCGCGTGTTCTCACCCTCTCAGGCTCAGCTGTGCCGTCCCCTTCTTCTCCCACGCTGCCGCGCTATAAATAAAATAACGCCCCCGCGTTTCTTCCCGTTCCTCTGTTCTCTCGCCATCCCACAAGAGGCGCGCACGAGAGGTAGGCGGGGAGAAAGAAAACCACAGCCGCTTCACGCGGGCGCTCACCTTACTCCTCGCCTCCTCTCCTCTCCTCGTCTCGCCTCGCCATGGCGGCGGCTTCCAGGTGGACCCCGGCGGCTGGCCTCCTGCTCCTGCTGCTGGTCCTCCTCTCGCTCGCCGCCAACCCGTCCCGCGCCGCCACGCCGGCGAGGTCGTCCACCGCCGTGTTCCAGCTCCAGGGCGACGTCTACCCCACCGGGTACGCTGGCCGACCTGCTCCCCTCCCCTGATCTCGGCCGATTGTAGTATAATAGGAGTCGAATCAGCACGGGCGCGCGCGACTGCGAGGAGGGAAGGGATTCCGCCGCTCAATTCGAGCTCTTGCCGTTCGATTAAATGCGCGATTCGGACCTTTTTCCTGGAGCTGTCGTTGCGCCTTCTTGCTGAATCAGTTGCGGCCGCGCGTGTCGACTTGGGGGTTTCTAGCGGAGTGCAATGCACGGCATCGTCGCCTCCGTCGCGCCGCGGGCGTTGGCCTTGTCTGACCAAGTCGCCGGCCGAATCGCGAAATTTATCTATTGACTCTGCGCCCCTTTCTTGCCTGTCTGTATGCAGTCCTACGGATTTTTTCCTATCTCTATCTCTCACTTTTCATTGCTGGCTACAAGCTTCTTTGTTTGCCGTTTCCATCAGCACTTCAAAGCATCACAAGCTACTACTCTTCACTGCAACCAAATGTCACCGCAAGCGTGGTCTCTTCGCGAACTACTTTCAGGTTGTTGCCTTGTTGGGAGATTTTATGGGCATTGACTTATTGACTTTTACCCCAACCGAAATTTCCTTGTTTCCTCTGTTCTTGCTCTTATGCTCCCCTGCCTCTGCTTGCTCTTTGTTCCTCTGTAACTCCAAATTCTCCATTTCGATGAAGGAAAAAAAAAGAGGATAAAAATCCTCTGCTTGTTTTTCTCCTGCAGTTTTACTTGTTAGCAAACAAGAATCAGATTGCTTTTACAATTGATTCCATCGAAGTTTATAAGGTTTTGAGCATCCACTTGTGTACAGAACTTGACATTTTCCTCTTCATCTGCAGCCACTACTATGTCACGATGAACATTGGGAACCCGGCGAAGCCCTACTTCCTGGACGTGGACACTGGCAGTGATCTCACCTGGCTGCAGTGCGACGGCCCCTGTCGGAGTTGCAACAAGGTACCATTGTCCCAGTGCTGCATATGTATTCTTCAGGGTTGCGGATACATTGTGTTTGGTTCCAATCCTTGCGATCATCGTATGCATGGCAGAATAAACTCTATACCAGTGTATCAAAAGAACATGTTATCTGTTTCGGGGTCAATTTTTTTTTTCTTTATATCAAGCATGCTTCAGGTGTAAATATGACTTGTCTTTGTATTCCAAGTTGGCCGGTTGGTTTGACCTAGGAATTGGTACCCGTTTTGCTTCAAATCACCTCACATTGACTGACTTTTCCCCATTCAGTGATGGCATTATCTTCATTTGTATATGTAGAAGAATCTTGGCTTGGTCCTTGATGTTGCGTTCCTGATTTCTGTTGCAGGTGCCACATCCCTTATATCGACCGACGGCAAACAGCCTTGTACCGTGTGCAAACGCACTCTGCACTGCACTTCACAGTGGACAGGGCTCTAGTAACAAATGCCCTTCACCAAAGCAATGCGACTATCAGATAAAGTACACTGATAGTGCATCTTCTCAAGGTGTGCTCATCAACGACAACTTCTCACTGCCCATGAGATCCTCCAACATTCGTCCTGGCCTCACATTTGGGTATAACACTTAACGTTGTCTGATAAATGCCACTGGGTTCAGCTGTTAACGGTTAATTTTGTGTTGCGCAGCTGTGGATATGACCAGCAAGTGGGGAAAAATGGTGCTGTGCAGGCAGTGACTGACGGCATGCTTGGGCTTGGGAGGGGATCAGTTAGCCTTGTTTCACAGCTCAAGCAGCAAGGGACCACCAAGAATGTCCTTGGCCATTGCCTCAGCACCAATGGAGGGGGATTCCTCTTCTTTGGGGATGATATTGTGCCTACTTCACGTGTAACTTGGGTACCGATGGCGAGGACATCTGGGTAAGCATCTTTACAGCTGGTGTTTGTATCTCTGTTACATTGTATTTGTGGTGCACGATTCTTAATTTTGACAAGGGTCAAGAAAAGTCATAGTTTATTTGATTGCTGCAAGTTCGTTAGCATTATATTACAACATGGACTTGAGGTTGACCAGCCGCGGTCCCCTCCAGATTCTTGATTTCATGGTTACCCCTCCCCGCCCACCCTAACGCCCTGATGGACTCCCCGCCGGCGGCGCCGGTGCCCCCCACCTCCTCCTCCTCCTCCTCCACCTCCACCACCACCACCCACCTCCACCTCCCCCTCCCCTTCCCCTCCCCTGCACACCACCAAGGGCACCGCAGATGCGGGCGTCGGTCCGGGTCACAGCGCACCTCTGTGAGGCGAACTCGACCACGCCACATGCCCTGCCTCAGCCTTCAGCCGCTTGCCAAGGGCAGCGCCGGATCTGGTGGCTCACCTGCAGCAGGGCTGGGGGACGTAGCCAAGACACGGCAGACATCAGGCAGGCGGCCTCGCTTCGCCCGCCCACCACCCAGCCCGGCCACCAGCCCGGCACCGGCGGCCTCCCAAAGCCCCCGCTGGGCCTTAGCAAACAAGGGGCCCGCGCTCACGCCGGACGCCCCGCCTTTCTACCCCGGCGGAACCCCCTATCGCTCCAAGAGACTTTTCTCTGTGTGCCATTATAAAAGATCGAAATCCCCTGTGATGCCCTGGAAAAATTCAGCGGTCTTCAACGCCACTACTCCAACTTTTTCGGGTCCTCCATACCACTTCCGTCGGTTCAGGCTCTAACGCCATCAAACTGCAGGTGTGAAAAGACGAAAATGCCCTTAAGTTCAAATATGTTATTAATTTTTTTTTAGCATCTTAACGACTTCAAATGAAAAAACTCAAAACTAGAAAGTTGTAGATCTCGTCGAGATCTATAATTTTCATATAAAATTTACTTTCATTTAATTCCGCAAAAAAAAATATGACCCGAAAAAGTTGGAGTAGTGGCGCTGAAGACCGCTGAATTTTTCCAGGGGCACACAGAGGATTTCGATCTTTTATAATGGCACACAGCGAAAAGTCTCTCGCTCCAAATCCATGCGTTGGACGGAGCTATCGGACTGCTCCGACTCAGACTGCGAGTCCAGCTCCTCTCTGGTGCCGCAGCCATCCTACCTCAACGCCGTCCGTTGGGGCTCCCCGGCTCAGAGGGCCTTCGCAGATAGGGTGGGGCCCAGCTCCCACCCTGGTACCCGGGTCGTCGAATTGCAGCCGGTGGAGGCGGTCTAGATCTCGGCTGTCGCTAGGCCACTGGGCACGAAGCGCTGCCGGAGGAGGGGGAACCGCGCTATCGGCGGCGGCCGTGGGGCAAACACCGCACCGCGTGCCAACCAGGAGCGCGTCCCTGTGCACTTGAGGTTGGGGAATCGGGTCGATGGTGGCTCTCAGTCCGGCGATGAGCGCGTCCCCACCTACCTCAGGCTTGGCCACCGTGTGCCACCTCGCGGCCATCGCCGGATCTCAGCATCTGACGACAACGGATGGCAGGAGGTCATGTCTCGTAATCCTGTTGGCCAGCGGAACGCCGCCGTCGCGAGAGCACCTCGTCCATATCGACGTCGCTGCCTCCCAGACGCGCTACGCAACAAGTGCCTCAACTGCCTGTCATACACCCACAGGGTTGCCACCTGCCGTCTGCCACCGAGATGCCTGCACTGCCATGAGTTCCGGCACCTGGCCAGGGACTGCAAGCGGCCTCGTTCGCCGGTGAACGACGACAACAAGTGTCCACAGCACGCCGGCTCTGGGAGCTCGAGTGATGTCGGCGTTGTGGGTCGTCGGCTGCGCCCGGTTCGTGCCAGCAACTCCGATGCTCGGCCAGCGGACGGTGGCGGCTAGCGACGGCGGAACCCTCCTACAGCTACCGATATAGGCGGCCGGCCACGACCGCTTGCCTGGGACCTTACCCCGGCCACCCGCCCACAGTGGTCCGGTGGAGGCGGGTGGAGCCGCGCCTGCGTCGACTGCTCCTGCGTCTGTCGGCCGAAGGCGGCGGCGGCGGCGAATGAGGCGGCGGCGGACAAGACGCCGGAGACAGCCGGTGCTACACAACACCGACTTCCCTGGCGACGCTGCAACCGACCGCGGCGAGGCCACCAGCACCGCTGCGGCGCCGGAAACTACTGCCGTAGCCGACTGTGCGACCAGAGAGGGTCACAGTGAGCCCACCAGCAACTCTGATGCTCGGCCGGTGGACCACGGTGCTTCGCGTGGCGCTTGTGAGACCGTGCCGGACAGCGTCGTCCCTGCTAGCGGCGGCCAGCGACACCAACGATGAAGGCGTCTCGGGAGGTCGGCACGGGCCGATCCGACGGCGCCGGGCGAAGCCTCTGCCACTGCTGCTTCCTGCTTTCCTGAGCCAGACCCGCTGGTCTTGGAGCCCTGTGCGGGTGCAGGGCCTCCCGTGTGGGTTGACCCGATGCTGGAGGAGCTCACCGCCTCGCTCGTCGCGAGCCGGCCAGCGGGACCAACAACGCCTTGGTGCCCCACTACTCCGGCGGGCGCCTCCCTAACGACGGATTCGCCCCCGTTGTCACCTGAGCTGGAGGTGCCGCAAATCACGCCACCACGGGTGGGACAGCACGGCGTTGCGGATCAGGCGTCCGCTTCTACGCCAACGCGGGCTGGCCATCCGGGCGTCGACAATGCGGCGCTGCCCGTATCGATGGCCGAGCTAGTGCACCAGCCGATGGCATCTGCGGCGTACGCTGGTGAGATCTCGCCGTCATCGGCTGACTTGGCCCCACGTCACTCTGTTCAGGGCAGGAAACGGCCGTGGACGCCTCTGCCGGATTCAGAGGTTACAGAGCTTCAGCTATTGAGGCGCAGCCGTGGATCATCGATTAACGATGAAGGCCACAACGCTCAACCTCCATCGGCTGAGGTGTCCCTGTTGGCACAATTGTAGGCGCGGCTTTGCATCCCGCTCGAGACCCCGTTGCTCAACAAGCCGAGGCTGAGAAGGTCCAGGACACCTTCAATGGTAATGTCGGTGCGTCGGAGTGGGAGACTGGCTGCTAAGACCAAGGCCTCCAACCCGACTGTCCAAGCACAAAATGTGCTCAAGCAAAAGCTGGGGATCGCAGATATGCCGCAGGGTCCGGACCCTGTGGCTTTGGACAATATCAAGGCCTTCTTTGCTGCGCCGTTGTCGCCCTCCATACAAGAGGCCCTTCAGGCGCTCTTCGCTCCATACTTCGATCCGGTTGCCATGGAGCTGAACCTCACTGGCTTTGAGCACGACGCTCTTTAGCCGCTGAGCTCAGGGCCTGCTGGGTTTTGTCCCTATGCTTGATCCTTCTCTTGGTCGCTAAGTATTTTCTTTTGTAAATCACAACTGTGTGATCTCTGTCAGTGTTTGGCTCGGTAATCATAAATTACCGTCCCAGCTTTAATTTGTAAAACTCTCCTGCTTAATGAATACCGTGCCAATGGCACGTTCGAGAAAAAAACATGGACTTGAGGTTTCATACAAAAAAATTATGGTCCTAAGGTCAATATAGACCTTTATAGGATTAGTTTAAGTTATTATCCTTTTTGTCCCTTTGGATTGAAAGGCCAATTTTCTGCATCAGTTTCCTTCACAGCTCACTGATGTCATTAGTTTGCAAACAGTTTATACTTTATCATTTCCAGTCTATTTAAAGATTTTGATGCCAGTTTACCAAATGAATGGTCATTCTCTAAAAATACAACAACCTGGAGTGAATAATGAGAATTCCTCCATCATGGATGATCCCATACGAAGGACTTGTATATAAGGGCATCTTTAAGTTCTTTTTCCCTTTTTCATTTTGTTTGATGGATTATACACATTTGTAGGAACTACTACTCACCTGGCTCAGGAACACTGTACTTCGATAGACGTTCACTTGGCGTGAAGCCAATGGAGGTGGTATTTGACAGTGGTAGCACCTATACCTATTTTACTGCTCAGCCATACCAAGCTGTTGTTTCTGCGGTATATTTCGACCATGATTTGTTCTGATGTCCATAAATTTTTCAAGAAACAAACACTGAACTATTGATACTCTGGCCTTGCAGCTCAAAGGTGGTCTCAGCAAATCACTTAAACAGGTGTCAGATCCCAGTCTGCCTCTGTGCTGGAAAGGCCCGAAAGCATTCAAATCTGTGTTTGATGTCAAGAAGGAATTCAAGTCACTGCTTCTGAGCTTTGCAAGTGCCAAGAATGCCGTCATGGAGATCCCTCCTGAAAACTACCTCATTGTCACTGTAAACTCTTGACACTCAATTGACTAACCAGCAGTTGAACCACATTTATTTTGAGAACAAAATGATGGCTAAATTGTCTTCTTACATGCTTGTGCCAGAAAAATGGAAATGTGTGCCTGGGCATCCTTGATGGAACGGCTGCCAAGCTGAGTTTCAACGTAATTGGAGGTACAGAGTGCAGTCATACAGTACCAAATTTCTGAGATTTGGATGCAATGCATCTTTTTTGTGTACTAACTTGTCTTGACTTGTTTTTTTAGACATCACGATGCAGGATCAGATGGTGATATATGACAATGAGAAATCTCAGCTGGGATGGGCGCGTGGGGCATGCACTAGGAGTGCCAAGTCTATTCTGTCTTCCTTTCCCTGAACTCAGTTCTATGTACTTCTGATGGAGTTTGAGAAAATTACTATATCATCAAAAATTCTCGGAGTGCATGCTCAATTTCCTAACTGAAGAGTGGCAGCCTATTTCCTTCGGAATAAAGAATAGTTTGCATTAACATCCAGGGGAATGACTAATGAAAGATTATAGGTTTCAGAGAGAGAGAGAGAGAGAGAGAGAGAGAGAGGGAGGGAGGAGGGAGGGAGGGAGGGAGGGAGAGGATGTTACTAACAGTGACTGTATGCTCCTCCTGTTCATATAGAGGTGGAGTCCATAATTTGTAAGGCTGAGGGAGGGAGGGAGGGAGGGAGGGAGAGGATGTTACTAACAGTGACTGTATGCTCCTCCTGTTCATATAGAGGTGGAGTCCATAATTTGTAAGGCTGGTATGAGTTGTTCCCCATATGCTATTAACTAGAACCCTCCCCGGAGTTCCATTTTGAAATAATGACACAGGAGAGCTGCTTATTTCATCATTACAATGCATTTCCCATGTAGTTATGCAAGTCAAAAGCAAAGAAACTGAAAGTATGGCAAATATCATTGATACCCCGATATTTCTCTCCTGACACTCAAAATTTTCTGTGCACAAGCACATGGAGGTGAGCTGAGACTGGGGTCGAGGATTGATCTGTGAGGAACTGAGGAGAATTGGGAAGCAACCAATAACGAAATCAACCAGTGTCACCGAACTCAGCAACAAGAATGGAAACTGGATAAAGAGTTTGGGATACAGTAGCAAGAATGTTTGAGAACAGAGCTGATTCAGTTGAAGATACAGGCTGAACCCGCGAGGAAGAGACAGGTTGGGATTCAGAATTCTGTTCTCCGATGTCCCCTTACATCAGCTACAGGTCGACCCAGCCCAACACAGCTGTTACCGCAGAAGCCGCGCCATCTTCTAACATGACAAGCAGCAACTTGTATATTCAGGGATAACTGGAGAATCTCCCATATACAATCCATGGAGTACTGGACACGTACATTACTGCTACTGCTAGGGTTCTGATTTCATCCTGAATGGCATAAGCCTTACAGCTACAGGCAGCCATGGAGTACTGGAGACCGGGGATTACACTTAACGCTGGAATTAAACAGAGTATATAAGCACAGTTTGGTGGGAGCTTTGGTGAGTGGTCAGACTTGTTCTGTCAGATGCTGAAGAGGGAACTGCAGTCTGAATAACTGAAGTCTGACATGTTCAGATGGTGAGCCTCAGCCAGGGCCAACGCAAGAGATCGAGCATGGGGATTATGGGGGCCTGTGATAGGGTTTGTGCCAACTTTGTGTGTTTAGGAAGAACTCTCCAAGGGCATGGCAAAAATGATTGTATTGATGGCTAAATTGGGCATGTGCAGGAATTGTGCTGATTTGGAAGTCTGCTAAGCTGACTTGGGCACTATGTGACGGCTTGCAACGGCCAAGTTTGCATAAAGAAATTTCTTTATTCTGGCTTTGTGAGTTGGCCCTGGTGCGAAAAATATTGTTTGCGCTGCAGAGGTTGTCCATTTTCTGCCTATGGAACATGAGTGGCGATTGCTTAAAAGCTTGTAGAAAAGGGTTACCAATTGACTCTACAAATGTTTTTTTTGTAGCATAGGTGTCGTTGGAGTGGAAATGCAGTCGTTACTTTACTAAAACGGGACCATACTACTCATACTTTCATGCGTGTTTCGTATATATCAATCAATTGGATAGTTACGTAGACAATACTTAAAGAATACAGTTAAATGCACCGCGGCCCTCGAACTCGTAAACGTGTGTTATATAGGTCTATAAACTTTGAAAATACATTTCTGGGTCCTTAAACTTGTCAAGTGGTGCACCGCAGGTCCATGCCAACCACGTGGACATTTTTTTTTTTCTGATGTGACGTGCTAGCATGGCACATATTTTCTATTTAACCTCTCATATTTATTTTTCTCATAAAAAAATGGACCCTTCCTCCTCTCATCTCCGGTGGCAGCAGCGTTTGATCCCGTGGAACCCATTGGGGGCAGCGCTGGCGCTCTGGTTGCTCCTCTTCTACCGGTGTCGCAGTACTTCTGCCCAGCGCTCAAGGGCCTCTCCGACGCGCTGCGACTTGCCGGCCATCGCGGACGTGCTCTCCAGCGTCGCCTTCGTGGGGGTCCGGGGGACGCCGTCGTGATCCAGCGGCCTGGGTTTGTGCGCGACGTCTGCTTCCTCCTCGCCATCCTGCACACCAGCACCGCTACCGTCTGGACCGCCATGTCGTTCCTCTCCCTCTACGCAGCCTACGTCATCCTCGTCTGGATGTCCCACTGCTGCGCGGCCGCCACGGTCGGCGTCACCGAGACCATTTCGCCGTCGGTCGCGGGGGCGGTCTGGGTTGCCGTGGCCGCGTGCCATCCACGAGACCATGACGCAACGATGAGCACCAGCCATGGAAGGTGCCGATGACGCCCGGACGGACCCAACGGCCACTGCGCCCAGGGCAGGCGCGGTGCCTCAGGTCCCTGGACGCCAGGAAGTTGGCACTGTGTGCACCTTGGCGGTCTCCCCCTGGGGCTACGGAGCGGTCTCTGCCTGAACTTGAATTCCAATTTTGTTCCACGCGGAGTGCATCGACATGCCCGCTGCCACGGGAGATGAGAGAAGTAAGGGTCAATTTTTTACGAGAAAAATAAATGTGAGGGGCTAAATGAAATATGTGTCATGCTAGCACGCCACATCAGCAAAAAAAAAAAAAAAAATCCATATGACTGGTATAAGCCTACGGTGCACCACATTATAAGTTTTAGACCTAAAATGTATTTTTAAAGTTCATGGACCTATATGAGTCACTACAACAAGTTCGAGGGCCGCTGGTACATTTAACTCTAAAGAATATAACTTGCAAAACTCTTCTATATTTTTTGCATCGTATATACACCTAAAAAGAACAAAAAGATCGAAGTGGTGTTTCTTTAGTGCAGATGGCTCTAGCGCTCTTGCATTGGCATAATTTACATCTATTGCTTTCTAATGTGTGGTAAATATATACTTAGAATCCAATTTATGAATCTCTTAACCTTTTGAGTTTATCATCCAGTGATACTGTTCATACAGTCGAATATTATGCACAACTATTTATCTCAAATCTCAACTGAATGGATATATATACGGTAGGACTGAATACATTTTCATTTTTGGAAATTTTACAGTAATCACTAGTGTAGCATAACAATAAAAAAAGACCAAAAGATGTAGGAAAATATATACGGAATTGACATTTCGGTTTTTTTGACAAAAAATGTAGCTTGCTTATCTTTCAAGGAAAAGGAAAAAATGGAGTCACTTTGTAGAATAGGATGACATAACCTCTACTTATCTACAAAAGAGACAACTCTTGATTTTCATTTGTCACTTTTTTAGAGCCTGTTGCATTACTAACCTAGATTTTTTTTATTTTTAACACTTTTTGTAAATTAATTTTAAATCTAACACTGTTTTTTTTTAAAACTAACACTTTTGGCCGCACCTATTGCCATGGCGCGGTGAAACGTTGTGCCGCGCCATGCATAGTGGCGCGGCAGTAGGCTGACGTGGCGACGACCGGGGCTGTGACCAGTGACGTGGCAGGGTCTGCCGCGCCACCGATCTCGGCGCGACACTAACGCGCCACGGTGCATGGCACGGTAGGACCATATAAATATCGCGAGCGAGCCCGCCCGCCACGCCGCGCCGCGCATATCAAGGTACCTCCCTCTCGATTTCATGTTATTATGATTGTTATTGATTTAGAATAGTTAGTGATTTAGGATAGTTAGGTTAGTGATTTAGGATAGTTAGGGTTTTATGATTGTTATTGATTTAGGATAGTTAGTGATTTAGGATAGTCAGTGATTTAGTATAGGATTTTGGTAGTTAGGGTCTTGGAAGAGAAAGCACCAAGGAAGTGCCAGAGCCACACTCTAACGAACCTGTCGATCTAAGCCTTCTCAGCCTGTGGGTCCAAGTAATCAAAGCGCTCTGTGATCTAGGACGATGAAACACCGGAACTTTTCCTGAAATTTACCAAAGAAAACGAGACTCGATGACTGCAGAAAAGCAATGCAAGTACTAAATAGGCTTGAATTGCTCACTTATTTTTCTTTGAAACCTCATTGTCCGGTGGAAGAAAGCCAGTGAACTGAGCCACCAGCTCCCTCCAGTGATCGTTGTCAACTATACCCGTCAATGAAAGTCCTCCCAACCGAAGGCTAAAGATAGCCTTCACGTCCTGCATGGTCAAGGTCATCTCACCGCAAGGTAGGTGGAATGTGTGGGTCTCAGGCCTCCATCTATTATAAGAATAGAATGACTGTTAGTTGACTCAAATTTGTTATAAGAATATTTACGTACAAAGAAGGCACTCGCACCTGTGTATAGCTGCAGTAAGTAGTGCTGGGTCAAGGGACGGAAGACCGTAGTTGACAACATGGATAAGCTCGAAGAAGCCGGCACGCCGTATATACGGCGCGTAACACTCGTCCCACTAGTGCGCCCTGGTGTGCGTGCGGCGCCTCAAAGGAGGCAAGGCCACCTCTGCGTCGCTGTCACTCAAGATGTGTGCTCGGTGCTGGTCGTCGTACTCCACCTCAAGAATGGGATATAACAGGTGCTGCGTGGGAGGAGCCATCCTGTTACAAATTGATAAATAAAGGGTTAGAGTATTAAAATTAACAATATTCAAATTAATATTACGTAGCATTGTAAAATGTGAACTACTTGTTATGCAATACGAACACAATATGAAAGCACATGTATATATTTAAAGTAACATTAACAGATATATTAAACAACTTCACTAGAAAAATAAGCATTTGACGAAACTTCGTCAAGTCATCCAAATCGACGTATCACACACTACTAAGTACCGACACTTGAAAACTAGTATCTATACCCAAAATTCCTAACTAAATAACTAACTATAAACTAAATAATAAATACCTAATCAATTCCTAAACCCAAAATCCTAACTAACAGTAACTCAAACCCTAACTACCAAAATCCTATAATAAATCACTAACTATCCTAAATCAATAACAATCATAAAACCCTAACTATCCTAAATCACTAACTATCCTAAATCACTAATCTAACTATCATAAATCACTAACTATCCTAAATCAATAACAATCATAATAACATGAAATCGAGAGGGAGGTACCTTGATATGAGCGGCAGCCGTGTGTGTCGGCGTTAAATGGCGTGTGGCGTATGGGCTATTATGTGGCGAGAATGGAATGGATGGCGTCTTGTATGGCTAGGCGCGGCGGAGCGACCGTTTGCGGGCGTCTTGGTGATGGCTGCGGTGGCGAAGCGGGCGGGCTACTATTTGGGTCTTGGTGCGCGCGCTAAGCGTCGCGTCTTGGCGGCGGCGGGCTTGCTCGCGATATTTATCTGGTTCTGCCGCGCCATGCACCGTGGCGCGTCAGTGCCGCCGAGATCGGTGGCGTGGCAGACCCTGCCACGTCACCGGTCAGCAGCCGGGTCGTCGCCACGTCAGCCTGCTACCGCGCCACCATGCATGGCGCGGCACAGGCGTTTCGCCACGCCATGGCAATAGGCGCGGCGAAAAGTGTTAGTTTTGAAAGAAAAAAAGTGTTATATTTAAAATTAGTTTAAAAAAAGTGTTAAAAATAAGAAAAATTCCTAACCTACCCGTCTGGTGGCAACTTGCAGTTTTGCAGATGAGTTTTTTTTCGAAAAAAGTAATTGTGGGACTTACCTTGCTGACCTCACAATTAATTTTAGAACGCGTAACTATCAGATGGCAGATATGGTTGCGAGTGGATTGTTGAAACTTCCTGTGTGCACTTTTTTAGAAGATAACTTATGCGTGATGAAGATATATATCTTGCTAGAGGTTATGTCATCCTGATCCGTCTTCATCTTTTTAGACGAAATGTACCACTACTCACATACTTCCAAATGCGCATTTTCATTCTTGTACATTAACAGATCATATAGTTGGCAATCGCAAAGCATATTTTGCATCATATGGAGTACTATATGGCTCACTAGAATCGAAGGCATTACAAGATGTTTTATTAAATTACAGATGACTCAGTTGGTATAATTGACAAGTATACTTTCTAATGTGCAACAATAAACTTGAAATGTGCCATCTTAACCTTAATTTTTCTGGTTTTCCTCAATTGAATTGATGTTTTTCTCTGATGACATGACGGTCAAAATTTTGGAAGTGACTAACTTATCATGTTTGGGAATCCTGTGAAGACCAGTAAGTTGTTATGGATTGAACTCACCAAATGGATGTACGTAATCATGAAGCTTGAAAACTATATGTAAGTTGTAGACCCACAATTGGCCACTGCTAACTATATGTAGCTTGAAAACTATTGGCTAATAAAAATTATTTTTTATGTTATCGGTATTTTTTTTTCCATTTGAGCTTGTTTGACTGCACTTGTATCCACTCCAATCCACCATAATACATGTGGATTGTGGTAGTTACAAGTGTAGCCAAACAAGGTCTGATGGATATTTTTGTCTACATGCAAGTTTAATAAATTATTGGTTATGTGTGATATCATAATAATATAAATATTTGTTTAATTATTAGTAGTCCACTAGCATAGCATAATCAACTAGATACTAAAGGACGGAAAGAATATAAAAATTTCAATCTTTTTAGATTGAAGAAAATGGACCAACCTTGTAGAATAGGAGAACCACCTCTCCTTATTGACAAAGATAGAACTCTGATATTTTTTCCTACTGGAATAAACAATCATGTCAAATATACACTGGCAGGATCCATCATGTAGTGTGTGTTTTCATCAGGAAGGGAAATTATGTGAGTGTGTTTGCTATAATGGCCCAATTCCTAAGCTTGGGATAAAACATAGTTAGGAGGTTAGTGAGGCAGCTGAGGCCCTAAAGAATGTTAAAAAAAAACAGATTTCTAGAGCATAAGAAATGTTTGTGATTTATACACATCATCACTACCATAGCGTGCCCATATATTATTATTATCTCAACACAGTTATCACCTCTATCAGCATTCCCTTGTGATCAAGCCATTCAGTTGGGCAAACCTACAATTTTAGAAGGTAATTAGTGCATGTGACGTACGTGCTTCTGACTTGGTTGGTGGGTCAGTGATGCAGCTGAAGCCATTAAGGATGTGAAAAAAGGGTGGACACTTTTGTAGAGCATGATACAATGTGTGATTTATACACATTATCACTTCCCAATTATCATATATTGTGCTTATTGTCTAGCACATGGATCACATCCCCTGGTGCTCAAGTCAATTGTAGCACTCAATTGAGTAAACTTACAATTTTAGAAGATGCGCTTTGTGAGTGGGTTGTTGAAACTTCTTGTATGCACTTGTTTAGAAGATAACTTGTGTGTGATAGCCAGCTATATGCTCTGTTCTCTGCAGATGCATGTGAGTAGGAAATGAATCTGTGTGCACTCTTTTAGAAGATGACTTGTGTGTGATACATCTTAGAAGGTAACCAGAGCTCTAACATTTCCTGCTCACACATGCATCGTCTGTGGAGAACAGAGCAACATATAGCTGGTTAATCATACTTTTGAATCATACATAGCTAACTAGAACAAAAGGAGTTACAATGATGTTCCTTTATTAATTAAATTTACCAATCAATTAGTAGACAACTATAATTTCTAATGTGCAGTAACCTACTTGAAATTTATTCTATTAATCTTTCCTCCAGTGAGTCAATATTTTTCAAAGTTGTCATGTTTGGGAACCATATGAGGACCGGTGGATATACGGAGCTACCAAATATATGGATGTCATGATTCTTATTTCTGGGGGGGCCACAATTAGCTTGAAAAAATATTGACTAAAGTTTGTTTTAGATTGTATCTATATATCTTCCACATTTAATGGATAATTATCCGTATGCAAGTTTTATGATTTATCATTAGAGATAATATGTTGTTGTATATCGTAATCCATTCATTCCAAATTATATGTCACTTTAGCTTTGTACTATGCAAAACTTCTTTAACTTTGACCAAGAAAAATATACTGACATCTACAACCGCAAACTAGTTTTATAAATTTTCTATGAAATATATTTCGATAATGCATTTATTTGAACTTGTAGATGTTAATGTAAAACATTGTTCAAAGTTAAAGAAATTTGACTTAGGATAAAGCAAAAGTGAGCTATAATTTGGAACAAATGGAGTATGATACAAATATTTGTTCCATTATAGTAGTCCCATTTGAATATGATATTCACTAGCATAGCATCAGGATGGAAAATATATAAAGAAATAGAATGTGATAAAAATAATAAGGTCGATTTCTACGGAGCATAGAAACTAAAAGTATCATCACTGCCAATTTATGAAATATATTGTGCTTGTTATCTGAATACAGATATAGAACCTGGATAGGTATTCCCTTGTCCTCAAGTCAATTATATTATAGCATTCAGTTGAGCAACCCTACAATTCTAGGAGGTAACTAGTCCTTGAGCATGTGCTTCTGAGTTGGTTGTTGAAACTTCTGTCCCGTGTGTAAATTTTTTGAAAAAACTTTGTTTCGCGTAATCAAAGTATATTTCTTTCTACTGCCCCGACTTTATCCTAGTCTTTTTGGAGCGTAGAATTTTTGTAGGAATCGTACAAGAATTTCACGAGAATTAGTTCAATTTTACATGAAAAACATAGGAACATAAAAAATTTCCTGCATTCCAAACAGGCCCTAAACTGTCTAAAGAATCCTCAAAAGCTTATATCTAAAAAAAATATTGTGTACATGAGGCATCTCAAAAGCACACTATATCCATTTTTTATTTTAAAACGAGGAGTTCTCAAATTCAACAATCTCTATATGAAAGAAAAATTGATGTACAAAATAATAAGGGACCGTTTAGATCCTTTTATTTTGGAAGACTTGAAATCTACTTAATGGATTATGTTATTTGACTTGGAATTTGATATTCCACCACCCTGTTCTCTTATCGTTTCTGTGGCTTATAAGCCGGCTGATGTTGTTTTATTGTGAGAGAAAAACACTGTATCATGGCTGATAAGCATGGCTGATACGATAAAGCGAACAGGGTGCACAACTTTCCTAAGTTCACATGTAAGCCTATCTTAAATTCATAGGGTGTGAGATAGAAATTGATTCTATAGTTCACCATGTTATATTTTTACTCTGCAACTTATAGCACGCTCTTCAACTCGCTTCCTTACACTAGAAATGCAACATATAAGTATCTCAATTGTATGGCTAATAATAGTATACAAATATATTCCATATGCAACCATATTAGCTTAATTAATGTGTGTCTAAATTATAATTATGAGAATGAATTCAATTCCAAAATCCAAACGGGGCCTAAGTGAAAGAACGGGTTAGCGATGCAGCTGAGGGCCTTAGAATGTGAAAAAAGGCGTGTGATCACTTTTGTAGCAAATGGATCAGTTATTCTCTGGTGCATGTTCAGTTCAATTAAGCAAACTTACAATTTTAGATGGTAACTAGTACAGGCGCATGTGCTTCTGAGTTGGTTTCTCAAACTTCCTGTGTGTACATTTTTGAAGGTATCATGTGATGTGTGATCAAAATACAGAGGTGCTACGTACCATGTTTTTTAAGGTAATTTGATCCCTTTAACTGTCTAGGAATCTTCACAGTTTCTAAAAAAAAGTGCTTACACAAAGAAAGCATCTCAGAAACAAACCACTATCCAAATTTTTTATATGAAAGTTTCCAAATCCAATAACACTGACATGCAGGCAAAGCTCATAACTTGTTGTCATAAAAAACAAATATTTAATCCCAGAACGATCCAAATGCAAAACAACAATAAAAATAAAAGAAAAGAAAAGAAAAGAAAATTGAGCTGGAGAAAGCCCCAGCCCCCCAAGCCAACAACAACGCCTATAAAATACCTCGCATCCCTCCGTCACTCTCTCCATCCCTACCAAACAGAGGACTGAATTTCAGCAAGAGGGAAGGGAAGTGTACTGCAACTGACATCTGCACCATGGCTGGGAGCTGGAAGATGGTCGTCAGCGTTCTGCTCGTGCTTCCACTCCTTCCGTTGGCCTCCTCGTCCATGGTGTTCAATCTTGACGGCAGCGTCTACCCCACAGCGTATGTATAATAATGTACACGAGACTACCTTCTCCTCTCTCGAACTAGCATGCCTTGATGTCAACCGGAAAGTTGTAAAAAAAAAGGAAATAAAGGACCCTCGCTCGTTGTTTACTGCATCTTATCATGCAAAAAAGAATGGTTTCTTTTGCCGTCTCCAGAAAGTTAATTCATAGCAAGAAATACAAAGATATATTTGGCCTTTGCTTGACGATTTTTCCATGCTGTCGTCCACTTGTGCTTGCTGACACTTCTACGTGACCATGAACATCGGGGAGCCGGCGATGCCCTACTACATGGACATCGACACCGGCAGCAACCTCACCTGGCTCGAGTGCCACGACAACGATGGTCCCTGCAACACCTGCAACAAGGTATAGCATATCGGTGCTGCAGAACGCAAACGCACGCACATATATATGCATCTCGCCTTTATTTTCAGCTTCATTGGAAATAAATTTGACTAGAAAAACGTATGGTGCACATAAAAATCACCATGAACTGCACTATGTTTGATGCTATATATATATATATATATATATATATATATATATATATATATCGGTGATCCTTGTCCCTGCAGGTGCCACACCCACTGTACCGACCGACGCTGAAGAAGCTCGTTCCATGCGTAGATCCTGTCTGCGACGCGCTGCACAAAGACCTGGGTACAACCAAGGACTGCAGAGCTGCACCGCGCCAATGCGACTACGAAATACACTACCTAGATGGATCGTCATCTCTTGGTGTGCTCGTCCTTGACAAGTTCTCATTGCCTACGGGCAGTGCCCCCAACATCACCTTTGGGTATGCAACAGAATATATGCATGGATATTACATTCTCTTTGCATTGCTCACTGGATATGTTCATGACAGTTTGTAGTTTTCTTAATTTCTGCATGCAGCTGTGGGTATGATCAGATGCAGAACTCCAAGAAGGCCACCAAGCGGGTGCCGGTCGACGGCATCCTTGGGCTTGGAAGGGGCTCGGTAGACCTCGTCTCGCAGCTGAAGCACAGTGGAGCCGTCTCCAAGAATGTGATAGGTCATTGCCTCAGCTCAAAGGGAGGGGGCTACCTCTTCATTGGGGAAGAGAATGTGCCCTCTTCACATGTAACCTGGGTCCCCATGGCTCCAGGAACACCCGGGTAAGCACTATACTAGTACTGCTTATCTTTTCATGCAAAGTGCTTGGTTGTTCACGATGATGGTCTGAGAAGGCTGTTAGTTTGTTGTGAATTTCATTGTTTCATTTTATTCAAGCATGCACACACTATTAGCACTATGTAACAGCACTGATTCCTGCACAGCTGCATATCATATACATATACTGCATTTCCAGGTAATAATCACCATTTAACAGGACACATTTTTGATTGATGCCCCCTTTTGTTTCTCAATCTTGTAAAAGGAACCACTTTCTCTTCTGGAAAATGGAAATTCAATAATGGAAACTAGTTGAGAAGGATACCACTGAACTTTATTTTCTTTTGACTTTGTTTCAACGTGTTTCCAGGGAAGGTAATCACTACTCGCCAGGCCAAGCAACCCTGCACTTTGGATAGAAAGCTGATAGGCACAAAGCCATTGAAGGCGGTCTTCGACAGTGGCAGCACTTACACCTACTTGCCTGAGAATCTACATGATCAGCTCGTTTCTGAGGTATGTTCCTAATCAGTAATCACAATTCATTATTAAACCCCAGGTACCACGGTTATTAGAGACAGTAGACATAGGATTCATGACATGTGAAGGATGTTGCTGCAGCTGAAGGCCTCTCTCAGCAAGTCACTCAAAGTGGTGTCTGATACTGCACTGCCTCTATGCTGGAAAGGACCTAAACCTTTCAAAACTGTGCACGACCTCCCGAAAGAATTCAAGCCAATAATGGTGTCTCTGAAATTTGACCATGGAGTCACCATGACTATCCCTCCTGAAAACTACCTCATTGTTACTGTAAGCACTCCAAACACAGCTGACTGTCAGCAGTGAATGCTAATTTGTCAAAAAAGGAGGAGAATGATTTAAATTCTTGTGCTTTTGTGTTTGTGGCAGGAGCATGGGAATGCATGCTTTGGCATTCTTGGACTGCAAGGCTTGGATCTGTTCGTAATTGGAGGTACAAAATTTTGCATATACCATGCTCAATTCAGAATACAGTGTTCAGGCATACATATCTGTAAAATATTTTTGATTCCAATGGATGCTCTGTTTCTGCAGGCATCACAATGCAGGAGCAGCTTGTGATATACGACAATGAGAAAGGAAGGCTCGCATGAATGCCATCGCCGTGTGATAAAATGCCCAAGTCCAAAGCTGAGATCATTTCGCGCATCTGAAATCCTGAATGAAGTTGCCAGTACCTGATGGGATGAAAGATTGAAGAAGGTGAAGAAGAGAATTAAGAAAAATTAAGTATTGTAAGAAAGGAACTCTATAAAAAAAAGAAACCTGTGTGTGTACCTCCTGATCAGTGATCAATGCTCATAATAAAGCATATTTGATGATTAAGTATGTTTTTCGCCTGAGATGGTTTTTTTTCCTTTTTGCGAACGCACCTGAGATGTTCTTTGTGCTGACGTAAATTTGATTGTGCAGTCGATATATATGCCTCTTTCATTAAAAACGAAACAATTCCTTCGATGCTATGTTTTACCTGGGTAGCCTCCAGGAATGACTGGAACTATAATTGTAGACATGGTATTTGATTAAACGGAGAGAGGTAGTAAAAACAGGACCAACTCAGTTTCTTTGTGTTCAACGTTAGCGTCTGTATTTCACAGTTATAGACAGCAAGTGGTGCAGTGAAGTAAAGTGACAGTTGTGACACAGAATCATCATTAATTTATGTTTTTTTAAATGCGAAAGAAGTTCTACCTATTATTGAGATGAAGAATGGAGTATAACAACTAGGGTCCAGTGCTGGCAGCCCCATAGTTTGGCATAAGAACTTTAGTGTGTCTGCCCTGGCGCCCTGCAGTGATTGAAGATTGTCCTGATCAACTGCACTCTATTTAGTAAAATTGTGGTTTCAAAAAGCAGTATGGCTGCTGCTGCTGCCTTGTAGCATTTGACCCTTGTTTAGAACGAATTGAATCCTGGTATACGTACGCATATGACCGCACTGTATGGATAGTTCAAAGCAGTGATTACGTTCACCATAGCCCAACGCAATAACACTGGACTCATATGTATACCTGTTTACTTTCAAAATAATTCATTGATAAAGCAGACAAAATATATGATGCTATATGAAATTTTGCATCAACTAGAACTGCCAGTGTGTACATAGTATACATATTTACATATTGACAATAGAGGACACATGATTCTGTGAAACTGATGTATCCTAAGATCATGATAGATGAGATTGAAAATAACTGTGTAGTTCTATATCATGGAGTGTATAAATTATAGAACACTCTGTACTAGAGTTATTGGAACCAGTCATGCACAAGATGAGATGTTCAGCCTATTCTAACCTGATATAATATCCTGTGAGTTACTGAAATAACACATCTTCCACTAATTTTTCACTTCCTTCAAAATGAGTGGGTAGCATGGCCCAGGTTATCTGATGTTTATATGGAGGGGGAGGATAATTTCCAGAATCATGTCAGCTGATGCCTGATGGAGACTGAAACCTGCCATGAGTTTCCACAAGGAATTATCTCTCCTTTTTTTCCATCAAATAACTTTTTAACCCTTCATTGCTAACATACTCCCTCAGCTTAAATTAATGTAGTATTAACTTTGTCCTAAGTAAAACATTTCTATCTTTGACCATTAATCTATATCTCTTATAAAGCTTGTAAGAAAAACGGACCCTTGGCCCTTTTAAATTGGATTTTGGCGTTTGATGATCAATACAACCAAATTGGACTAATGAATTTGCGGGTGTTGATTTTGGAGTTCAATAGGGTGCAAACGTGACTTGGACGAATGTGACGTGATGATCCGATGATCAACACCTCAAGCAAGGCATTACAAGCGTAATGGAAAACCCAAAACATCAAGCAAAGTCCAAGCACGAAGGATGGAACCAAGCCGGACACGAAGGTCACGAAGAAACAAAGTGAATGGAGCAACACAGGAGCTCCGGACCCAGATGGACCCAGGTGAACCGAACCTTGTGAACAGTGCTCCAACTGGACCATCAGCGAGCTCAGTCCGGTTGAGTACAGAGAGGTTCCAGAGGCGCTCGGAGGAACCGGACTGAGTCCGGTTGAGGGAACCAGACCATCGGGTAGTCCGGTCCGGTTGACTAGCCCACAGTCAGCCACTGCAGCGCACACAACGACCATTTCAATGGTCGCCTGTCAGTGACTATTGGAGGGGAACCGGACCGAGGAAGGATGGTCCGGACCCAGGGTCTGGACCGGTTGGAGCACAGAGAGCACACCAAAGGGGACCAACGGCTCTATTTGGTTGGGGCTTATAAATACCCCCATGACCGGCCAAATGATGTGTGGAGAAGCTATGGGAAGGTGCTAGAGTGTTAGATACACCATATTAGAGTTCTCCATTTGCATAGGGCTTAATAGATCACAAGGTGATTAGCATAGGTGTTTTGCGAAGTGCTTATGTTAGTTAGACCACCGCTTATGTGCTTGCTCTAGGTTTAGGCCTAGTATACTCGGCGGGCTTGTAGTCTTACAAGACTATACCAACCGCGTTTGTGGTGTGGTCGCCACCATGTATCGAAGGGAACAAGGCCCGCGGCGTTTCGGCCGGAAGCTTGAGAGTGAAGACGGCGGGGAGCGGTCCGAGAAAGGCTTGCCGAAGGCACACTAGAGACCCACTTGCGCGTGGGGAAGGCCCGGTGCTATCCACGGAGTTAGTTGATCGGGAGCTTGGCCCTTGCGAGGGCTTCTGTGCGAGGAGCTCCCTAGGGGGAAGCTTGAGTGCTTTTGATACCCCAGTAAAAATATCAGAGTCGTCGACGGAGTTTGCATCTCTACCTCATCTTTAGCTTCTACATTTATATTGTAATCTTGGTTGTGTGCTTTACCTTTCCTAGCTTAGATGATAGGATAGTTGATAGGATTGGAACCTAGGTTGCATAGTTCCTTTTGCAGTAGAGATAGCAACATATTAGCAAAATCGCAGTTGCACATTTAGATAGTTTATTTATTTGCATAGATTTTGCTAAGGTGAAAATTAGAGGCCATAATTAGAAGTAGAATTTTAAGTTGCCTAATTCACCCCCTTAGGCGTGACGGTCCTTACAAAGCTAATATCTACTAGAAGTCTATCTCAACATGCAAGCCATCCACATCATCCCCCACTAACCATCCACATCATCTCCACTAATAGTCATGTCATCCTACTAACTTCGAACATCTTAATGCAAGCTATCTACATTATCTTCACTTAATTTCATTCCAAATTATTCACAATCCCCGCAGCAACACGTGGGGTATCTTCTAGTTTAAATGATGTGTATAGGATAATAACATAAGATTTATGTTTTCATATTCACTATGAGAAATACTTTCATAATATGTAATTCACATGTTGTGAAACTACATGGATTTGTTGAAATTGATGATCAAAGATAGAAATATTTGACTTAGGATAAAACTAATACAACATGTAGTTTAAAATGGAGGCAGTGATTGAGGAGATAACTTGAAATAATGGTTATTTAGGCTTATGGAGAGGTAGTGGGGCCATCAACATTAATTTCATTCATTCATGCATGCATCATGCATGTAATCTTGTGGATTGCTTCATTCCCCATTGGGTAGCCCGCTTGCACACACAGTTAACTAGGGAAGATATGTATCCTTTTCCATTAGTTAGTATAACAAACAATATGGAATCATTATAATAATTAGGGATAACTAGGTCCTTGAACACTAATATGTTTTAGAGTTGCTAGAGTTAATTATATGATTTTTAGGAGAGTGGGAGTATATAATATAGTAACATACTTGAATTGCATATTTTTAACAGTGAACTTATTGGTGATTAGTGGATTTTTTTTTCAAACGATATGCATGTGTCTATTCTCCCACATGAACATGTATTGAGGGAATGTCTAGTTTTCCATATTAGAAAATCTTGAGGCATGAAGGTCAAAGTGAGATCTGACTTGGAATACTAATCAGGCATATGATGATAAAGTAAGTAAGCCCCATGAAAAAAAAAACTGATTTTGTTAGGAAGAAAGATCTTTTTGCAAGTCAATATGTGAGAAAGGAGGTTTGAGAGATGACTTGAAGAATGTGAAAATGGGAAGCGCAATTGATCATAACAAAATTAAGCTTAGTGACCTTTTACATATATTTGTGCTAATTACCTGAAGCTTATAGCACTAGAGAATCGATCAGTATCCCATGGTGCTCAAGTCAAGCATTGCATTCAGTTTTTAGCAAAGTGAAAATTACAGATCAATAGATGCTTTGAAATGCAATGCCTATTTTCCTTAAGAACTTCTAGTATGCGTGCTGTTGAAACTTCCTGAGTTCTTGTCTGTACATTTTTAGGAGGTACCAACTTGTTTGTGTAATCAAAATATCTTGCTAGATGTAATACTCGTGCAAGACTTTTGAGCCCAAACCCATCCAAATGCAAAGCCAAACATGATGAGCAATCAGTGGTGAATCTAGGATCGTCTGTAAGGGGCCTGCTATTTCCTATTTCTCCTCCTCCTCCTCTTCTCTCTCTCTCTCTCTCTCTCTCTCTCTCTCCAACTTCCTCCTCTTCATCCATTCATAAAAATTGTTGGGGTTTTAAGGATGTTTCATTGTCAGCTTGGAGGTACTCACTCCGTCCTGTAATATAGTGCATTCTATCATTTAAAATTTGTCTTCAAATATAATGCATTCTAGAGGACAAAAACTAATTTTACATTAAATATTTTCTATTTATCAACCAATCATCATTAATCACGTTGATGATAGCGTCTGATTAGGAAATAAAATAAAGGTACATGTGTCTTTTATGTCCTCTCTTAATTTATCTTAAAATTTCTAAAATGCACTATATTACAAGGACAGAGGGAGTAGGGGGGCACGACAGACGCCTCCTCTCTCTCTCTCTCTCTCAAGGGTGTTTGATGCATAATTATCCATGCTATTTTCCATGATATTTATATATAGATTAGCATGGAAAATTAGTTGTTTCCATCGTAAGCGAAGACTCTTGCATTTGAGATTCATTACTCTCTCTCTCTCCAGTGGTTATTGAAGATTCCTTGCATTGTAAATGCTCAAAGTGGGTCACTGAAACTTCGTGCATGTACCTTTTTAGGATATAACCTAGCTATTACGTGTAAGCAAAATATCTTGTAGACGCTAATATTTTCTGAAGGCAAGACTTTCAAACACAAACCCATCTAAATGCAACGTGAGACATGAAGAAGACATACCAACATACTAGCATCCAACAATTTTCAAACAACCTTCTACTAAAAATTAGCTAGCGAAAAAATAGTAGCTATACCTATTAGCTAGGTAATTTTTAGTGTTAATAGATCCAAACAGGACCTAAATCCGACGATGGACAAAGGCGACGATCAAGACTTCACCTGTCACATATGCCCCTAAGACATCTACTCCTTCACCCCTTTTACAAGCACCTCTTTGGCCCGGTCGACCTCAGCTTTGGAAAATCACGTCAACAGCATACAAAGGCAGCTCCGACTGCACACGGGCCTAGCGGGGCAGGTTCTCCTCACGGATATAGGGTTTTTTTGGTTTGTGGTCTGAGAACGTGCCTGACCCAGGAAACTGATCCCAAGCGTTCATTTTGCTCTGCCAGGGGTGAGGATTGCTGCCTGGCTGCTCAGCTGCCTACCAGTCATCATCCAAACACTCCCATAGGACCTGCTTGCTTCTTGTCTCGCAAGCAAGCTTCCCTGGTGTCGGTGTTGCTCCCGAATTTTTTATTTTTTAGCCTTTTTTTGAAAGTTTTTCACAAATACGTCCCTGGAGGAAAGATTTCAGAATCTGGACCCTTAGCTCAGCACCATCGATGCTGGCGCCGAGCTAACACGTCTCGGCACCAGCGTCCCTGGCGCCGAGCTCTTGGTCTCGACGCAGACGTGACGGTGACATGGCAGGCAGCTCGGCGCCATAGATACGTGAAGGTAATTTGTCTATTTTGCAAACATGGGTGGTTAGTGATAGCATCTGTGATTTACTTGCTTCTTTTTACCAGGGCAACAATTTTTTTTTCTTTGGACACATGGTAAGCTTCCAACTTTGCTGCTGCCGACGTTCTTCATGGGTATAGGTGCTGCCAATGGGAACATAATTGAGACCAATAACCATTCATTTCAGTTCCTTTGTCTTGGTGCCTCTGTCACTGTAGCCAGTTGTGCTTTCTTGTTTGGACATACGGCCTATTACAGAGAGATAGAAACTACCAATGAAGTTGGCTACAAAGTATGCTCTTGGTTGACTTATGGGTTGCTCATGTATCTTCTTGTGGCTTCATATCTGATAGTTCTTGGATTTAAGAGGTGTCAATGTTAATGTTCCATTAGCAATCGCTATTGCAGATCTTGAGACCAGGAGAGGGAAAAAAAACAAAACCAATCAAAACATCAGATCTTGATCCATGATTTCAGAGGTCGACTTTCTTTATTCCTCCCTTTACCACAAATGAATGATTACACAGATTGAGTTACTCAAACTCACATCTGTGGATCTCTCTTTGATTCCTAGACCAAAAGGAAACTACCTAGATGCTAAGGCAAAAGCTAATGGAAGAGATGGCTGGTTGGGGCAGCCTCCTATCTTATTTATAGGCCTATTACACATTTCTAATAAGCCCTTAGATATTTAGACTGAACCACTTAACCCTAGGGGCATAATCGTCCATATTGATATGTAGGCATCCGACGGCCACAAGCTCTTCACAAGTTTGCTTCACCTCGACGCAAGCTTCACAATGATGCCACATGCCGCCTCCCGTTCGTGCTGAAACTCCAACCGGGTTTTGAGGCCCAAACCAGAAAACCGTGCACCGGTGGTTTTGAGGCCCAACCCACCAAACCGCTTGGAGATAAGCGTATTTGCTACGCCTCCTCCACGATCTCGACACGTGTCACCGTCATCCTCGACCACCTAGTCACCAACTCCTCGAGCGCCTTCGCTTGGTCTACCATTGTCTTGACTTGGTGAAAACGGTCTACTCCTCATGTGCTCTTGCTTGTTGATGCCCCCAAGTGTCAGCCACCATGGTCAGTTTTCCAGCTGTCTTGGTCCCTCGGTCCAAGCCTCACGTTCATCCTTCACCACTCCCAGTCCATCAGCATGACCCATCTCTACTTGACCTTCACCATGGCCGTCAACCGTCTCTGTGCTGCACACCAACACAGCCAAGAGACATGTTGCACACGCACTCATGCAATGGCTAGTCTCCAAACTCAACCAAAGCCTTGATCATCTTCGACAATCACTCATCACAGACTCGACACAAAAGTGCGCATATCAACCTTGTGTTCGTAGCCCTCTTCTTGTCAAGCGACCGCTCTCTGTTTTGATGATTGAATTGAATGAGGATTTTTGATGGGTATCATGCACCCTAGGTCATGGCGGACCTGCTCTAGGTCTCACAGAAGGATGACATCTATAGCTTCGGTGTGCTTCTCCTAGAGCTACTGACAGGGAAGGCGCTAACGGACGCAGTGCTGTACGACAAGGGCGTGGACCTCCCACGGTGGGCGCGCTCCACGGTGAAGGAGGAGTGGACGTCACCCGGGCGCGGAGGAGATGATGGAGATGTTGCGGCTGGACATGGACCGTGCACGGAGCCTGCCCCAGACCAATGGCCGGTGATGCCTGAGATCGTGACGCGTATTGAGGGGCTCGGCGGCACGGGGTCAGTGTCGACGGCGCGGTCTCTCACCTCCTCAGCTAACGGTTATGAACAAAAGTTCAGTTATAAAGGTCACATAGAAAAGTTGTCATTGCAAGTTGTATAAAATCATGTAAAAATCTATATCAAAAGAGTTATAATAAGAAATTCAGGTGAGTAGGTTTGTTCCGCAAAATGTTGTACACAAAAATTGTGAGTATAACATTGCAATTTTCCAAGAAATTGTGATGATAAATTTTGTTCCGCAAAAAGGTATACACAAAAGTTTTAAGTATAACTTTATAGCTTTTCAAAATAGAAAGTTGTGGAAACATCTTCTTTTCCAAAATAGGAAAGCCATGACCCACGGGTTGTCTAATCGTTGGCTACTTTTTTGTGCAGCGAACTTTCGCTGATTAGAGTGCCTGCCAACAAGTGCTTACTTGTACCTGACAATAGTCTGACAACATTGTGGGCATGTTGTTTTTTTTTTTGAAACGAATCAGGCGAGCTGCCGATTATTTTGATAAAGAAGAAGCCCTAGACTAGGTACAACAAAAACAATAATAGTCATAACAACTACAAGCGGCTAAGATGACTCTACCAACAACAGTAGCGACAAAACCAAACAACTAAGACAACTCTACCAACAACAACCCACTTGCAACATGAGCAAACAGCAGTGAAGACAAACACCTAGAGAAATGACAAAAAAAACCTCTGCCACCATGTCCCAGAAGGCATGTTGTTATTAGTTGACTCTGTAATGGTGACCAGTATATCTCTTCCACGAATCATACTCACCACTTTACATGAAAGTATGAAACAATGTTGATTTCTAAACCATTATAGTTGTCAATCTCGTAAAGGTAACCCATAAAGTTGGCGCTATTAACTCAGACATCTGCACAACATTTTATTTCAAGCAACCGAATTACTACTTAACAGGACAAGCAATTTGGATGCAAAGTCAATTGGCACGAACACGATGGCGGTGATACTTGACAGTGGCAGCACCTACATCAATTTGCCCAAGACTTTACATGAAACAATGTTGGTTTTGAAATTCACATCACTCTATGTGTTCTTGATTAGTATCTAGGTTGATTTTTATTTTGTTGCTTATCTTCGTTGTCTAGAAAAACCAGTGCAGTCTTTCTGAAAATGATTATTTCTGTGCAATTGTAACACAGGTTCACACTCAACTGGAAACTAGATTTATTTTTGTATCAGTGTCAGGAGATGGAAGAATAGAAGTACATTGCTAGCTGGTCATGATTTGATGGATTACAGAGATGCATGTCTTGTATTAGCAGGCTCCTATGTAAAGTAGGTAGCTAGCATAGAAAGAAAGAAAGGGGCAGAGCTGGAGAGGAAAAGGTTGAGATGAATCAGGCTAGAGTAGAAAAAAACAGCAATGCCAGTATCTGTTGGATTAATTGGGACATGTTTAGTATTTTTGTTTCTGTAACTTGGTTTTGTGCTCTCTAACATTTACCTGCACGCATTTCTTTATTCAGTCCTAGTAATATTCTGTCTTAACATTTTAAAAAGCTTCCAATTTTTCCCCCACACAATTTGTGTTCGTCAGTGATTTGCATTCTGAATTTTTGCAACCATAATGTGCATGATTTTTCTGTGATGGTTACTTCTCCTGCAGCTGATTTGTCAGCGTTACACTCTGTTGCCACTTCCTAGTTAGTTAGGGACACAATACCAGTGATGCAATGCCCTGACCAAAAACTGAAAGAATGCATGTCTGCAATCGCCACTGTTGTCGCGGATGGAGCGCGGTGAGTGGTGAGAGTGGCTGTTAGGGTCTTAGGGATCTAGATCGGAGAGAATTGGGAAAACATGTGCTGGAGGAACTCGAAGAACACGAGATAGAGGACAGCTATCGGTAGTACAGAGTTCTGTTATCGCAAAAGTTCAGAGTAGTTCAGAGTTCCCTCTTAACACCCGGACACGCCGGCGGCTTGTTTCGGCAGTGCAGCTGCTTCTACGCATAGGAATCAAGCCCATTGAGGCCCAGTCACACGAGAGCTAGGACGCCTGACGCGGACGCTCTGCCGTTCCTGCTTCTGCTGGCGAGCGATCACCTTGTGCCGGATGGCCTACAGTGGTTGGTGGACCTCCATCAGTTCCAGTTCCAGTTCCAGCTTCAGGTTCAGCAGGGTGGCCAACCGTAGTTTCTGTAACAACAGAGGCGTCGGCGCGTGGAGCAACCCGCGCAGCGACGGCGTAGTCAGCGGCGCCGCGGAGGAGCACGTCGGGTGGTGGTTGCTACTTGCTAGGAACAGAGTCACACGGCCCGTCGCCGCTGCCGCCATCTCCGGTGCAGTGCGTGGGATCGAGCACCGAAACCGAAACCGAATCGAAGAGAGATGGCGTGGCGCCCACGCGGCACACGCCGGTGAATGGATTCTGACGACTCCAATCGGACTCACCTGATGATACCACCGACTCGCGTCCGGCGTCCCTGGGGCCTAGCCTATATATATCTCCTGCTGCTACCAGCGATCATCTCATCATCGCCTCACGGCCTCACCGCTTCATCTCTGCTCACTTGAGGCGTTTCTTCTCAGGTGCGTCTCTGTACGTCGTCTTCGATCCACCATGGCGATCCCGGTTGCCCGCATGCACGCAGCTCTGCCGGCGCTGCTCCCGACCCCGCCCAAGTGGAAGATGCTGCCGCTGCTCGTGCTCCCAACGCCGTGCGTGCGCGCCGCCACCATCCTCCCACTCCGAAAGCCGCTCGCGGTCGCCAAGCCCAGCCGCGCCGACTCCGACGAGAGGTGGGACGCGCACAAGGCCAAGCCGCCGGCCAGCGCCCACGCCCAGCGTCCTCAGCCTCACCAGGGCGGCGTCGTTCGCCGTTGCCGGCCATCGTCAGCAGCAGCAGTGCTGGACGCGCTGCCGCATCCTCGTCCCAGGTCTCCGATCTGCGCAACAACGCAGCGTCGCCGCCGCCGCCAAGGCCCAGCCGGGCCGACTGCGTTGAGAGATGGGACGCGCGCAAGAAGGCGGCGATCCCAGTCCCAGCTTCGTCGTCTTCGTCGTCGTCAGGCGCGTCGTCTTCCCTCGTAAGCAGTACGTGCACGATCAGCCGCGCGTCGTCCGCCGAGCGCTGGGACGACGTGCACAGGAAGCGCTGCCCGCCGCAGACCGAGCCGCTCGACGACGACGGCGAGAGCAGAAGTACTGGCAGCGACGACATCGACGCGGAAGAGATACGGTGGAAGCCGCGGGCCATGTACGCAGGACCGAGCTTCGTTGTCGCCTCGCCGGAACCCAGCATGATTCCCATGCCAACAGTGTTCTTGGTTCGCGTTGCGGCATAGCGCTGCGCTGCACCAACTAAGCGGCTCAGGACTCAGGCCGCTGGTTTCTTCAGCTACCGAAGCAAGTGCGATCATACATGTAGGGGTGCTACTGCGATTAATGATGCTGTTTTAGATAATTGAGACGTACACAGCTTATGTTGTTAGAATTTGAATGTTTTGTATTTTCTTAGGTCTTATATTTTGAATGTTTTGAATCTTAGGATTTGGCGATTTGCTGGATTTTGCAAGCCCATACTGTACACTGTATGTATATGGAATTATGGATGCATCCATCTGGAAGTTATCGTCTTGATTGATTCTGTTTCAATTTGAACAATCCAACTCGTGTTCAAAATGAATTACTCGCGTCTTAGTTGCCTATTGAAACAGCGAGAACATTGGCACAAGAACAGATGGAAACATCACAAATTATAAGCACAGTTTTCAATGGGCTGGGCTTTTAAGGCAACGAACGAGGCTTTACATGGGCTAGGTTGCGTGCTCCTACCATGCTTCCGGACAGAACCTAAAGCCTTGCAAATAACTCTCTGAAGCGAAAATTCAGATAAGTAGACAAGCGCAAATTGTACTCCCTCCATACTACTAGTAATTCAAGTCGTTTTGGATAGCGACATGATCTCCAAAGCATAACTTTAACTTCTTATTTTTATAAAAATATTTATTGGAAAGTAATATATGTATATTTTTATGAAAGTACTTTTCAAGACAAATCTATTCATATGGTTTTCACATTTCCAAACCCAACAACTTAAAAGTTATTCATGATTTATATTCCTAATGTCTAACCTAAGGCTTGTCCAAAACGACTTGAATTACTAGTATGGAGGAAGTATTTGACAAGGCTGGGAACATACTTGACATATATAAGAACAAAAAGAACTGGCATGCCACAGTTGCTAATTACACACTCCGTTCCAAACTGTAAGTCGTTCTGGTTTTTCTAGACACATACATTTTGTCATGTACCTAAACATAAAATGTATATTTAAATGCATATCAAAAACTATGTATCCACAAAAGCCAGAATGCCTTATGATTTGAAATGGAGGGAGACAGGGAGTACTACATTATCTTGAGCATCTCCAATAGTTCCAAAAAAGCAATTAGTAAATCAATTAGTTTTTCAAGTGGCTAAAAGAAGTTGGGGCATATTTGTTTGGGTTCCTCCAACAGTTCCTAATATCTCAGTCCCAAAATATTTTTTTGAACGTAAAGGGTCCTAAAATATAGAAGATAGTTTTACATGAGGAATCCCAGACTATATGTTTGGCTATTTAGACTATGTTAACTTTAGAGTACTTTTTGTACATCAGAACCGGAAACCCCTAAACATCTTTGCAAAAGATTGCTCTTTCACCTAACAAGTCTGGGCAACCATCCTACTGTGGTTTGGTCTTCATCAATTTCTAAGTCATGACCTCTCAGGGTCCATTTACAAATGTTGGAGGAGGGCAAGGCAGACAATCCAGAAAGAGGAGTGGTAAGAATTCGATGGACTAATGCATTCCTTTTTGTGGAACGTATTGGAAAGAGCGCAAGAAACGGATCTTTCAACATTCAGTCATGCAACGGTCATTCATTATCACGGAAGATGTAGAATAATACAAGCTGCGGTAGCCTCTCATCCACTCGCCCTAACCGTAGCCTGTTGTCTCCATTCTCCAAAAAGAACACCGCATCTCAAACGGTCGAGCTTCGCCGTGACCGCTCCGTCGCGCCGCCTCGGCGTTCTCCACGGCGGCTAGGGCCTGACGGCAAGCATCTCCACCATGCCCGAGTGCGGCCGCCCGCCTTTCTCCCTCTCCATCGCACCTCCTAGTCGCCCGCCTTCCCCCCTCTCCACCGCACCTCTAGCCCGCCACGGCCTTCTCCAGCTCGCTGGACACCTTCTCCACCAGAGTAGCGACAGCTCGCTCCAGACCCACCATGGTCTTTGTGAGACCCACTAAAATTGAGGCCAGTACTGTAGCAACTGGCAGGCCGTGGGCTGGGCCAAGTTTGCAAGGGAATGTAGCAGCGTGGAAAATACTGTAGCAGCGAAGTTTAGTACCATACTGGAAGTTCGAGGATAGCTGAGCCAGCTTAAAAGCCTAGACCTAGGAGGTTGTTAACTCTGGATCGATCCTTTTGCGCGAAGTGAGGACGAAAACGCAAGAGAGTTTAATTAGCTGGTGTGGTTCATTCAACGTATAGAGTGGGCCTTAGCCGTCTTCCCGGGTTGGGGTGTTACAAATGGTATCAGAGCCAACTCTCGTGGTTTCACGCTTCGTATGGTCTGGAAGCCTGGACAGGTTGTGCATGGCTCCGGAGAGGGCATGGCGCCTGGGCCGGGAACTGGAAATACGAACGTGGCTAAGAGAGTCGGTCCTGTACATTTGTCCTGTCCTGCTAGGTAGCTTGGTTCAACGTTCGATGAGGACGTCGAATTTTCTAAATGGGGGAGTATGTGAGATCCACTGAAATTGAGGCCCAGTACTATAGCAACTGGCTGGTCGTGGGCTGGGCCAAGTTTGCAAGGTACTATAGCGACAAGTTTAGTACCATACTGGAAGTTAGAGGAGAGCTGAGCCAGCTTAAAAGCCTGGACCTGGGAGGATATTAACTCTGGATCGATCCTTTTGCGCGAAGTGAGGACGAAAACGCAAGAGAGTTAATTAGCAAATGTGATTCATTCAACGTGTAGAGTGGACTTTAGCCATCTTCTCGAGTCGGGGCGTTACAGTCTTCTCCACTAGAGCGGCGACGGCTCGCGTCAGCATGAGACCGGAGCGCCACCATCCAGCGTCGTGCCCCCATTCACCTTGCCCATCGCGAAAGGGGAGGCAGGGGAGGCTTGCACTGCGCTGCGCCCCCATCCACCTCATGTTGTCGGCAGAAAGGAGAGGCCTGCGCCAACGTAGTTCCTCACCAGGTAGACCATGGTCGCCGACGACGCTATGTTTCAAGTGTTTTAGGCATTTTCAACATGTTGCAAACCTATGTTTCAAGTGTTTCAATTATTTCAGATGTATGTTGCAAGTGTTTCAGGGCGTTTTCAGACACATGCAAGCCTATGTTATAAATGCTTCAGATGTATGTTTCAAGTGTTTTATAGGGATGTTACAAAAATAGATCAGGATGTTGCATATGTTGCAATAGTTATACACGTATGTTGTAAGCGTTTTTATCTGTTTTTTCAGACATATGCAAGTGTCAGGGGCGTCCCTAGGCCTGTCCAGGTTGTGCGACGGAACAGGGCCTCCCAAAATCATGTGCCTCAAGATTTACTAAGTACCCTAAGTATGTATAGTAATTGTGGGGATTGTTTTAATTAATAAATCAGCAACAGCTCCCTTCTTTGGCCCATAGACGTGGCTTGCTGTAGGCTCATATGAGAGTCCACGATTCCACTTCCACGTTCGGGAGACAAAAGAGTCCGCAGCGATTCCAATTTTTTTTCACGTCGCTTGCACTTCTTATTCTTTAGAATCAACTATTTATACCAATTGTTGATCAAGTTTTTTTCTCTATTACTAGGAGATTTGAACAATATGAAGGTTACTAGAAAATATTTGGTTTCTTATTTATTTCTGATGCATTGCATTCATTGGATAATAAGAGCTTGAAATCTTGTTGTCATCGTCTTGGGGCTGCACTTAAACGACATGGATGATCTGATATTGATGCTGATGACCTTTATGTGGAGTAGATTTTTCTTCAAGATTTTATTCCACAAGAAAATAAAAGGCCCAGTCGAAATTCTAATTTTTTTTAAGCGACTGAGTGTTTTCCTAATGCAACAGGTATACAAATATCACTTTTCAAGTGATGGTTATACAACAGATATAGTCCTTGGTCTATACTACTATAATTTGTAATATAAGTAATATATTGATACTTGTTATTATTTTCTTGTTTTGGCACTAGATATTAGGCCTCCACCACCTATTTGTTTCGAACTGGGCCTCATATTTTGCCGGGACGCGCCTGCAAGTGTGTTTATCAAGAAGTTGCATATGTTTCACATATATGTTGCAAGTATTTTATCTGGATGTTGCGTAATGTTTGCAATGGTTTTTAAATGTTCTTCAGGTGTTTTTGCTAGTGTTTCAGACGCATGTTTCAAGCGTTTCATCTGTTTTCTTTTATACGGGGTATGCTGCAAGTGTTGCATTTGAATGTTTCAAAAGTAGATCGAGCTGCTGCAAATGGGATGCGCAAGGGAAGCGGGAGAGGGCGTGAGCCGGTCCCCCGCGCGCGGTCTGACAGCGCGGGCAACATCCGGGGTGGCGCGGGCTCGCTGCTGGGGCCCTTGCTCGTAAGTCCGGCGTAGCTAGGGACACTCGCTAGCTTGCTACGCGAGCACCGTCCGATGCTAGCGCCTTGAAACGGACGTCCGGGCACTAGCAAGTCCGTTCGGATATATCTCGTTGTCTGTTCGTGCTCCGCCACCCTCTACATCTCTCATGTCAACAGACATAGTGGGAAGCGACGACTAGGTGATGTGATGCAGTGCTTTCTAGAGCTCGGATGTGATGCTCAAGGCATCAAGCCACTTGCACAGAGCTCGCTTGGTTGTCCCTGCCTCGCAGGTCGCAGCCATGCATGAGTCATTATGGTTCAAAAGCAGGTCGCTTGACATTTCGCAGCTGCATCATGACTAGGATTCAGCATGGACACGATATTCCCAGCATCACATTCCCGTGACAAAAAGTGCCACAAGAGGGTAGCACGCTGAAAGAGACAGCACTTAATCACGAAAGACAAAAATCTAAAACCTTTTAGGCTTTGTTTGGTTTGGTTTAGTCCTTGACTAAACTTTAGTCCATAGACTCCTAGTGTGTTTAGATTGGTGACTAAAAGAGGTTAAACCTGATGACAAAAGATCACAATGTCCTTATTAAATGTCAAAGTTGGGGTGGACAGAGGGCAATAATGAGGGGCAGCCCTCGTCCAAAGTAGAGTTTTAGTCCCTTTTGGTCACTCTTTAGTGACTAGATGATGAAAAGCCTTTTAGGTAGTGTTTAGTCAGGGTGTTTGGCTTCATAGTGATTAAATGGACTAAATTGGGGGTGACTAAAGTTTAGTCACCCCAAACCAAACACCTCCTTGCTGCAGAACACTGTCACGGCGCACAAATATGCCCTTCTAGTGTGTACGAACGCTCCAGAGTCCTGACTTCCGAAAGACTTCTGAAAGGTACTTTTTGTACGAGCACAGTCGCATGTTTGGATCTTTAGTCCTTGGACTAAAGTTTAGCCTAAGATAGCTGTTTAGATCCAGGTGCTAAAAGATGACTAAAAGATGAAAGGGAGAGGAGAGAGAAAGAGAGTAAAAACACTTTTAGCCCTTTTAGCCCACCTTAAGGGGCAAATGGACTAATGGAGGCTAAAAATTAGTCATTCCCTTTTAAGCCACCTGTTTGGTTTCACAAATGCTAAAACTAAGAAAAAGTGAAGGATTAAAGTTTAGCTAATGGGATCCAAACGGGCCAGCAAAGAGCATCAGGCACCAAAACATGCATTCTGATTTGAATGTTTTGTATGTTTTCGTAGGTCTTAGAATTTGAATGCTTTCAGGAATGTGCTGTCTTTTGCAAGCCCATACTGTATACGTACTGTATGTATATGGATGCAACCATCAGGAAGTTATCGTCATGATTGATTCTGTTTCAATTTGAACAATCCAACTCGCGTTCAAAATATATTACTCGCGTCTTAGTTGCCTATTGAAACATCGAGAACATTGGCACAAGAAACACACAGCTGGACAACAATGAATGGAAACGTCACAAATTATAAGCACAGTTTCCAATGGGCTGGGCTTATAAGGCAACTTTTACATGGGCTAGGTTGCGTGCTCGTACCACGCTGTCCGGACGCCTTGCGAATAACTCTTTGAAGCAAAAATTCAGATAAGTAGACAAACGCAAACTCTATTTGACAAGGCTGGGAACATACTTGACATATAAGACCAAAAAGAACTAGCATGCCACAGTTGCTAATTACTCTATCCGTTTCAAATTATAAGTCCTTCTGACTTTTGTAGACGCATACATTTTATCATGTATGTAGATATAATATATATCTAGATGCATAGCAAAAACTATGTATCTACAAAAGCCAAAATGATTAATAATTTAAAATGGAAGGAGACAAGGAGTACTACATTATCTTTGAGCATCTCCAATAGTTCCAAAAAAGCAATTGGCAAATCAATTAGTTTTTCAAGTGGCTAAAAAAAGATGGGGCATACTTGTTTTGGTTCCTCCAAAGTTTCCAATATCTCGGTCCTAATAAAATGTAGAAGACATTTTTTCATCAGAGATCCAAGACTATATGTTTGGCTATTAAGACTGTTAACTTTAGAGTAGTTTCTGTAAATCACAACCGAAAACCCCTAAACATCTTTGCAAAGATCGCTCTTTCACCTAACAAGTCTAGGCAACCATCCTACCGTGGTTTGGTCTTCATCAATTTCTAATTCATGACCTCTCAGGGTCCTTTACAAAATGTTGGATGAAGGCAAGGCAGACAATCCATAAAGAGGACTTGTGAGAATTCGATGGATTAATGGTTTACTTTTTGTGGAACGTTTTGGATTAGCACAATCGATGAATCTTTCATCATTCAGCTCTCGGAAGATGTTCCATGGCTTTGGATTTCAGGTGGTAGTGGCTTTTTTTCTAGATAAGTTCCTTTCCTAGACCTGTGGCTGCTTGGAACACCCCTATGTTATGGATAGCCTTTTTGCTCTCTTTTTTCGATGTATGTGGGGGTGTTTTGTGTCGGATTGCTCCTTATCCATGTAATAAATTAAGGGTCTGTTTGGATTCACCCAGATTTTAAGAATCTGGCTTTTAAAAACTAGATAGGATCCAAACAGACCAGATTTTGAGGCAGTTTTTAAAATGTACCTACCCAGATTCTTAAAAACCCATAAGCTGATCAGACCTAGCTATTGCCAGTTTTTATTTGCACAAGTACCCATTTGCCCTCATTAAAGACCACGTCATGGCTGTTTAAGAGCAATAAATGAAGGGTACAATAGTCTATTAGCACTAATCATAAATGAAACCAGCTTCTGAAAATTAGGGGATCCAAACACCCATCAGATTTTGCTCATAAACTAGATTTTAAAAACTAAAGGTAATAGTTGGTTTTTAAGAATCTAAAACTGATCAAACAGGCCCTAACTCAACGAAACTTTGGGACTGAGTAGTAAAACTGAATTATCTCCGGTACACCGAGAGTTAGAGACAAAATTTGGTGCAGTGAAATACTCCCTCCATCCCTTATTATTTGTCGTTTTGGGTTTTCGTGTCACAACTTTGACTAGATTTGTAGAAAAAATACGTGCAACATTTGTATCTCCAAATAAATTTATTAAAAAACTAGATTCAAAGATCTATCTAATGATATCAATTATGCATCATAAATATTAATATTTTTTATATAAAATTAATCAAAGTTATTTCTCGGAAAGCAAGGAAGATAGATATCTAGGGACGGAGGGAAGGGAGCAGTGAATTGTGTCCCAGATCAGTCTGCAACAAACGGAATCTGTAGAAATGATGTTTCAAGTATCATCGTCGTCTGTTCGTCTCGACCCTACTACACCTCTCATGTCAACAGACACAGTAGGAAGCAACGAGCGGTGTGATGTGATGCAGTGCTTTCTAGGGCTCGGATGTGATGCTCAAGGCACCTTGGTCGCCTCTGTCTCGCAGGTCGCAGCCATGCATGCATGCATGAGTGGTGATGGTTCAAAATCAGGTCGCTCGCTCTTGACATTTCGCAGCCGCATCATGCCATGACTAGGATTCAGCATCGGCATGATATTCCCAGCATGACATTCCCCGTGACAAAAAGTGCCACAAGAGGGTAGCACGCTGAAAGAGACAGCACTTTGTCACGAAAGACATGAAATCCAAACTCTTTTACTGCAGAACACTGTCACGGCACACAAATCTGCACTTCTATTTGTGTGTCCTGCACACACTCCTGATTTTCTGATCGAAAGGCACTTTTTGTTAACTTTCTGCACCAAAACATCCATTCATTCAGATTAGGCAGAAGGCCAGCAAAGAGCAAGAGGCACAGACGTACATAATTTATTAGCATAATTGCATTACAAAATTTTTGGCTTCCGGCCCGGTCACGAGAAAGCGACCGCTGAGAGCGACTCTAGTGACGTTGCCATTATAGTGCATACCCATACAACACTCAACAAAACCTACAGCGCGTTGCTGCCTGTTTGCCACCAACCTGAACCTGAACCTGAACCTGAACCAATTCTAAGTACAGCTAGACAAGATTACATACAACCATACCATCAACAGCCCCTGAATCCAGTAGGCTTGGATTCTTAAGTTGTCAGCTACTTGACCCGACCAAAAACCGACGGTTAGATTAATCCGAGACCCGATCCGACGGCTAGCTAGCTCTCTACCAACCATGATCACCAGTCATCCACATCTCCACGCGGCTGCTGCCCAATTGCAAGGTGCAGAGATCGTGTACGAATGTACGATTACCAGTTGTACATCGATCTGAATGAATGAACACCTGAGAACTCACCGGCGGTGGCTTTGCTGCACCTGCACTACACCTAGACCGGCTCGCAATTCGACCCGAACAGAACTACACGACGATCGACCAGAACGTCCATGTCAGTGGTCAGTGGCCCAGAGGAGAACGGAAGGCAACGCGGCGCGGCGCTGGCGTTCGCGTCGCTTCAGAACGGCTTGTGCAGGTAGGACGCGAGCATGTCGCCGAACGCGGCGGCGTCGACGCGGGCGAACAGCCCCGGGGACGGCGGCCCGAACAGCGAGCTCCCATCGTCGATGTCGACGTCGACCATGAACCCGTCCTCGGCAACGGCGGCGCTTCCCCAATCGCCACCGCCGACGGGCCACCACGCGGCGCCGGCGCCCGGCTGGCTCTCGGCGTGGTCGCGGTCGGGCAGGTCCGGCGACGGCGACAGCACGTGCTCGGACCCGCAGCTGGAGTTGTCCGTGTGCGTGTGGTGGTGCGTCGTCCACGGCATGGAGTTGTTCGAGTCGTCGCGGTCCGGGTCGAGGTCCGCGTCCGCAGGCGGCGACGACAGCGCCGGCGAGATCGCGGGCGCGGGGGCCGGGGCCGTCGGGACCGCGGCAGACGGGCGGTCGAAGCACAGCATCCCCGCCGACGGCGTCTCGAGGTCGTCGTAGTCATAGTACCCACCGTACTCCGGGAACTCAACCTTCATCGGCGCCGCTGCCGCCCCGCCGCGGGCACCGGCGCGCGGGTTGTTCCTGGACGCCGCCCGCGCCGGCGCAGGCTTGACGTCGTCGGCCACGGCGTCGTCGCCGTCGTCGCCCACCGTGTCGTACCGCTCGATCACGCCCTTCTTGTTGTAGATCCGGCACAGCACCCAGTCATCCAGCTGCAAGAAGATCGAAGAGACAACAAGATTCAGCGCCACCAAATCCACGCGAAATCCCAGTGAAAAGTCAGTCGAAGCTGATTGGTTTTTTACTACGCGTTGGATGGAGGAGGCTTGGAGATGAGGCCGACGTGACGACGTAACGTCGGATTCGGTGCGCGTGTGGTGTCATTTGTGCGCGGGCGTGGGCGATAAGATCAGGCGGCTCTGGCTGGCTGGCGCTCGCCCGCCCGCCATGGTTGCCCGTGCTTGTCTCTATCGCGGCGTGCGTGAGCCGTGACGCCACGCCGCCCGCCCGCGCTTTACATGTCTCTAGAGCCTATCCCTGCCCTGCCCAAGTAGCTGCTCGCGCTGTCGCGAAAGGGACAACTCGAGCATGCTAGCTGCTGCAAATGGACAATTTGCACGCCTACCTTTTTCAATTCCTCTTCTTAACTAATCTGCATAGTTGCAAACCTAACAACAACACAGCATTCCCACCATTTCTTATTGTAACATTGGTAAAAACAAAGATCGATCAATCCCTTTTTTTAATCCTCTATAACTTTTTCTCTCTAGCTGAAAGTAAGTCCTCGTTTAAATCCAAGGTGTCATATCGGGTGTTATACGGGGGCGTCTCATGGGGTATTCGTATACTAATAAAAAAACAAATTACAAAATCCATCAATAAACCGCGAGACGAATTTATTAAGCCTAATTAATCCATCATTAGCGCGGGCGTTACTGTAGCACCACATTGTCAAATCATATATTAATTAGGATTAAAATATTCGTCTCGCAAAGTAGTCACAATCTATGCAATTAGTTATTTTTTAGTTTATATTTAATACTTCATGCATGTGTCCAAATATTCGTTAAGATATGGTGTAAAATTTTTTGGGAGGAACTAAACGAGGCCTATCTGTCGGTTCTTTGGGAAGAGAAAATATCCCCTCAGCTATGATTATGAATAAGCAGCAAGGTCGTGGATGGAGCAGTCAGTATAATTACCCTGAGCGCGTTGTTGGTCTTCTTGCGTGCGGCGGCGGATCGGTCGACGTCGGCGAGGCGGTACTCGTGCATGATCCAGTTGGTCTTGACGCCCTTGGTCGGCTTCCCGGCGTAGAAGACGAGCGCCTTCTTGATGGCCACGGGGCGCGGCGACCCCACCGGCTTGTCGGCGCCGGTGGCCTTCCAGTACCCCGTCCCGGCCGCCCGGTTCGGCCTCGACCCGTTCGGGTACTTGCGGTCGCGCGGCGAGAAGAAGTACCACTCCTTCTCCCCACCGAACGCCTTCTCTGCAACCAGTCGATCGCAAAAGCTGGTGAGGTCAGGTCACCTCGGATTTAGCACTGACTGATAATCAGATCGTTGGGTGTGCCTAGCTACGGACCTGGGAGCTGCCATGGGTCGAACTTGTAGAGGTCGACCTCGGCGATGACCGGCGCGGCGAGCGGCAGGCCGCCGCACTTGCGGAGGAGGTAGTACATCACCAGCTCGTCGTCGGTGGGGTGGAACCGGAACCCGGGCGGGAGCTGCAGCGCGCCACCGCAGTCCATTCGATCGATCGGTCACCTAGCAACAGCCGCCGGGATTGGAGACGAGGAGAGCTCAGCTGATTGCTGGGGTCTTGTCTTCAATCGGCCTCTGGTTGGAGGAGACTGGAGAGCTTTTGGAATGGAACATCGCGCAGCCGTACCCGTGGTTACTTATAGACCGGTGGTGGGCCAACACGTGTCGACGGGCGGGCTCGATGTGACGCACGTGCTACTTGGGGAGGAGGTGGGCCGGACCCTCGCGGTGCGGGTGGGGTGAGCACAGGCAGGCAGGTTGACCCGACGCAGAAACGGACGCGTGTCGGGCATCGGACGGGGGAGAGGGACGAGTGGGCGGTGGGATGCGAGGGCGACGGAGGATTTTGTCATCGCTTGCGTCAGCTGTTTTGGCGCCGCCCGGGGCAGGGCCTCTGTGTCTGTGTCGTGCCGTACCTGCCTGGTGTTGTTGTTTTCTCTGATATTATTTTTATTAGGAAACGGTTTTTTTTATTATGCTTGGCAGTGGAGATTCCCATCGTCCACTTGGTGGAGCCCCCGTGGCTGGCGATTAAAATAACAACACCTGCTGAGGTAATCACCGGTCGATTCCGCCCTGATTCCCTAGGCTCAAACTTTGATGATCACCAAGCGCATTTTGGTCAGCTTTACGGCGGTATGTGCATCGAAATTGTAGGTTTATTTTTAAAAGCGGCGCTCTTCCCAAGCGTCAAAATTTGTAGCTACGCATTGATTTTCCTAGTTTTTTTAAAAAAGAATTGTATAATATTTCTCGGTTTTTTCATTTTGGGATGGGTGGGGATAACGATATGCAATACCTAGTGGAAATTTTACCAAATCCATAAGGTGAACTTCTAAAATGGAGTTAACTTGCCAGAAGTCTTTTGAATATGTTTGGAAACTCATTAGTGTTGTTAGATTGTGAAAAGTTAACTTGCCAGAAGTCTTTTGCAAAATTTGTACATAGCAAATCGAATTAATTATTTTGTTTTACAAAAGATTTGTTAGGATCCTATAGTAGCTGGTTCATAACTGATCATTAATATTTGCTAGCTAACAACTAGCTACTAGCTAGGTAGCTAGCCGTTGTTTGAATTAACTAGTTAAGGTCATTTTTGGATCCATTAGTAGCTACTAGCTGGTATGGCTATCTGGAATTAGTTGGTTTGGACCAACTAGTGAAGTAGTTGTTAATTGGGTATTTGCTAACAATTAGCTACACTATCAGTTGGATCTATTTTGATGTAAAGGAGATAATATTAGCAACTAACAATTAGCTCCATGGATTCAAACATGACCTAAATTGTAATTGTAGCTGCCTAGAATGCTCATACCTTGGTGAGGCATTTGTGCGAAGAAGAGAAGTGAGTGTTATAATAAGGTCCCAAGAGTTACTTTCAAACCTAGAGTAACTGTTAGAGGTTTAATTTGATCGAAACAGAATCTCATCAAATCTTTTCTCTACCTACTATAGTTTCTTAGAGCCTGTTTGGATCCCTAAAACTAATACAATTAGATGCTAAAAATCTAGTTGAGAACCTATTTAGATCCTTAGCTAATAAGTCCAGCTAATGTCTTATCTATCACCTAGCTAACAATTACTCCTAGCTAACACACTTAATGGTTAGCTAGATGGATCAAAGCAAGACCTTAACTGTTAGTCCCTTGGAATGCCAGATTACCAAAATTTCTCGTGGTTTTCGTAATTTAATCTAATTTTGATATAAAATTCGTAGTGATCATTGCATTAATTATGCTAAGCCTACAGTGACAAACTAGACCTGATCCCCACCAAATTTTGGCTGTATTTTTTTACGCGCTGTATAAACAATTAACAGGCTCTCCTGACATTTACGATTCTGGTCGGTACTTTGGCGTGATCGCGCTGGCAGTTGGATGCCCGTATCTTGGTTTTCTAATCGGAGCGGAGATCCGCCTTTTGCAGACGCACATGGGCCGACACAAAACTAACCTGCAACCTGCAACCTGCACGCAGCAGCTAGCTAGCTCGATGGATCCACCTACATGCGGCTTCTTCTGTGTGCGGCTCTGAAGCTCTGAACCATCGGGAGTTGACGAGGACGAGGACCGGAGCAGCGCGAATATCCGCTGGCATCCGAGCGCTCGCCTACCCGCCTGGTGGGCCTTGTGGTCGTCGCCGAAACGACGGGAGCTCGCTGCGGCGCACGGACGCGGTGGGCGTGCTGCGTCCGCGTCTCCGATCTCTCGCGCGCGCACGCAACAGGAAACACAGCACGGCGTCGCGGAGCCGCACGGCACGGGTGACGTGGCGCGCGCGGGCGACGTCACGGCGCCCCGTGCAGGTGCAGGTGCAGAGCCCCTGGATCGGACTGGACGGGCCCGCCTGTCCCCTCGGCGCGGCTGCCCGAAGCGGGCAGCGGGTCCGCATGTGTCGCTGACCCGACCTGGTCGACGCGGCGATGCGCAGCAGCGAGCGCGACGCCCCGGCGCCCCCAGGCTGTCGCGATAGCTTCTCCTATTTGGCCTCGACGTGGGCCCGCTGCGTCCGTCGGGCCCCACGCGTCAGAGGCTGTGGTCCTACGTGTGCGCGATGGAACCGGGCGCCCTCCTCACGCGTGATTCTCGACGTCGGCGTGAGCGACAGCCTGTCGGCTGTCGCCGTCCACTCTTGTGTACAGTACGCTGCCACTGACGTGTGGCCCGACGACCGACCGACTTGACCCCAGCTGCAGTGGATGCTAGTGCTGGGCTGGGTGATAAGCCCAAGGTCTTATCGCGAACGGCGCATGCTTGGCTTTTTATTTTCTGCTCTCGTACTCGTAAGCCTCGATCTCCACCGACCCAGACGCAGCACCTCTCTCAGTGACACGTGGGGTCATCGCCTCCAGGGCCCGCATGTACGTCACCCGCCGTACCATTCGTCGAGCCATGGCATGCTGACCTGTGGCCTGGCCTTATTTTACTCGGGGAATCTCTGGCGGCGGGGAGCAGTTTGGTCCGACGCGGCGAGCGTGAGCCGGGCAGGTCGTCACGGGTGACGACTTTCCAGTCCCGCGCGCGCTGCATGCCACGGCGGCGACGGCGACGGCGGCCAATCCGGCGCCGGGACGAGGCAACAAGCCACCGTGCCGGCCGCGCGTCTCCACCATCCACGTCATTTTCGTGCTCGTTTAATGCATGCCGGCCAAAGGGCGCGCGACGACCCTTGGCGCGCCTGGTTCGGCCGCGCTCGCTGACGCCCCTTGGCGCATCTTGACCGTGGGCGGGTCACGGGTGCACGTTGATTGATTATTCCCTGCGCGGCTTCGAAGAGCCGCTGATTTCAGAATATTCACCTCTCCAGCTGGTCTCCTTTTTCCTCTTTGTCAAAGCTCAAACGGGGATATGGTTCAAGTCGTCTTGCAGACGTTGCGTACAGCAACGTCGTCTGATGTCGCTCACAACAACGCGTAGCAAACCACTGTGGATCATGCTTACCTTTAGCTGTCCTCCTATTACTAGCTGCCTGCTGTTGATTCCATAATTTTCCTGGTACCTAATAACGACTACTACGACCTGCTATATATTTTTCGTTGTGGGTTTCGTTGGTACCGTCGTTTACGGACATTTTGATCGGGGTGGCCGGCCATAATAAGCGGTTCTTCAGCAGAGTGATTTACAACAGGAAAAACAACAAGAACGGTTAGATAGCTACATGTCGAGAATAGTTTCTTTAAACTTATTTTACTAGGCAAAATTGGAGTCTTTTGGTAGCTTAGCTTCTCCGAAATCAACGTACGATCGGTGAAAACCCCAGCTAATTAAGAGTGTGGAGAAGACGATACATGTTTCTAGCTAGGACAGTGAACTCTCTAGCTAGTCTCTACAACAACATAGATACCACACTTGTTTTCTAATCCTGTTGCAATCTACCTTAGTTTGAGTGAACATAGTATTATTTGATTATACAAACAAAGGTAGTAGTAATTGGCGGGAAATCGTTATCGCTCTCTACATATATGAAACCCATGAACATGCCTACCAACGTCGTGTCAATCTGAGATTACAATTAACCATGGGAAATATTGGTCCATATAATTAATATTTTTTGCGAGGAGGTTTATATAATACTTTGGTAATAATTGATCAACGTAAACTTAGTTATTCCAACGGCCGGTGCTTCCTATGAGTTTTACCGTCAAGTGCGATGGGCAAGGCATTGAATATACTCGTTCTAGATTCCTATAATAATATGATTAGTGCACCTGGTTGATTCCGTCAATTTTACTTTTTAAAACTAAATACTGTTGGATTCAATACGTGAAGCAAGGTGGAGATCCTTCGCCATTTCTTGTTCATGTTTACACCATCGATGACTTGTTACTCGACAAACACTTGAGACTAAACAACAGGCATGCTTAGGCAAGAAAGTTGCAAGTTGCAATATTAATCTAAGACCCACCATTTGGATATATATAAAACTGATAGCAGCGTATTAGGTGGAACATGACAGGGAAGAAAACAGGGGCGTCCGAAAGCTATCGCTAATTATACTAACTATAAACCATATGTGGCGTTGCGCCGCCGTATTGCGAATTAATGAATCCTCATAGCGTTTTTTTTTTTTCCATTGTAAGTTTGTGATTCTTTTTTTATCAAAGCAACTTAAACTTTGTGATTCTTAAATTGTGCTCCCTTTGTCCGAAAATACAGGTCATGTCTTAGTTTTGTCCTAAGTCAAATATCTCTAGTTTTTTACTATATTTTTATTAAAAAAATTAACATCTATGATACTAAATAGATGTGGTATCAAAATATTTTTGGTGGTATATTTAACTAGTTTTATGGTGTAGAGATGATGATGCAATATTTTCTCTATAGACTTGATCAATTTTGATAAGTTTGAATAATCGGAACAAAAATAAAATGACTTACATTTTGGACAGATGGATCAGAGGAGTATATTAATAATTAAGCAAAAGATGCATCTACATGTCAACATGTACACCTGGAGATGCTTATTAGGTACCAGCTTAACCATCGATCCATTGCAGATTAACAAATGATTAGTCACAAGATACAGGTAGTACTTTCTCCTTAAAAAATCTTTGTATTAAATAAATTCCATGTGACCGCCAACTCACCAAGGGTTTGATTGCCAATCTATTCTTGCATTGCGCTGTAGGAGTACTATTTAAATGAATGTTCTAGTTTTTTGGGGGAGGAATTCAGGGCGTGTTTAGTTCCCCAATTTTGCCAAAAGTTTTGGTGTTTTAGCCTATCTTTTTGCAAAATGGATTTAAACACCATGTACCCAAAACAGCAAAAGTGGGGCTTCAAAAGTTTTGGCATTTGGGACCAAGAGGCCCAAAACTTATAAAAACGCGCTGGGGGAGAGCCGGACGCCCACTACCCCTGCACCCACCCACCCCACCGCTCGGACCATATCCATTCCCCCACAGTCACTCCCCACCGCTCTCGCTCTCTCCCTCCGCGCGAACCCTAGCTCCACCCGCCGCTCTTGCTCTCGCACACCGCCTCAGCCGCCACCGCCGCTCTCGCTTTGAGCCTCCGCAGCCGACCAGATCTAGCTCCTCCTCCTCGGGCCCCAGATCCAGCTCTTCCTACGCCGCCACCCTGAGCCAGGTCCTCCTCCCCGGCCTCGCTGATGGACGGCTACAACGTTGACGGCTACGGCAACGGCAACGGCAACGGCGATGACGACCACACTAGGGACTTCTTCTCCCAACCTAATCCGTTCTCCCCACCGGCGGCTACGAGAACATCAACGACGCGGCTTATCCCTTTTTGGGCTCGAGCAGCATCAATGCTCCACAGGCGGACATGGTGGCGCTCAACCTCAACTCCCATGGCCAAGAGTGTCCCGGAATGGCGGGCTATGAGGACCTCCTTTGCTCCGGCCCCGCAAGGTGGAGGCACCGGCGGCGGCATGGGCCCCCCCCATTCACGTCCACAGCGGCAGTCATACTCTCGGCTTACGCGCGGCTCGCAGTGGCGGTGGAGGAGGCGCCACGGCCGCTCGCGCCTTGTCGTCATCCTCCGGTGGTGGTCGTGGACCTCCGTTGCCTCCTGTGACCGTCGGCATGCGCGCTTTGCCTGGATCTGCATCCGGCACGCCTGCCGGATCCAGGAGCCGGGTGGACATCAATGACCCATGAGTATAGCTATTGCGGAAGACAACTTCGATGTCAACAACCCTTTGGATGCTGATAATGACGAGATCTTTCTGAACGCTGCAATCCCGGTAATTTTTCAGAACCCTGCACAGTTTGGTTTTAGTTTGATTGTTACCATCTTCGTAATATATGTTTGTATTCTTGATATGCATCGTTTAAGATAGAGTCGACAGGGGAAATTGGTCAGAAGAAAATACAGGCAAACTGTGTGAAATTTGGGTTGACCAAATCACTAAAGGTAACTATGTGAATGATGTTATGAACAAGTCAGGGATGAGGGAGGTCATATCAAGGTACTATATTGCAACAAATTTGGTTCATGATAGAACCCAGATTGGTAATAGGATTAGGCAATTGAAGGGATATTGGCAATTCATACAAAGACTGCGCAATGACACTGGCTTAGGCCGTAGATATGATGGAACTATTGATGCCACTGAAAAATGATGGGAAGACAACACTAAGGTAATTGCCAATATCCCTGTTTCCTGTTTATGTCTAGAAATCTCTTCCCTTGCTCACTAAAATAAGCTCTGCAGGGCCACCCAGACTGGAAGAAATGCAAGAATGGGTGGCCAGGTTACATCAATGAACTGGACCAAATGTTCCATGGTGTAGCTGTTGATGGCTCCACCTCATTTGTTCTTGGAGGAAGTGTCACTGTGGATGAGGAAGAGGAGGAGGAGCCACCTAAGGACCTTGATGTGCAGACCCCAATTAGCATCACTAGCAACAAGAGAGCAAGCAACACAAGCACCACTGGCTCTAGTCCCAGCAAGAAGTCCAAGAGCCCAGCAGTTAGGAGCATGGACAGGTTCGTGCTTGAGAATGCCAGGATTCAAGCAGAGAGGAATGTGATGTTACAGAGACATTTGGGAAACAAGCAGCAGGTTGCCTATCAGCTTGCCCAGCAGAAAGAGGCTGCCAGAGTAGAAAAGATTAGATATGTGCAGCAGTTGGCTAAAGAGTGTGGTGTAGATGAAGGAAACAAGCAGTTGTGGTATAAGGTATTCCAGATCACCAAAGATGATGACAACATGGAGTTCTTCATTGGAACATCTACACCTCATGGAAGGCTGGGCTTCATTGAGAACTATGAGGTCAACAACTAAATCCTCTTTTCTTATCTATGTCTGTCATTTAAACAATTCATGTCTGTTATTGTACTTGAACTATGTTTGTTGTTGTACTTGAACTATGTTAGTTGAACTGTGACTGTTGGACAATTCATGTTATTTGAACTATGTCAGTTGGACAATTCATGTCATTTGCACTATGACTGTGATGTGAGCTTGTCATGCATGATCAAATTTTGTACTGCCATATATAACTGAGATTGTTGTGCATTTATGTATTAGGATGCTAATGCAGCGAGGGATGAGGACAATTATAATGGAGATAGTGATGAGGATATCTACAAAATGCTTCTTGACGATCATGACAACGATCTTATCTATGGTATGTATCAGTATGCTATTCACATTGATAAATACTACAATAGGATTGAGTGGAGGCAACCATTGCTATCTGTACTAGAATGGGTAGAGAGAAAGCTAGGAGATAGAAACAGCTGCTACAACATGTTTAGAATGAGCCCTATTGTATTCCATCGACTTCATGATGTGATGGTTGAGTCATATGGCCTAAAGTCTAGTACCAAGAGTACCTCTGTTGAAGCTTTAGGAATGTTCCTTTAGATACTTGGAGCACCACAATCAGTTAGGCAAGCTGAGGATAGATTTGAGAGATCACTAAGAATAGTTCACAACAACTTTGAGAAAGTTTTGTAGTGTGTGGTTAAGCTAGCTTCAGACATCATTAAACCAGTAGACCCTGAGTTCAAAACAATTCATCCTAGGTTGACAAACCCTAGGTTTCATCCCTTCTTCAACAATTGTATAGGAGAAATAGAAGGCACTCACATACCATGTGTGGTGCCAAGAGATAGGATCATTCAGCACATGTGCCGCAAGGGCATGGCAACACAAAATGTGATGTCAGTTTGTGACTTTGACATGAGGTTCACATTTGTTCTTGCTGGATAGCCTGGTCATGACATGAGAGTGTTCAATGATGCTCTGACCAAGTATAGCCATGTCTTTCCACATCCACCCACAGGTAAACACCTTGCTTCAGTTGCATTTGCAGCTTCTAGTTGAATTAGTTGAATCTTACAAAATTGATCCATTATGTAGGAAAATTTTACTTGGTGGACTCTGGCTACTCCAATCGACCGGGTTACCTTGCGCCCTACAAGGGAACCAAGTACCATCTTCCGGAGTATCGAGATGGTCCGGAGCCACAAGGTAAAAAAGAGATCTTCAACTACGTACATTCATCTCTTAGAAATGTCATCGAGAGGTCATTTGGAGTTTTGAAGATGAAGTGTAGGATTTTGTTGTAAATGCCAAGTTATGCACCTCATAAGCAAAGCCAAATAATTGTTGCATGCATGGCACTACATAACTTCGTTAGAATGAGTGGAATAGTGGATAGGGATTTTGATCGCCGTGGCCGTGATGAGAACTATGTTCCACCTGAAGCATCCTGCTCTCAGCCACGTACTAGTCAAACACCGGCAAGGGATGAATCTGCGATGATGAATGCTTTCCGTGACTCGATTGCCCTTGGTTTGTTAAATAGATCATGACAATTCGAATGTGAGCTTGAAATGTAACATGTGTTTTGTTTTTTATAGTTGAGGACAATTGAATTGTGTTTGATATATTCAATAATTGTGTAATAAAGTGTATTTTTTTATGGATCCTTAATAATGCCGGGCATGGCATCAAAGTGAGCTACAACAAGGGTGAGCAGCTCACCGAGCAACTCCAGCGACTAGCACAAGGGCACCGGCGTGGTGTTATGAACATGCATGGTTGTGCATGCAGTAATTAATGAAGCAAATCAACCATTAAATGAGGGCAAATCAGCCTTCTATTCATATGGTGCTAAAGTTTTGCTATGGATCTAAATACCTAAGCCTAAAGTTAGAATGTCAAAACTTTTGCACCAAAAGATTTGGTGCCAAAACTTTTGGCATGGCTGTTGCATCTAAACACCCCCTCAAATGTTCTAATTTACTATTAAATTCAAAATGTGTTGACATGCATGATAGTTTAAGCTGTTTAAACTGCAGGCAGGCAGGCTAATAAAGCAAACAAACATTTGACTTGTGGCTGGAGGGAACAATAATTAGCTGCTGGCGAACATGGCACCAAATGAATGAAACAGAAGAGTCAGCACGCACTTGTTCATTTCTTACATATATGTGGCGTAGTGGCGCCGCATGGCTACGCGATGGAGATTGGGGTTAGGAATTAGTATTTGGTATGGTAACATTTTTGTTTGTATTTGATAATTATTGTCTAATCATAGTCTAACTAGGCTCAAAAGATTCGTCTCGTAATTTACAATCAAACTGTGTAATTAGTTATTTTTTATACGCGATCGAGATCAACATCAGGGTTTTAATTTCTTACTTACGGGCTGGGCCAGCTGCTGAATCAGATCAGCTGCTACGCGTAATAAAATATACAGCTAGTAGGTGCATCATCTGTCATTTCCTGGTGGGGCCTACCGGAGTAAGAATTAATGGAGTACTCCCTCTGTCCCTTTATCAGTGTCGTTGTAACTTTTGAGGAGGCGCAGCACAAAATCTGTGAATGTGGACAAAGGGATGGTCCTGATGCACAACAGAAAGTGTGAACGTGGACAGAGGTGCAGCACAAAATCTGTGAATGTGGACAAAGGGATGATCCAGATGCACAACAGAAGATGTGAACGTGGACAGAGCTGAAGTGTGCTAGAGCGACAATTCAATACGGGACAGAGGGAGTAGAGTAGTAATTATATAGCAGCCAATAGGGTTCTGTCGTTTGCAGGAGTACATATCAGGCGCGCAAACTTTGACTGCATCCCAAAGGATTTCAACTGGCAAGGTGCAGCGAACCGTGGAAAATATCAACCTGCTGTACTCCTATAGGAGATAAAATGATGGCTTGCAGACATGGTTAAGGTACTGCGGCATGCCATATGGGCGTGTTATTGGTAATCCACCTACTTACTTGAAAAAACAGATCACTAATTGCGTATGAGGTGCTGATACGAATCTTCTGGAATCTATATATATGTAATGCCATATGGGTGTGTTGTTTGGTTCAAATGTATATATGATGTGGCAGAGATGGACAAACATTAGTCTGTCCATTTCACAAATGTTGTATTTTTTTTTGTCTCAAGTCAAACATTTATATCTTTGGCCATCATTTCCTATGAATTTAGGGCAATGCTATGGTACATCTCTTACTTCTTAAGAGGTAATATCTCAAATAAATCTAGGCCCTTGATTTTTTTAAATTTTGTAGTTTTTTTAAATTAATTAGAGAATTAATTAATTAATTTAGAAAAAGAAAAAAATATTACTGAATCCTCAAATCACGGGGACAGAAGCCGTGGGTGCCGCTTCCTTTTCTATGGTCCGTGAATAATTGCGAGAACAAAAAACATGCAGCCGCCCGCAACGCCTCGGATATATTAAATTTAGAAAATATTTTGATAAAAATATGTTTCATGACCTTTTATTTACATATACTTTAAATCTCTACCCACACAATTACTTTAAATCTCTATGAACGATTGTATTAAAGTGGTTAAATAGTATACAAAAGTCGATTGAGAAACAAGTCATGCAACTAATAAACCATTAAACAAGTCATATAATGAACAATTATGTCACGTCACATGCAAATGATGTACACTTCACGATGGTACATATGCAAATCACGTCCATATGCCAACTCAGATGTATTAAGTCTATGTAAAATTACTCAAAATATATCAATTCCAAAGTTGCAAAATAAAAAAAGATTTATCATATCCACCTGATCAAGCATGCATGTCAAATTTAGGGAAAAGATTTTTTATATCTAAATCTTTCCTAATTTATCCTACTTTACAAAATAAAAATTAAATAAATATATATTTCACCTATTACCCCCTCAGAGGTAATATGTGACCATAACAGTCACATCATACAGGTGAGTAACATGCAAATTCTCATGGAATCTAAAAACGAAATCTTATGATTTTAAACTATATAGATTTCTGGAAATTGATAGTCAAAGGCAATAGAAATGTTTGGCTTTATTTGGAGAAAACTAAAACACCATTATTTTTAAAACGGTTGGAAGTATGAAAAAAGACATAATGTTTGGCTTTGGAGAAAACTAAAACACCATTATTTCTAAAACGGTTGGAAGTATGAAAAAAGGCATGCATGCCGCCGCAGCCTGCAGTGTGTTGTGTGCCATTACCATTATCAGACCCTAATTCTAGCAGTGGCAGATATACAAGCCCAAAGTGTTGCATGGCCCCTCTTCTATATAGAAACCCCATTTGCTTATTAATTTTGATACTTCAAAGACAATTGGCAAGTATATATATATACTCCAATGTTAATCGGAGTTTGGTGCCTAAGCTTGTTATTATCCTAGCAAGATTGGTCCCGGCCGGTCTGTATTAGATATATAATAAAACAGTAGCTACAACTATATAAACTAGTTTAAGTAAAACTAGTGTGAATCACTACTACACAAATGATTTTGCGCGACACCCCCCGGAGGTCACCGAGGCGGGCACCTATTTTTGCCCGTCACGGTAAATGCCACGGTTTACCTAGGCAGTCATTTTTTATTTGCCACGGCGGGCATTTTGCCCGCCATGGTAAATCGATTTACCATGGCGGACGTCTTAAGATGTCCGCCAGCTTTTTCCATTCTTAAGATGCCCGCCACGGTAATCGATTCACCAAACATATCACCCACATCCCTCGCACCATCGTACATCTCTCTGCCTCCCCACTCTCTCTCTCTCTCAGCTCTCCCTCCCCCCTCTCCCTCCTCCCTCTACTCTCCCTCGATGTGGCGGCGGCCTCCAGACGGCGGATCGCCTTGCAGGCGACAGCGCTGAACGGCAGCGACTTATTGCACCCTCCTCCTCCCCCACGGATCCAGTGAGTTCATCTCCCTCTTCCTCTCCATCTCCCTCTTCCTCTCTCCATCTCCCTCACTCCTCCCTCTTCCTCTCTCCAGATCCGGCGACGACGACCTCTTCCTCCACGGATCTGGCGGCGACGACCTCCTCCCCCACGGATCTGGCGGCTGCACCCTCCTCCTCCGTGGATCTGGCGGTGGAGCGTCCGGATCCGGCGGTGGATCTCCACCACGGCCACGACGCCGGGATCCACCACGGCCACGACGCTGACCTCCACCACGGCTACTTTTGTCGTCCAACGCACGGGCGGGATCTGTTTAGGCATGGGATCCATGAGGAGGCGCCGGCGTGGTCCCTCGCGACGCGACCCGATGTAGTAGAATATACTCCTAGTAATAACAATTAGCAGCACCACTATTGCAGCATCAATACATTAATTCAAATGCTTGCTTTTTCTTAAAAAGTAATTTCTTTATTATTTGCCTCGAGAGGTGGCTGACGTACGACCTTACATGATGCTTGTGTCCAAGTAGGAACTGAAAGTAATGCTACTTTTTTTGCTTGTAAACCCGATGAACCACTCAAATGTGCGGCCATGCGTCAGTGCTCTAGAACTTGTTAATCGCATTATCGACTGTTTACTTTCTCGATTAGATGACACTAGCCTTTATTGTTTCCTAAACCCAGCTCCAATAGTGCCACCATCAGCCTGCTATATATGGAGATACTTTATGAACATATATAGTTCTTCAGTTGGTGGAGTTGATTAATTGTATCATGAATCATAATCCACTTTGCGATGGTGGAATCCGTTGTCACCGGGCAGCCTCTTCTTCCGCTTTCGTTAGCAAAAGGAATTAACAATGTCGCAACTTGCAAACTGTGTCTCCCTTTTTATCTGATTATTAATTCACTGTTAAGGAAGCCTAAAACTCGAATCGATCTCTCACAGTTTAAACTAATGTATTCTGGCTGTTTCGTTGCTCAAAAAATCGCTGTGTTAAGTACTGTATTTGATGAATACTAAATTGATTTGGCCTCACGAGATTTGAAGCCCAGTTGCTGGTTTCATTCTGTTATTTGTGCCAAATGATGTTATGTTAGTAATAAACAGTAACATTGAAGCAACAATACATGCTGTGACCCACAAACCCGCAGCAACGATCGAGGAACAAATGGGTGTATTCTGGCATTCTTCTCAGGCGTGCATATACATATACCCCCCACAAACACTAATAATAATAAGTTTTAAAAAAGCACAATAATTGATGTATTGTAGTACTAACCTGTCTGCATCAAGCAAGGACCGCTCCACAACTATACATTAACTAAAACCGGCGCCTACTATCTTGTGTCGGACTGTCGGTAAACCAATAGCTGGAGCTTGCGCAGGGAACCCGCCAGTTTGCACGCACCCAAATAAACCATACGCAGACGCGGGGAACCGCTCGAGTCCCCCAGCTTTCGCAATACACTCTACGCCACTGCGTGCGTGTCTCGACGCCGATTGGCGATTGATAGGCTCCCCAATGCAATACTATCTTGGGTCGGACTGTCGGTAAACCAATGCAATAGCTGGAGCTTGCGCAGGGAACCCAGTTTCCCCGCACCCAAACAAACCATACGCATACGCCAATACTCTACGCCACTGCGTGCGTGTCTCGACGCCGATTGGCGATGGGGCTCCCCACCACACAGGCACACACTCTCTTGTTTTGGTTTTACCGAGCAATGCAAGTTGGTATAGAGATATCCGTTCCTGAAACCTAACTGAGCCCGGCTGCTATAAACAATGCAAGTGTGTGTGTGTGACTCGAGAGTCGATCCTGAATCGGAGTGCACTCGCGGGGGCTGGAATCCGTCCCCGCGGAATCTTGGCGGCCAAGGCAGAGATCTTATTAGGCAAAAGCGATGGCGATTCGTGACGATAATAATAAAAAAAAAATCGGCGAATCACAGTGGGCGCGCACCAGAAGGGGTAGGTCATAGGTGCGTGGGTGGGTGGAGATCAGCTTGGGTCGGCCACCGCGCGCGGCGACGGGCCGCTGCGAGCCTAGAGCCAACGAGGCGCGTCGTCAGAGGGGGTAGGCGGCAGGCGGCGGTTGGGACTGTGGGGCTTGCGGCCTCGGCCGCCGCGTATCGCTGTGGTCCAAGCTTTGATATATGGTTGGACCTGGGACTTGGGAGTTCGCTCGATCGGCTCCGGACGGGATCGCGGCCAGGTGCGTCGAGTCCAGTGGGATCGGTCGCGAGGCAAGCGCAGGGAGGTTTCTGGGAAGCTGTCCGGTGTTTCGGCTTCAGTGTCAGTGATGGGGACACGGGCTACTATTAGTAATACATAATGGGTTTTGGACTTGGGTCTGTGTGCCTGGTACTGGTTGGGCTTGGTCCGTGTATGAAATAGTATATCTACCTTTGTCTATGGAGAGGGAGGGATATGAAGAATATTGTAATATGTTCTAGCTACTCCTCTTCTATTCATCTGTTTTAGCTTCCTTCCTTCTTTGCTATTCATGAATTCTTCCTGCTCCAATCTCCCTTCCTTCTTTGCTTCATTGGGGGCCCGATGAATTTTTCCCATCGCTGCGCGCCCCAGGTGGCGTCTCGATCTGCACTCGCCTCGATTTCCACGCTTGCCGTTCACGCCTCTCCACTTCCACGTGCATGCACACGGGCCCAGCAGTTGCGGTAGTGGGTCCCACTGTAACTTGTGCAACACCAGATCTAGTTTTGCAACATCTAGATGAAATACTTTGCAACATATGTCCGAAATAGTTGAAACACTTGCAACATACGTCTAAACCACCAGGAAAGCACATTTGTAGCAATTGCAAAACATATGCAGCATCTAGATAAAACACTTCCAACGTACGTATGAAACACCTAAAACACTTGAAACATACGCTTGCAACATGAATGTTTATGCAACATCTTGATCTACTTTTGCAACATCCAGATGAAACACTTGCAACATACGTCTGAAAACAGATGAAACATTTGGAAAATACACTTGCAAACACCATTGCAACATACGCAACATCCCGATCTACTTTTGCAACATCGATACAAAACACTTGCAACATACTGCTAAAACATTTGAAATAATTTAATAAGACGCTTGCAACATGCAGTTTCGGCGCAATATCTCCATGCTGGTTGGGAGAATGGATCATCGTCGGCATGTGGAGTTCTATCTTGGCCATCGCGGGCTGCACGCGAGCAAGTTTTGCCCCGACCACGGTGAACTGGGTAGGTGGGCATGAGATGTGCGTGGGCGGGCTCCGCCCGAGCTGCCATGAGCTGCACGTGGGTGAGCTCCACACCCGACCACAGCGAGCTAGGCAGGCGAAGGCGGAGGTCCTTCTAGCCGTCGACCAGGCATCCGGCCCCTCGTGGTGGAGGCGGTGGCGGTCTCCCTCACCATGGGTGGGTGGCGCAGCACGACCGATGGACCTCGTGCGTACGCGGCTAGCGGCGGCGCTCGTCGCTCATGCGTATGCGGACGCGGGGGCTAGCATAGCTCGTGTGTACGCGCCCAAAGGGTGGGTAGTGTGGTGGAGCCGATGTAAATAGGGAAGATAAGATGTCGCTCTCTTTTCTTTTGTTTTTATTTTTTGGAGAAACCATGTATGCCGATAAGAGAGAAGGCCTGTGGGCTGGTCTGCAGCCTAGCCAGCCGCGTCCGGACTAACCGACGCGGGACGGACGCAAGTGGTGGGGGCATTAGCGGGAAAAAAGCATAAGAACAAGAGAGTCCAAGTCGTACAGTTTTTTTTGGTTGGAGTGCAAGAAAACAGCGATCGACTAATCCACTCCATGGCCATGTTTAGTTGCCCCAAATTCCAGAATTTGGCACTATGCAAAAAGAAGATTCCCTGTCACATCAAACTTGCGGTACATGCATGAAGTACTAAATGTTGACGAAATCAAAAACTAATTGCACAGTTTGGTTGTACTTCGCGAGACGAACGTTTTGAGTCTAATTAGTCAACGATATGACAATTATTACCAAATAAAAACAAATGCTACAGTGCGCAACAGTGTCGCTACAGTACCTATGATTCCGGCGGCGCCGAATCCGGGGCCGAACTAAACGCGGCCCATGCGTGAATCGCATATACTCCGTATATATATTTTTTTGCGAGGAGCATATACTCCGTATATGATTTACAACTTTTACTAGTTTGTGTTAGGCGAAACCATTTACGCAGTATTTTTTTTGCGAGACCCAGACGCAGACGCTTCCATACAGGAGCGCACACTCACCCTATTAACGCACGTACGCACACTCTACTTCTATGAGCATCTCCAAAGAACTGAGATGGACCGATAAATCTCAAGATCGATGAAGTTAACAAAGGCGCCTCGCTGTCGACGGACACGTCGTCTATCACTGAAAGAATAGCGTCGTTAAGTCCTAAAATAAATCTAGGTAAATACGTATATGCTATTTGATGAAAAACATGTAAGCATATTTACGCAGCGAAAAACTTCTTCATCCATCCCATAAAACAATACCTTGTAGGATTCAACAAAGGAAGACATTCGTTCATCAACGTTTAGCATTCCATGGAAATACTGTCTAGTATCATTTGACACTGTTCATTAGTGCTCTTGAGGGGTACATATAAACGACCGCCGTAAAGCTTTTCCCGGGGGCCAGTTTCGATTTTCAGAGGCGGGCTCCATCACAGCGTCTGTGTTAATCATTTGTTCGGAGGCAGTCAGGGGGCGTCGAACAACTGTTGTGGACGAGAAGCAAATAGAAACAGAGTTCGGTAAGTAGTAGTGTGCTCATCGATTTGCAGTACCCAGAAACAATAAAAAAGTACTCCTACTCTCTTTTTCTATGATGTTGCATCGCCTGGCCTTGCATGCATTGCCGAGAAAATATTTTAATCCCCTCGGTTCCACGCAAGTTTGGAGTCTGATTTTGCGTCTGACAGCTAGCAGTCGGTGTCCACAATGTGTTGTGTTCGATTTCTTCTGCCATGGTTCGATTTCAACTCAACAACCTTGGTTTAGATTCAAGTTTTTTCCCTCGAAAATCGAATTAAAAAAGCAAGCCCACCGGTGAGCCCACTACCAGGCCTAAATAATTAATTACCGCTCGTAAATTACGCCAGCTTTTAAGCCTGGATCCGCCATAATTGCCATCGTTATCAAATCTGCCCCAAAAATGCTTCTGACCAGCAGGTTTGTACCCTCATTTTTCTCGAATCCTCAACAACATTGGAGCTGCTGTCATATGCCCCCCTGCGAAAATCGAATAAAAAAGAGCAAGCCCACCGGTGAGCCCACTACCAGGCCTATCGCACGCGCCAGCCGCCTGGATCCGCCACTACCGCCATCGTGTGGGCCCCGCCATGCACTGACCAGCAGGTTTGTACCCTCATTTTTCTCGAATCCTGTAGTTTTGAACACTATGATTCAAATGCACTCAACAATTTGCTGCTTTGTTGTTCAGTCTTGTAGTTTGGCTGAAACCACAAGCTACTGGCCTGCTCCTGCAGCATTTAAATAAACCTTGTTATTGTTAGAGGTAGCTGCTGGATGATCTGTTTGTTTCATGTACATATGCTGGCAAAAAAAGGAAAAAAAGTATTTATCTTTGTTAGTTAATCTTTGTTAGCTATCATCTATATATCTGTTGTATTTGAGATGCTTTAGTTTTTCCAATAATGGACAGCATGATTATTCTTGGTATCTGCCTGCCGCATGCCTTTTGTGCGTCCCACGATTTTGAAACACCATGCTTTGTGATGCCATTTTTGGCTGAACTATAACTTATGTAATCACTGCATACCCTGTTTGCAGTGCACGATGGACAGGAGTCTTGTTGGCCCTGGAGGCTAAAAAATATTTTGGGCAAGAGAAAAGTAAATTGTTGGTCTGCCTGAATGATATTCTGAGCTGTTTTTGAACTCTTGATCACATATATGTTACACCACATCTACACAGAGTAGAGTTTAGAACACATCCTGCTTTCCAATTTTTTGAAAGAATTATTATCTTGCTGGACTGTTGATAATTGTGTGGTTCTTTAGTAGTGTATTGTGTTGTTTGGTTGTTTACTCCTTGATTGATTCTGATTTGCTGATGCGATGCAAGTTTCTACTACTACCTGAACTTGTCATAAGCTATCAAGTTGTCATTTTACTGCTGCATAAAGTGGATAGTGCCTATATTTATATTTTTGGAATCTCTATATTTATCTTGCTACATTTCTGAAGTAAAGAAAATGATGTGGCAGGGTATGAAATTAACTAGAAGCTAAACTGGAGAACTGAACTAACCTTATGTTAAGTTACTACTCTGATCATCTCAGCGTTATGTTATTCTGAAACAAGCTCCTGCTTTTCTAATCTAAGCCCTTAATTGTATCTGAAGGAATATGTTGATATGAGGTCGGCCACCTGCTTATCTTTAGCATTGGTATGACGGGTTACTTTGAGGACTTTGACCAGTTGATGTCCTCATAAATCCTTCTGATTGTCTAGAATAAATGGCAGATTTGTGTCGATTCATTAAATTGAATTTTTGTATTGTGTAGCAGTAGTACTAGTCTGCCCTGTAGCTACTGTTTTGATCTGTTAGCAGAGTAGTAGTAGTTATTGATTCAAGTAATCTTGTGGTACTACAGGTTATTGCTGCATGTGATCACTGCGCTCAGGTCATCCAATCACTACGCTCAAGTCATCCAATCACTATGCAAGTCATCCAGCAGAAGACCGGATCTCTGTCCTACTTTTCTGATATGGGATTTTTTATTTTGATGAAATTGTATTGCCTGGAATATATATTTGGAAATGAAATCGGGTGTTTTGAATTTGCAACTGAATGTACCGTCATGTTTGCTCAATAATAACTTTGTGTGGTCTCGCAATCAAAAAAAAAAAAAACTTTGTGTGGTCTCAGCCTAAACAGCCCATAAAAATGTGGCCTGGCCCAAAAAAGATTTAACGACCTGTGTGGACTGGTCCAAAAAAACGTGTGCATGCTAGCCCAATAAAATTTATGTGAAAACCAGTCCAAAAAAATGTGTGCGTGCTAGCCCAATAAAATTTATGTGGGCTAAAATCAATACAACTAAGAAATGGGCCAAAAAAAACTTTTAAACATGAAACGGGTCAGGCTAAAAATGATCGACTCCAATGGGCTTGGCCCATTAGAAGCCTGCTTGCTATGTGGGTTTAAACAGGCTGAATTTAATTTTATGACGTTTGTAGACTTTGCCACCTCAGCGCCACGTCAACGAGTCATCCTACGTGGCATCTGTTTATGTGTGAGGTCCATGAAACCTATGACATTAAATCAGAAGTCATAAATGTTTGTGACAATCGAAATCAATGTCATAATGTTACGACTTTAACACCTAAACGTCATAAGTTTGTCATTAAATACGCTCATCTTTTGCCATTCCACTTTTCGTCAACTTGGTGTCACAAATGACAACCTATGACTTATTTTCCAGTTATTATGACGAATATCAAATGTCAAAAGATGACATATTTCTTGTAGTGCCAGCCACCGTCGTGTGGGCCCGGCCAGCCGCCCTAGACCCGCATCCTAGGCGTTGTCTCATGCATCGGCCGCGAGGGGGGCTGGATCTTCTGGCACCGAGGCGTGAATCCATCGCCGAGGCACCGTCGTCTGTATCTGCCACCAGGGGCACGGCCCCCGGATCCACCACGGGGGACACGACCCCATAGATCCGGTGTCAGGGCGTGGCTACCTACATTCGTCACAGGGGCGTGGCCCCAGGATCCGCCTTCAGGTGTGCGGACCCACCGTCGAGCGCACAGCTGTGGCAGAACCGCCTAATATAATGCCTCACAGGAGTGCTTGTCTTCTATTAGACACTAAGCACTCGAGGGAGAACACTAAATTACTCGGTTCCGTCGGGCACACCCCAGGGGAGAACCCGAAAATCCACTTTTTTGCCATCAGGATCACAAATGAGAGAATAAAGCTTACATCATTCATAACCATTTCTTACATCACTTTTAATACAACATGAGAGTCTAATATTTATTAATATAACAACGGAATGAAATCATATTATCAGAGTTATAACAATTTAATTGAACAGCGGAATATAAACAGGTGAATAGAGTTACAGCGGAAATAAATATCTAAACATGACATGAGGAAGTATTGAAATATAAACTACGACAACAGATTATGAAACTTTCATTTATAAAGGCATTTGGTGAGAGTTATAAATAACAACTACGATCGCAGCGTAAAGGAATCCTCGCTGAGCCCACCAGGAGGTATCCACACACAAAGGTCATCTCTAGCATCCACCTGTCACCTGTAACAGGGGAAATAAAACCCTGAGTACTCAATTGTACTCAACAAGACTTACCCGACAGGAGGAAAGAAAAGACTCCAAGGATATGCAAGGCTATTTGGTTTGTGGGTTACATTTGCAGGAAGCATTACTAAGCGTGTGTCCTTATATTCGATTTTTATTAATAGCCGCATTAGTTCATTAACTAACTATTCTATATAAGCATCTATGCTACTTTCAAGCAGGTGGTAAGCAATCAGATTTCCTTTGTCCATCTTTCATCTTTCATCTTTCAGTTCTTACTACGATGCTAAACACGAGACAAGCCGTACCGGATTTCCCGGCGATTCACGAATCAATGCCCCCAGCTGGGTACCCCGAAAACACACGCCCCGCTTGTACCCCAGGCACAAGTAGGACCAACCCATCACTCTCCTGTCCCGGGTGTCCAGGTCCCCGTCCAAACTGGGACTCCAAGCCCCCGTCCCCTGAGTTCCGGACTCAGTGCGGTGCAAGGACCTCCTCCACCAAAATAAAACCCTGACAGTCGGTCCGGAAAGAGCCAGATCTGCGACAAGAGAGCAATAAGTCTTCCAAGCGCCCATACACAAGTATATGCTCGGGATAATAAGTCTGTGACTTGCCTTGATGCCTTATGCAACGATCGGTCCTTAACCGACCAGACAGGGAAAGTAGTGTAACTAAGCTATGCCCCGCATCCACGGCGACACAACCTCTTACACCCACCAATACCCAACCATATCCCTGTCCGGTCACCATTTTCCTTTCCACCATTTATATTTTTCAAGTGATAATCATATAGTGACATATTTCCTATATCTCGCGAGTGACAGGCAATCACTCGACTTCTACCGGAGTCCTGTAGCATAGCATTATACACGATCCTGTCATACTAGTAAGACTCATATGATAAAGATATATATGTAAGTGTGTTTGATTCAAATCCTGAAAACTTAATGCACAAATATAATTTAAACTGCAGAAAAGTAGGGGTTATGCACCGAGGCTTGCCTGGGTAAGATATATTAAAAGTTAGTATGGCATCTTCAGATCATCCACAATCATCTGGATAGAAAGCCCATTGCATCATCTCCTGAAAAGAATACCATTACACCATCTTCGGATTCCCCAATCATCCTTCAATTGGTCCGTTGATCCATCATCGTACCTATTTGATATGCAATGCGATGCAATGCAAAGACGTAATTAATCGACTGCAACCGTGACTTAAAAAATACGATTTACGCCTCTCAAATTAACGAGCTAGTTTTAACGACGATCGTACTTAGGCTATAAATCCATGTTGTCGAATAAGACGTTATTTCCCAACGATTATTTTAGTTATATAAACCCAAGTTGCTTCTTTATTTTGTTTCTATCAATTTAATCTTTATTCGCAATATGACATCATTATCTATCTAGCAAACTAATTATTCCGGAGCTACAACAATTACAGTGAGTACCTAATATTGCTAGAAACCTACTGTAACAGTTTCAGATCCAATACTATTACCAATTTAGCATGAAAATTCCTACGAGTTCATATTTTACAATATTAAGTACCGTAAATTAATTATATAGCTTCCACGAATATTATCCAACTATGTGAACAAACTATACTAACAGGTAGATCATGACTTTATGAGACTAACAAAACTGGTTTGACATTTTTATGATTTTTCTACGATTTTCTACAAATTTTACAAGTTTCTTTACAAGCTAATTTAGAAATTACCTCAAAACGAAAAAGGGGCCGCCGGCCCTAAACCGGCCCAGCATCCCGGGCGAATGAGCGGCTCATAGGCGCGTGCGCGGCCAGCAGCCCAACCGAGCGCGCAACCAGCCCAGCAGGACGCGTGGCAGCAGGCCCAGGCAGGGCGCGCGGCCAACGGCCCAGCGAGGCGCGCGGGCGAGCAGCCGGCCAGCCCAGCGGGGCAGCGGCCTAGGCGCGTCAGGCGCAAGCGGCCCAGCAGCGCGAGCAGGCCCAAAGCGAGCGCGCGGCCCAGCGCTCAGCAGCGGCCCATCGGCAGGCAGCCCTATAAAGCGAAGAGACCCCTTATTCACCTTCTCCCCTCGACACCGAACAGAGGGAGGGGAAAAAGAACCGGCCGCCGCCGGAGACGATGCGCCGGGCAGTGCGGGCAGCCACGGCGCACCGACGGTGGTGCGGTGGCTGGCGCGGCAGCGCCAAGGCGGCGGTCCAGCATGGCCGTGTGGGCCCACGCGTGCTCGCCCGCACACGCGGCGGACAAGCCACCGCGACGCACCGCGGCTGCTGCGGACGCGAGAAGGGAAGCGGCAGGGGCGCGGCGGTGGTGAGGCGCGCAGCTGCGGCAGCAGCGGGACCGAGGGACGCGGTTGGCCCCGAGGTGGCGAGGTGCTGCGGCCCGGCGCAGCAGCGGGGCACGGGCGCACATGCCCCTTGGCTCGTCCGCCATGGACGGCTACCGAAGCTCGTGGGGAGCTCGGCTCAGGTAGAGAGAGGGGGAGCCGCGGGTTGGGGAAGACAGAGGGTGGTGCGGGGATTCGATTTCTGCGCTTCATGGCATGAGTGAGGGAGGAAAAAGGGGAGGGGCGTTGAGGGCCACGGGAGCCGCCATTGATGACCACTAGAGCTTGGGAGCGGCTCGACACCGGCAAGGAGAGGAAGAGGCGCGGCTTCGAGAAGGTGGAGGAGGGTCTGGAGGTGCTCACTGCCAAACCAATCGAGCCGCAACGGCTGGACGCGGGAGATCAACGGTGGTGGTCGTCACCGCGCAAGAACCGAGATGGCGCACACCCGAGTAGAGAACGGAGCGGCAACGTGGCTCAGGCGCGGACGGCGCTCCAGGCGCAGCGTGGAGCCCGTGCTCGGAGGTGGGGGCGGTTGCTCCCGCGAGGCGGAGCTGCGCGGCCACAGCAGTGGAAAGGAAGGGCAGCACAGAGAACTTACGCGCGCTCCCGCGAGGAAGAAAAGGAGACCAGGCAGAGCCGCGTGCGGGTTCGGAAGAGGGAGGAGAACGACGGCATGGCTCGGGCAACGGCTGGTTGGCGCGACAGAGGTGCGGTGGTCGACTCGGCAGCAAGAGCGGCGGTCGCGGGCGCACGGAGAGGACATCGGTGCTGCGGCCGTCCCGGAAGGAAACGGCGCGGAGCAACCCGGGGCCAAGGGGCGCGTGCGAGGAGGAAGAAAAAGGGGCGAGTAGGTGCGGCAGAGAGCAGAGGGAGCGCCCGAGCGCCTCGTGAAGGACGGGGCGAGGGAGCAGCGTGGCCAGGACGGCCAGTAGGCCGCAGAGCCGTGCGCGACGTGGACTTGATGACAGGCGAGCCATAGCGCGGTGGTCGGTCATCAAGCGAGGCAGCGAGCAGAGCCCTAGAGCACAGAGCAGTGCAAAGATGGGACGAGTCAACCCGGCGGTACGCGAAGACAGAGAAGACAGCGGAGCACACACACGCAGAAACAGACGAGACCAGCAAGGCAGGCCGAACAGAGAAAAGAAAGAAGGAGCCGTCGGTCAATTGTACAGTCAGAGAGGAGAGACACAGCAGCAGAGGCGCAGCGACGGGGCTGACATTATGACTGTGGACAGTGACGAGTAGAGCAGAGCAGGCAACAGCGTTTCAATCATCAAAGGAGCTCGTGCTGGCCCTTTGCTACACGTAACTGATATATATATATATATATATATATAACGGTTTACTAATTTACACAAATGGTAACGTCTAGGCGTAGGAAAAATTTTAGTAAACCTCAAATTTAAATTTGATTCAAAATCTATATATATGTGTATATCGTTCTATTTATTAACGAATTTTATTTTATTTATAAAAGTTGCTTTTCATACTTAATCTAACAGAATAAACCGGTAGCTAGAATCGTCGTTCGACATTCCTAAATATTTTTACGCGCTGAGTAATTTATCTTGGGCGTTGATTTGAGTCCACGAAACTACGTCACATAGAATTCGCTCGTCATGCCGAGTACGTTTTAAATAAAAATCCGAGAAACCCGTTTCGAAAATTTTTACTTAGGCCTAAATCACGATGCTAAGCAAACTCGTAACACCAGGGGTGTTACAATAGCCCCCAACATCCTCTACTGGAGGAGTGGCCCCTAGATCCACCACTGCTCAATCCACGCAGAGACGAGAGAGAGAGGGAGAGGCGGTTGTAGAGAGAGAAACGAGAGATGAGACTGTAGCTCCAAACCCCAAGTGTGTGTATATACATGCCGGCACGTTAATATATTTTTTAAGACGGGCAAATTTTGACCGCCTCCGTATCGATTCGTGAGGCGGTGCCACCTCCGTAAATAAAACGACCGTCTCCAAAAATCCGCAAGTATTTCAGGAGACACCTACATTTTGTGATCGCCTCCGTTAATGAGATGGCCTGTCTCCTAAAAAATAATTTTGTAGTAGTGATAAGTTCTTTGCTTCATCACTAATGTATGTCCTAGGAATCAAGATCCAACCATTTAATACTTTAAGTCATCATTTAGGGTCTAAATGACATGGATAACCTTCGTTTACCATTTAAATATTGTCGAGATAGACTAAACGACTGTTTAGACGAATATCTCTAGAAACTGATAAAGGTGTTTCCATGGTAAAAATAGAAGTGGAGATAGGTGGCGACGGCAGTGAGCAGCCCCGCCTTAGGCACCGTGAATGACCAAAGCCGTAGCTAGCAGGGCAATCACACGGCAAAGCGGCTCTACATGCATACTAGTATGCATTATCTATGAATTATATATTATCTGCTAGTGGATCCAAACCGTGCATAAGTTTCTTCCAAACGGTGTTACTATTATATATACACTTCCTCCCGTCAAGAAAAGGATGCAATTCTAGCTACTATAATACCGAGTAAAAGTATATTAATAAGTTTGATCAAAAGTATGAATATTTATAATACCAAATAAATATTATTGGATTCTTCATTCAATGTATTTTAATGTATACCTATTTGGTGTCATAAGTATTGATACTTCTTTCTATAATCTTGTCACACTTTAGATAATTTGATTTGACTATAAGGGGGAGATAGAGAGAGCATGCACGTTAGAATTGTATTATTTTCAAGATAGAGGTAGTATGACTAGACAGTGGCCCATGAACGGTTAACATATTTTTGATGAAGATGGAGGAATTTGGTGTGAAGCTAGAACATTTTTCTTTGACCCAGAAACAATTTTCTCGTGACCTAAAACATATTTATCCTAAACCTAGAATAAACTTATAATTTGTTCTGATTTTATGTAAATAATCTTGTTCTCCTCCTCTATATATAATTTGTTTATGACTTTTTAAAGCATATGGATAGAATATTTAGCACATGAATCTGAGTATATTTTTTTTGTTTAGAACAGTTTTTCTTTGTGAAAATATAATTTCATATTTTAATTTCTCTTTTTATTTGCAACTTTCGAGGCCCAACTGACTATTTATGCAAGTGTGGGCTACTTGTTTCACGGGTGGCTCATTCACTTGCATATATGGGCCTGCGTGCAGAGCGACTTGGGCCCGAACCCGATAACGCGCTGTAGCCTGGGAGACTGGGACACGGGAACATCCCTGATCGGAAAGCCGGAAACTACGCAGAGCGTGAGCGTCGGCTCCTTCGAGGGAACTGGACCGTGGGCTGTCCTTTTGACCATGCGATACGAAGGCCCAAGACAGATAAAAGAAAAATCAATCCAGGCCTGTAACGAGCTGAATATATAAAAGAAATATTTAGTAGAGAGAGACTGGCTTCTTCCACATCTTCCCCAGCGATATCGTCGACGAAACATATGGGAGTTTAGTGGAATCTAAAACCCATAATCATTAGTGATCCATGGACCTATGAGCAATGTGTCTTAAGTGAACAATATGGTCTAGTTGAATAGCTTGATTAAATTTTCCAGGCTTTGAACTGCCAATGGAGTATCAAACAAAGTATTACTTTCAGCCTTATGATACAGGTTCCAATCCTTGCTCATACCATGAATTTATTCTAAACTGATGCTTTGACTTATTATATAAATATCACAAATGACCACACACCTTTGAGCACTTATCTTGTTGAGGTTGAATTTATCACCTGTATATCTCATCAACATAATTCAAACACTTGGGTTCACATTCCCATGAATGAGTCATGCATTATCAATCAAACATACAAGTTATAGTGGTAGAACATGAACTCAAAAAATTTTAATTTTCAATAAATGTTATAATTTATGTCTAAATGCACTATCTAGATCTAGTTAGGTATGAAATGCATATGCACAACCAATTTTACCTTTGCTTTGGTCGGAGGAGAGGCTAGTCATATATCAGTGCAATCAACTCATGTTGGACAAGTCTAGAATGTTCAATTCATTTTTAGCTTGCAAAACCTTGCTTAATCAAGTGGCTTGGCCAATGTCGGCTAGTCAATCTTTGGTGCCCACGCTCTCAATCTTGATATCCCCTTTTGCTTGATCTCTTATGAAGTGATGGTAGATATCAATGTGCTTTTTTATTGAATGTTGTATTGGTTTGGTGGAAATCTTTATGACACTTTCATTATCACATAGCAATGTCACTTCATCAAATTTGATTCCATAATCGAACAAAGTTGCTCTCATCCATAGCAACTGTGCGCACAACAACTTCCCGCAGATATGTACTCTACCTCGGTCGTTGATAGTGCAATCGAGTTTTGTTTCTTTGAGGACCATGCCACAAGTGATCTTCCAAGTAATTGACACATGCCTGATGTGCTCTTTCTATCCATGTTGCATCCCGCATAATCTGAGTTTAAGTACCCAACTAACTCAAATGTGTTGGGGTACCACAAACCAACACTTAGTGTATGCTTCAAATACCCAATATCCTTTTCACCGTGGTAAAGTGACTCACTTTTGGCGAGGCATGAAATATTGCACACATGCATACACTAAACATCACATCTAATCTTGAAGCGATCAAATAGAGTAGACTTTCAATTATAGACCGATACACTTTTAATTTAATCAATCGGTTCACCACTAGCATCCATATCCAAATGACCATTTTGTGCCCATTGTTATTCTAAACTTCTAATTGGTTTTGCATCCTTCATTCCAAACTTTTTGAGCATGTCCTTAACTCACAAAGGTTCCATTTTTTATTTACTTGATTTGAATACTAAGGAATTAACTCAACTCTCTCCAATTGTAGACATCTCAAACTCTTGAGCCACCATCCTTTCGAACTCCTAACAAAATTATTGATTTGTTGAACCAAAGATAATGTCATCCACGTATGCTTGGTAGTTGGCACGCAAATAAATCCTTTCTAATATTATGAATTAGTTTTTCATCTATGTGTCACATGTGCATTGTTATTTATTCCTTATAGATAATTTTTATTGAATATATATGTGTGTGCCACACCACACCTGCTTGCCCATGACGTGACAATTTTGATCTTACATTTGGCAACTTGTTTGGGAAAATTTGGCCACACTAGTAACAAAGAACGAATAAATTATAAATGGAGGCGAAAAGTAAATATGTTGTCTAATTGCCTACATGGGCCCAGTGGCATGTAACAACACGCAACATGACACGAATATATCCCCATGGCACAAGCCCCCCAATTTTGTGTCCTCCCGCCAAAAAGCCACCATCACATTGATCCTCTCGCCTTAGCGAAACCCTAGGCTTCTCAAAGCTTCACGAGCATCGAGCGTCGGCGTTGGCCACAGGCTTTCGAGAGATCAAGGATGCCTCGTCTGTCGTCTCCATGGTCCGCGCTTGCCTCGTCCACCGCCGCCCGCAAGCTACCCCACCTTCGGCATAGAACGAGCCATGGATCAGATCCTCTCCCCTGCGACTGCATCCCTGGAGAATAGGCTCTTGGCAAGGGCCCTCCTCTATATATGCTGTGATGACTTCCCGTCCAGACAAAGTGATTCGTAATATCAGAGCTCTTAGACCTTGTTTGCGTGGATCCAACTTGGATTGGACATTTTGATGGTTTTTTCGTTAGTATGTAGATTTCGGGCGGAGTCTTGGGATACCTAGGGAGGATCTAGAAGGGGTTGCACAATTTTTATCTAACCCGCTCAATGAGAGGAGGAGCCTCTTGAATTTAGCGGCACTGGTTGATGATGCGGATCTCTATTTCCTCCTAACCAACATCCATATATGGAATTCTCCTGTGAATGAAAATAACAAAGTAATAATCATAAACTAAGAACTTCATTCTTAAACCAATTGTTTCTTGTGAATCTGGGAGTTCCAAGTGAAATTGGGAGGTCTAAATTTCTCGTCATTAAGGGATCTGTACAATCTGAAGTGACAAAACGTCTAAAATTGGTTGGCCTATATATATGTGAAGCTAATTCCTTATCTTGATGTAATAATATACTTGTCCTCACATGTCCAATTACACCTGTTTGGTTTATAACAATTATATAACTGTAGTATGTCCGCAACATCATACTCTAGACTCTACTGGATTATTGATTTGTATATCCTAATACGTTCAGTTTTCTTTGTTGCAGCATGTGTCATTAATTGCTACTCACTAGTTTTTGTGATTATTCACTATTTTCTGCTAATCATATATTGAATAGACGTAGAGGTTGCTATGCATAACCAATCATAAATTTTGGTGGAATACAGAGCCTGAAGCCCTGAACTTGTATTCTAGCAGGCGAAATCAATATCTGAAGGATTCTGTTATCTAGATGCCATAACTATTGGGTTGTAGCCCTTCGCTCGTACCTTCACCAGGGCGAGGTACCTTCATCGGGGTGAATGGAAAGCTAGGGTGCTAATCCCAAACAAAAGAAGTGGAATGAGAGGAAGGGCTAAGGTCCGGGTTATTTGGAGAATGAGGAAAATCCCTTTGCCTTGGACCCGTGAGTTTTATTTATATAGGAGGTAAGAGGAGACAATATTCCTTCCTATCCCTTTGGTTTGCGCCATGCTTGGAGGTCCTCGGACCTACTAGACGTTGGGCCTTTTATTATATGGAAGGGGATTGGCACAACCGCCCTACCCCAACAATAGAGGTGTGATCAGAGGTTGGGTGGGGTAAAGTGGAAAGGGTAGTAGAAGGGAAGGACATGTTATGATCAAGGTTAGTGAAAGCACGGTCTAGGCATGCCAGGATGGGATTTTGGTTGTTGATTTGTCTAGTGTAGCGTTTTCTGACCAAGCTTACTTCATCCAGACCTAAGCCATGTATTGTGTCATTGAAGGCGCTGGCATGGGAGGAGGTTCAAGGTTTCGTTGCTTCTTTCAGCAGCATTCCTAGTGAGATTGAAATCGCCCAATGATAACCCACGGCCCATCAATCAAAGGCTGAAGATCAGCGATATCAGCAAGGAATTGGCGAGAGTCTCGGTGGTCTGAAGGGGCATAAACATTTACGATAGTAAGAAAGTTCTCTGAGATATAGGACCTAAGGGCCACCGTTAGATTATAGCGATGTTTGAGAGTATTGCTCAAGCTGAACATTTTTGGATCCCATGCAGCAAAAATACCGCCGCAAGACGCATTCACAGCAACATAATCAAATTTTAAGGGAAGATTAGGCAGTAGAAAAGCATTAGCTTTGAAGGGGTAGATATCTTGAAGCTTAGATTCTTGTATGCAAACGACTGAAGGAGCAGTAGAGGTAAAAGCGTCATGAACGATAGAGAACTTATCCATGCTCAGTCAAAAAACTCCTCCCCGCGTCTCCGCGTCGCTCGCAAAGGGCGACACGGGTGGAGCACGCCGGCGCCACCGCACCCCTCCCTCCTCGCCGCTGCCAGAGCCCTCTGGCGGTTGCCTGTGAGGTCATGATGAAGGTGGCGGCGGGGTTCTCCCTCTCTTCCCTGTCCGTTTTTTTATGGGCGCACGGCGGCGGCGGCAACAAGCTAGCCACGACGGCAGTGGCGACCCTGTCCACGCTGGAGATGGTAGATCCGGCGCTGCGGAGGGTGGATCCGGCAGCTCCCTTACCAGATCTGCGCTGGTGGGCCTCGTGTCTATGCGGGACACGGTGGCTGCTATTCATGGTGGCCGTGGGCTGCTCGTCGCCCGCCCTTGGCAATTGTTGGGCGGCTCATGGCGGCGTCCATGCTCTTCGCCTTTCCTGTGGTTGGCGAACGAGCGGATGTCATGCCGGCGCTGCACGCCGTCCAGCTGCTCAGCTGCGCTGCGGTGTTACTCTCCTCTACGCACAGTGCTGGAACTGATCTCGCTCTCCTCTATGCACGGCGCCGGTACCGATCTCACATGACAGGCCACGAAGACTGCCAGGGGGATGGCCCTCGTCGCTGTAGTGCCTCGGCTTCGACACTCTCCCGTCCGTGGTGGTGCATCGGTTCGCCGGAGGTGTCTGTGGCTGTAGACGGTGGGGCGTGCACGCGTGGCAGGTCGGCAGCCCTGGCGTGGAGTCACCCCGCTGGTGGGGTGGTGGCCGAGGCTGGTGTGGTTGGCTTTGTGTTGGTTCTCGCTAGCGTGGAACAGCGCTGTCGTGCTCGCTTGGTAGGCGAGACAGCGCCTTGGCCCGTAGGTGGTGGTGCAGCATTACGGTGGCTTTTCCCTGATGTCGATGCGAAGTCCGGCGGTGGCCGGCTGAGGCTCGGCGAAGCTGCTTGGTTGGGTTGCCCCATTCCTTCGTGGAGCATCTCGCGGTGGCCGGTGTTGGCCTGCTGGCAGCAGTCCTCGACGACCGGCACTGCAGTAGGTGGTGCTGCCCCTACAACGCTACTTTGATGCAGCAGCGACTACGGGCCTGCGGCGGCCTATCAAAGTCGTGTCCATGGCCACTGGCCTCGCTTTGCGTGGTCAGTTTGGTGTGGCCACGATGGCTCCTTCAGTTGGTGGGGCTTAGCGGTTACATTGGTGGCAACAACACGACTGCTACCAATCTTGGAGTTTGACGGGTGGTGATGTCTAATGCAAGTGGACATTGATTGTGTCGGATCTCAACATGGACAATCTTCTTGGTGCTGGTGACTGTTGGGTTGGCTGCGGTCTATGTCGACCGGTGCGGCTGTGATGTGCCACGCATGTCTGTGGCTAGCTTAAAGCTACTGCAACAACCAACAGAAGGCGGTTCATTGTGGATGGCGGTCTGGGGCCTGTTCGGCAGGACTTATTTTGGCTCCGGCTGATTTGTTGTGAGAGAAAAACACTGTTTTTTGGCTGGCTGATAAGCTCAAGCGAACAGAGCCCTGGGCGGGACACTCGTTGCTTCCTTTAGAAGCTTCTTGGACAACGATGTGCAGTAGCGGTGGTGACTCCCTTTGGCTTTGGTGTAGGGGAAAGTGGTGGCTTTGTGGTGGCCGGTGTCATGTAGGATAGAGGCGACCCTTGCAGATCGGCGTGGCGGTGATAGGTCAAGCATGCCTGTGACCTCATCGATGCCTCAACGATCTCCTACTGGTGGCGGTTTACTACTATTTGGCACAGCTGTGAAGTGACACATCATGGCAGGATTTTGGTCTAGGGTGTTTGGGGCTTTCGGTCGAAAGCCCTACCTAGGCTTTGGGTGTGGTTGGCAATGGTGATGCCTTTAGCGTCATTCCTTCGTTGTAGGCATTGCAGTGAGGCCTCACACTACTGGAAAGCGGAAATTCCCTGATGGTGCAATTACTATTAGGAAAATAAAAATACCGTCAGGAAAATGTAAATTCAATTTCCCTGACGGTATATCGCCAGGGAATAACAGTCAGGGCTAGCTCGACAGGGAAATATATAAATGTCTGACGGTGCACCGTCGGGAAATTGATCTTGATTTTCCTGTCGGTTCTAAACCGTCAGGCTAATTGTACACTGTCAGGGATAGAGGTTATGTTCTGACGGTCTGTCACCGACAAAAAATCGTACATCACCGATAGGATAATTATTTAACTTGACGGTAAGAAACCAACAGAATAAAAGGGTAGTTATCCTGTCGGTTGAGTAACCATCAAAAAAATTACACTTTCCCTGTCGGTATCGATTTTTTCCCTGTCGACTTACAACAATCAAGAAAATATTTTCCCTATCGGTGTTAAACCATCGAGGAAATTATGACCCACATGGCAATGATATACATCTAATGAATGCAATAGCATTTTCTATACATATCAAAAAACAATATATTTAATATCATTTGCACAGAAAATACACAATTATTTTAAATATAGCTTGAATCCAATAAATATAACATGAATCCAATACATACAAAGATGTCTTGCATCAACATACCAAAATACATAATACATCTAAATATTTGACACCCATCTACCCAAAACAACTTCTCCAAATATTTGGCATCAGCATAACAAGCTCTTGCACAACCATGAGTACGTACTAGCTAAGCATTTACTACCAACAGAGTACTGGACGAAGCAACGGCGGCAACCTCGCCATTGTCGCTGCAACCCCACATCTCCCTGGTATTGATGCTACAGCTTGTCTATCAGTTACCACACTAATAGCAGTCAACAAGTTTACCAATAAACTAAGCAAAATCGCAAAAAACACAATGACATTCAGACAAGTAAAATGAGACATGTTGCATCCATTTTCAGACAATGCATAATGACATTCAGTTTTCAGAAAAAAAAAACATGTAGCACTTTCAGGTTATGTGAACTACAAACTCCTGCTGAAAATTTGTGAATTGCATCATTCAAGTGGGCTGCTACATCTCGCACAGAAATTGCAAACATGTATGTACAGCTACAGGCTATATGTACGAATGATCTGGGTTCTGGGTCATTTTCATCCACTCTCACACACAACTACACAAAATAAACTTACCAAGTCAGTGACATATTTAGCAGCAATGTCCTTCACAAGTACAACAATTTCTGGAAGTGGCTGCAAAATCAAGAACACCACATATAAGCAAATAACAATGTCTTTTATTATCACTTACAATGTAAATTACTAGATTATTGTTTGCATTATATCCTTAATAAAAGAACATAAGAATATATTAAGGAACTAAACAGGAAATTATTCTATCTATATGAACTTCTAATGTTATTAGCCTTAGCAAACACTGACAAATTTCTATCAACATCTTAGTAAAGCTGATATCACTTTAAAGCCATTGTGCATTCACATTTTACTCAGATCATAGAGCAAGATCTCAACCTACATAAATCCTGATCCTGATTTTTTAAGTGATCGATCCATCCTCTATATCTCAATCTGAACAAACCATCCTTAATCTAAAAGTTGCAAGATGAATGATTTTAGGATGTAATGTTGTAGCAGCTAGCCTCTGCACTAATTCATAGTTCTGAACCTAAAATATAGTCCTTGTGTACAAAGAATGAGTTACTGAATCATGCTTACTATGGAAAATAGAAAAGGATGAAATAATCTTGGCCCATTTAGTTAATTACCTTGTGGAGATGATACATGCATTTATTCAATAGGATCTGAAAACCCATGCTGCTCCGCTTCTCCCAATCACGTTGTAGCACTCCTCTCTAGTCCGGTCACAAGCTAGCACTAGATCCTTGCATATGAAAAATCCAAGCTACGCTGCTCCAAATCATCAGCTAGCACTAGGTCAGAGAAGGTATTGAGGAGAGCTAGCACTAGAACAAAGAAGATATTCATATCGAGATACTAGATCCACTCTGGTCCCTAAAAATAAACCTTGTTGGGCATGAGAAGGGAGAGGCAGCACGACGCACCTTTTGCTTGTGCTTCTTGCGGCCGACGCGAGAGGGCGCTGCCAGCGGCTCCTGCTTGCGGCCACCGCGGGAGGGGTGTCGGGGCAGATGCAGGCTTCACCGGCACCAGATCTCCCGAGAGGGGGTGGCCTGGTTCGTGCAGGAGTAGCGGCGCTGCGATGAGAGGAAGGGGCGATGACGAGATCTGGCGTGCAACGTTGGGAAGAGGGGTCGTTGGGGCCGAAGGAACCGAGGAAGCTGCCGCTGCCCTCGATGCAAGGATGGGGAGAAGGGGAAAGGAGGCGCAACAGGGGACATAGATGCTGCTGGAGTACAGGAGGAGACTGAGGGGCACCCCGAGCTCTGCGCCGCCGCCGGAGGTGCCGCGCCATCAGGCGCACCCAGAGTCTCAGAGGGGCCTCGCCCCCGAGAGAGAGAGAGAGAGAGTAGTGCAGCGCGGTGTGGCGCGACTAAGGGAGGGGAGAGGGAAACGAGAGAGGGAGGAAGGGGATATATAGTCTAGGGGTTTTTAGGTGGGCCGATTTGGGCCGAAGGTCTGCATGTGCTGAATTGCTATACAATATAAATGAAATAATACAATTAAACTACATGTGCTATCTAACAATGTCCAAGAATTAGTAGAAAATAAATATATGTAAGAAGGCATGCTCTATTTGAGCTCACATCCTGAAATCGATGGAAAAATTAAGTATTTTGCTGAACATTACTCAAACTACTATTTTGGCAACTCCAATGAAAAAAATTAATAATATCATAAAGTGCTCTAAAAATTCTTAGAATTGGTACGGGGACATAATGTGAGTGTATACGCTTTACATAAAATTTTAAATCATTTTAACAAAGTGGTACTATATGTTGTTCACAAATGGACACATCTCTCATATAGTTTCTTATAACCGAGTGAGAGATGTACCATTTGTGAGCAATGTATGGCACCTCTTTTTAAAAAACATTTGAAATTTTTATTGGAAGATTGTACACCAAAAACATATTGTCATGCAAGTTTGTAGGATTTTCTAACAAAGTTTTAAATTATTACAATTATTTTATGTTAATTTGGAGATAGAAGGATGAATTATCCATAGCAAAACAAATAATTTTTTCATCCATCTCTGGATATGGCCTAGAATGAAACATATGAGCATAAATATAAATTTAGAATATTTTTGGAATCTTATTGGAGGTACCCACTATTCAATTTGGAATTATTTTTTATAAGCGCACAGAAATTTATTTAGACTAAGAAAATATAAAATCGGTTCCAAAAATTTTGAAACTTCAACACAATAGTGTGTATGTAGCCTATTTTATATACAAAGATGTTTGGAGTATGAAAGACATTTTATAATGGTTGTTTCACAAGGTGCTTTCTCTATATGCATGATTAGAAAATAAACATATGCAAAAGAACCAATAAATAATAATTGGAATCCAAACAAATGTTGTTAATTGGTAGATCATGATTTTAGATAGAACTAGGAAAAAGAAACATATCATTTGGAGTTAGCATGAGGGAGAAAGACTAGTTACAAAATTTTACCTCAGATTAAAAGAAGAAAACCTTTTGTTCATGTTCTTGAGTTTCTAGTATTTTCCTGTGTTTTCCCAGAAACCGTCAAGATAATTCCATTTACCTTGACGGTTTATGCTATAACCGTAAAAAAAATACGAAACCGTGAAGGAATTAGAAATTTCCTTGACGGTTATCTAATTACCTTGATGGTTATGTGCACTCATAGGTTAATTATGAATTTCCATAACGGTTATTTAATTTCTCTGTGTGTTTTTTCAGAAACCATCAAGATAATATCAAATTCCCTGTGTGTTTTTTCAGAAACCATCAAGGTAATTATATTTACCCTGACGGTTTATGCAATAACCGTAAAAAAACGCGAAACCGTCAGGGAATTTCAAGTTTCCAGTAGTGTCAGCCCTAAAGGAGTGTGGGTTGAAAAATCTTGGTTCTCCGAAAGGTGTTTGAAGCTGTGGGTGTCGTTCCCCTCCTTGGAGGACTCACTGTGGAAACCTTCTCCCTCCTTTTCCTGCTACAAAGCTTGTTTCTTGTGGCGATTCTTGGTGGTGTTTGGCGGTCGTTGTTTGATGGTTTCGTCTGTGTTGTTTTATTTTGGTGGTGGTTTGTTGTCGCCTTCGTAAGTGTTGATTTTTTATTGTATTTAGCTCTTTCTCTATCAATATACGCTAGACATGCGCTTGTCGTTGGCTTTTCAAAAAAAAGAACTTATCTGGGTCGCCTAAGCCTAGAACATTCCAAGATAACACAGAAAAAGTTCATGAGTTGCTAAACATTTAGAAATAAAGGACACCCGGGGGTTGCAACACCATACACCAAGCAAGCCCCGAACAACTACTAACTGAAAACTTGAACACAACAAGGACCACGAACTGACTGACAATGACTAGAATCACCAACGACCAACACTCAGCACTTACCCAGCCAAAGGTCCAGGGAAGAGTGACACACTACAGGTGATACATAACGAAACAAAAACCTGGATACAGACACATTTTCAGACAGAACAAACACCACCCTTGTCCTGCCGGAGTGAAACAACAACAGCCTCCCATCATTCAGCCACATCAGTCACCACACCAATGGAGCCTGGAGAACGACAGCTCATCCCTACTGCCCATACAATCTTGTAGAGATCAGACACTCCCACCAGCAGCTTGCTACGCGAGAGAATGTCACGCTTGTTGATTTGCTTCTTCAGAGAATTGAGGAGTGCCTTGCGGCGCACTGGTTTGACTGAAAAAGTGCCAGATTTGGAACAAAGTGATTCTGTTGATTAAGGAATGCATTGGATGGGATGAAAAAGAGGTGAGACCGAGTTAGTACACAATTATGCAGTTCTATTGATTGTGCGGTTGTAACCTGACTGATGTAGACAGTTTTCGAGTTAATTTCATATGGCTATAGCAGGTAGAATAAGTAACATATCAGACCAGAGTTCTAGGTTGCTGTCCCTTAGAGATTAATTCTTCTGTAGCACATGTATCTTTGCCTGAAGAAGATCCAAGAGATAAAAACAACGTTTTTATTTCTTCTACTGGAGGAGCACCGACCTGTACTAGAGAGGCGCTGTGATTAGGTGCCTGTTCTTAAGCATCAAAAGGTACAGATCACAACTGGCTACTGAAAGGAGCCGCTTAATTTAATTTAATTTGCTAAGCTGAGATACAGCACAGCTGGCTAAACTGGCCCATTCGAGCCATGATAGCAAATAGAATTGGCTCATACGGCTGGTTAGTGGAGAAGCTTTGTTAGCTATTGAGTTGGAACATGCTACTATTGCCTACTGAAAGGGCCACACTATGGTCATCTAACATTGTCGTTAGCTTTTCCTTCACCAGTGGATTCTTGCCACTAAGAGCCATCTACCAATTCATCTATCCGGCGAGTAAGAGAATGTCGTTGTTGGTGCGAGATTGCTACCTATTTTGAAATAAAGCGCCCGGATGTCCGGCTGCAGGACTCATACACCAAGCAAGCCCCGAACAACTACTAACTCCCATGTCCCTTGCACCCAACATCCTATCCCACGCCCTGACTGACAATCGACCATCACCGCATCCAACGCACCAACACTCAGCACTTACTCCAACGCCAATGTCCAGGCGAGTTGGAGGAAGACAATGGGAGGTGGTACAGGAAAGGTGAGGCCCTAAAACCTGGATACAGACACATTTTCAGACAGAACAAACATGTGCAACACCCGTCTATTTTTGAAACATCAACAACGGCATGCAATATTTGCAACATACATCAAGAAGATGAAATATTTAAAACATGCGCTCAAACACATGCAAAAACACCCATAAAGCTATTGTAAAACATCAGAACATCTAGGTAAAACACTTGCAATATACATGTCAAATATATGCAACATCCAAATAAACACATTTGTAACATTTCTAGAAAACATATAAAACATTAGTAAGGAGTGCCTTGCAACATACTGGTTTGACTATTGCAACATATGCAAGATCTCGATCTACTTTTGCAACATCCATGTGAAACAAGGAATGCATACCTGGAAACATTTGAAACACTTGAAACATAAGGTTTGTACACATATGTTTTTCACCCTGATTGTGCAGTTGTAACCTGACTGATGTAGACAGTTTTCGAGTTAATTTCATATGGCTATGCAGGTGGCGTAGCCTAACATATCAGACCAGCCCGCTAGGTTGCTGTCCCTTAGAGATTAATTCTTCTGTAGCACATGTATCTTTGCCTGAAGAAGATCCAAGGGATGGGGTGCAACGTTTTGATGGCTACTGGAGGCAGCACCAGGCCTGTACCATCTGCGATTAGGTGGCGTTTCTTAAGCATCAAAAGGTGGCAGGAGTGGGGCTACGAGAAAGGTGGGGAGATTTAATTTTTTAATTTAATTCCCGGACGGTTTGATGAGCTGAGATGTGAGCATTAGTCTAAGATCCAAACGTGCACATCTAAAATTCTAAATGGTGGTTAATTTTGTAACTCTTTTTTTTTTAGGGGCAAAACTCTAACGTCTATTCTTTGGATAAGTGTTTTTACTTACTAATGAAAAAACGAATAAATAGCATGAATCTTCCATAAATGTAGGCCTTTTGCCATAAGGATCAATTCCCAATTCCTTATTCTCGAATCAAGAGACCATTCCATTGTTAGGAGGGATTGCTTACCTATTTTGAAGCTAGCCCGGATGTCCGGCCCCGGCCTCGCCTCTCTCTTCCCCACATCGGCTCCCCATCCATCCACTACGCTCCTGATCGCATCCTCATCCATCAGTCGGATCACCTCCCATTTTCTCCATCCCCTCTCGCCATCACCGAACTTTGATCCCTTGAGGCGGTCACTTCTTGCGACTAAAGAGCAATCTGCCAAGGCGAGATGGATGAAAGGTCCTAATGGCTAGAGGGGGAGAAGAATAGCCTAATAAAAGTTAGTGTGCTCTCAAATGCTAACTAAAGAGCCACATAACCAAACTAACAAGCTCTCACAACTAGCTACACCAAAGAATATTTGACAACTAGTTTGAAGAAGATGTAAAGAGAGTAACAAGATGGTTATACACATGCCAAACACGAGAAAACCCATGAAATCAATAACAAGAATGAATAACATCTAGGTAAAACACTTGCAATCACCTCGTCAATCAAATGATGAACATAATGATTTTTTATCGAGGTTCACTTGCTTGCCGATAAAACTAGTCCTAACAAAGGCGATTCACTCACTTGGAGGTTCCATTGCAACATTGGCAAGATCTCATCTACTTTTGCACCCTCAATAGGATGCCGCACAACCAACACAAGATGAGGATCACACAAGCCACGATCAATTTACTAGAGTACCTTTTGGCTCTCCGCCGGGAAAAAGGTCAAGAACCCTCACAATCACCATGATCGGAGCCAGAGACAATCACCACTCTCAGCTCGATGATCCTTGCTGCTCCAAGCCATCTAGGTGGCGGCAACCATCAAGAGTAACAAGTGAATCCCACAGCGAAACACGAATACCAAGTGCCTCTAGATGCAATTACTCAAGCAATGCACTTGGATTTACTCCCAATCTCACAATAATGATGAATCAATGATGGAGATGAGTGGGAGGGCTTTGGCTAAGCTCACAAGGTTGCTATTTATTCAATGCAAAAGGCCAAGAGTGTGAGCATTAGTCTAAGATCATGGGGCTTAAATAGAATCCCTCAATAATAGAGCCGTTTTGTAACCCTTTCCTTTTAAGGGGCAAAACTCTAACGTCCAACTCTTCAATCCGTGTTTTACTTACTAATGAAAAAATGAATAAATAGCATGAATCTTCCATACATGCCAGGCCTTTTCTCAAATCACTGTTCATCCGATCTCAACGGGACCATGAAGTGACTAGGAGGGCATGCAGATAAGTGACCGGATGCTTGACCCTCGCCCTCGCCGTCTTCTTCCCCATAAGCATCCAGAGCCGATATTTCACGACCGGACGCATCTCGATCGCCCTTGATCGGATCACCTCTCGCGTTCTCCATCCATCACTCGATCTCTGTGCTACCACGAACATGATCCCCTTGAAACATAGCCAACGCTTCTTGCGACTAAAGAGCAATCTGCCAAACGTCCGGCATGATTGGTCCGAATGGCTAGAGGGGGTGAATAGCCCTAATAAAATTTCTACAACAACACTTTTGAAAGGTCCGTAGTGGTTTTTATTGAGTGACAACAAGTGTGGACTAATTACTGTTTATGCAAGATACACCTACCATTAGTCCATAGGTACAGATGTGAGCAACATATGCCATGAAGGTGAAAATGGCTTGGAAATGTTGTAAAGCTCTCAAAGTGATGATGAAGGAGCACATTGCCAAATGAGACATGACATTGAGTCATGTGATCAAGGTGGAAAGATCATGATATGACTTGGCTTGATGGAATATGTAAAAGAGTGAAGGGCAAGTTGGAGGCTTTGGAGCGATGGACCGCGGAAGGAGCCAATCAATCACAAGAAGAATAAGCATGAAGACCAATCACCTGGAAAAGGCAAATGATGAAAACAATGAAGTTTTATCGATGTTCCAATATGATCATGTGATGATATCCTCGTTGTGGATCATATCATTGTTGATCATGTTGGTGCATGTGTTCACATCGACATTGAAGGAGATGGAATGAAATGCAAAAGGAGGAAAGGTATAACCTTGAGCATTTCATTTCACCGGCTTTTGGCTGTAGAGAAGTTGATGACCGGTTCATAGATGGCCCCACACTATCAAGATGGGCAAACTTATTTGCATATCGACCATCTAGTGTAACTCTCAGTGATCTAACTTCGCTCGTCACTACTCATTGAGTGGCGTGGCAAGTTGAGTGGCTAATCCTTTGAAAATGATTGTGAAAATGCTAACACACATACACATGGTGGTGTACACTTGATGGTGTTGGCAATTTACAAAGGAGATGAAATTGGAGTTGATGTGGATCAACTCGGTGATGAAATCAATGATGGAGAAAGGTCCCAGAGAGGGCTTTGGACTAAGCTCATGCAAAGGCTGGATGTTTATTCAAACGGCCAAGAGAGTGAGCATGAACAGACCATGGCGCTGGGGCTTCTTGATAGAAGCCCCATGAAATGAGCCGTTATGCTGCATGCTCGCACAACTCGGTGACGACGGACGCACGCAGGCTAGAGAAGGACCGGACATCGGACCTCTCTGCGTCCGATCACGACCGACCGGACGTGTCCCCTCTCTTTAAATGCAACATCCGATCAACAGATGACCGTTGAGATCGAGCGATGTTGTAGATTAAGTGCACGAGACACGTGGCGTGCATTGCATGACTGGACGCTGAGGTCCAGCGTTTGATCGATCTGACCGGAGCGTCCGGTCGTCCCAAATTTTGCCCAGTGAAGGGGTAACGGCTAGTTTAGCCCATGGGGCTATAAATAGAAGAGGCCTCGGCCTTGGGCCAGTAGCTGAGCACACTAGAGCCTTGGTGGCTTATGTGGTAGTGCTTAGGAGCCCTCCATCTCACATATGCTTGATAGTGATCATCCGATTGTGTGAGAGAGCGATTCTAGTGCGATTGCATCGTGAGGTTACATCAAGTGGCACTAGGTGATCATGTGAGAGCCATAGGTGGTTAGTACTCTTGGAGGTTGCCACCTCCTAGATGCCTTGAAGGTGGTCTCCGCTTGGAAATATTGCAAAGCTCACTCAAGAAGATGATGTGAGGGGCATTGTGCTCGTCCCATGGATACCGTGAAGAGCAACTCTAGTAAAGCATGTCATTGAGCTATCCTCACTTTTGGGGTAGGTTCTTGTGGTGCCCGACGTGCGGGCATGGTGGGTGATGCCAATTAGCTGCCGAACCACCAAGTGAGCGGTCGACACAAGGGGACTAGCGTGTTGGCAAACACGTGAACCTCGGGAAAAAATCACCGTGTCAACCTTGTTCTTCCGGTTGGTTTGCATCCTCAAGTGAAGCTTGTAATTACTTTCATGAACATTGTGCTTGTGATCACTCTTGTGATTTAGTTAGCTTGTATAGCTCACTAGTTACCTTCTTGCTTGTGTAGCATGTGTTGCAGCTCCATTGAATGGTTAATTTGGTTTGTGTAACCTTGTTAGTCACATTGCTTAACCTGTGTATAAGTCATTTGCGCTCTCTAATTTGACATTGGTTGCCTTGTTATTGAGCAGTGCTAGTGAGCTTAGTTGGCTTTGTGCTTTTGCTTACTAGCATGTGTAGGAGCTCCCTCATTGCTTAAAGTACTAGTGGTATAGGTTTGTGTGGCCTTGCTCCTAGAATTGGATAAGTGAGTTCTAGTTAGCCCGGCACCTTTGTTGATTAATTAGGATCTTTACAAGGTGCTAGAGAACTTAAATAGAGGGGTGTAGTCTTGGCTAGACCGATAGTTTTAATTCCGCATTTGTTTTGGTTAGCCGACGTAATTAAGTTTTAGAAATGACTATTCACCCCTCCTCTAGTCGTCATCTCGACCTTACAAGTGGTATCAGAGCTAGGTCTCTCATTTGTGGTCGTCACCGGCCCGAGAGGATGGCGTCTAATGGGCTAGATGTTTGTGAGACACACATTTTTTATGGCACAAACTTTGCACTTTGAAAAAATCACATGCTTGATCATTTTTGTGCAAAGGGACCTAAGTTTTGGTGGATTGTCACTAGTGGTCTCACTCATGTCTTGGATCATAGAAATCTCACCAAAGCTCAAAGAGTTCTCTATGAACTTGATGCACATGCTTGTTGTTTTCTAATGGATGCGTTGAGTTTTGATTTGATGAAACAAGTAAACATCACGGGAACCGCTTGTGAGATATGGGAGTCCATCAAGGGCACCTTCGGTGATTTCTCCACATGGGATGATGGCAAATTCAAGGAGGATGAGCCTAAGAAGGAGGCGCATGAGTGTGTCGAGCATGATCACAATTTGGTGATTGTAAATGATTGCTCCACCTCATGGTCAAGTGATGATGATCGATTCACTACAAGTTCACTTGACAAGGTTGATGATGATGCCACAAGTGTTGCACATGAAGATTCTACCTCAAGCACACTTGGTGGTGATCTTGACGATGTTGGTTCATGCTCAAGCCATAATGATGATGCTACTACAAGCTCTCACACTACACCACATTGTTTCATGTCATAAGGTGACACCAAGGTATCAAATAATAATGTGGTTGATCATGTTGATTCATATGATGAGCTTGTTAGTAGACTTGCTAGCATGACCGTGTCTTTAGAAAATGAGAAAGCTAAAACAATGAAATTAGAAAATAAAAACTCATTTATAAAGAACTCTTGTGAAGAACATAAGAAATTACTTGATGCTTTTAAATCTTCACATGATGAGCTAAAATTGAATCATGAGACACTACTTGCATCTCACAAAGAATTATTAGAACAACATGCTTCTCTCATTAAAGTGTTTACAAAGAAACTTAAAAATAATGAGAGCTCATCACATGGATCAAATGATAAATTGCAAAATGTTGCTAACCTAACCCTTGTGATGTAGACAAGAAGCATGTATCCACCTCTTGTGATGATTTATTGGATATGCCATGCTCATCATAATTAGATGCTTGTTCTACTTCTATGTCTTGTGAAACTAACCTTTTGAAGGAGAACAATGAACTCAATGAACAAGTGAAGAAATTGAGCAACAAGTTAGAGAGGTGTTACAACTCTCAAGTCACCTTTGACCATATGTTGAAGACTCAAAGAAACTTTGGTGACAAGAGTGGCGTCGGTTCAAGACTAGCAAAGTCAATCATCAAGAAAGCCACAATGACATAAGTGGCATTGGCTTCAACAAGAGCAAGATCAAGGGTAAAAGATGGGGCAAGAGAAGATATGAAAGAGAGATGAAGAAGCAACAACAAGAGAAGCTCTCTCATTTCATGTGCTTCAAGTGCCATGAAGTGGGACATCTTACAAATGGTTGCCCCAATGAAGAAAAGCTTAAGTTGAAGAAAGAAGAAGAGAGGCTAAGGCATGTTAAGTGCTTCAAGTGCCGCACTTGGGGTCATCTTACCTCAATGTGCCCAACCAAGCAATTGGTGAAGCAACTAGAAGAGCCTCAACCAAAGAAACAAGTTGAGCAAGAGAAGACACCCCAAGAGTAAATCAAGATCAACCATGAAGATGGTGGTAATTTGATGATAAAGAAGAAGAAAACAAGAAGAGGTGGAAAGGCAAAGCATCCAATGCAAACTCAAGATGCCAAGATGATGAGCAAGAATGAAGATGAGAAGAAAGTCTATGCTCACATCAAGTGCTTCAAGTGTGGAAGTATAGGACACTTTGCCTCTAAGTGTCCTACCAAGCTTGAGAAGAAGGCTCAAGCAATCCATGAGAGGCAAGACAATGAGAAGCACCACATGAGCAAGGAAGACAAGGTTCAATCAAAGAGAAAGTGCTACTCATGCCGGGAAAGGGAGACACATGGCACATTCATGTCCCCTAGGTAACACTCCTGAGCCTATTTCAATTGATGATGATTCTATACTTAGGAAGGATGGCAAAGGTACTTCATTGGTTGTAATTGCAAAATATCCCACTACTCATTCTAAGGCTATGCCTAAGTATGTTGCTCCTAACTTGAGAGGACCCAAACTTGTTTGGGTACCATCAAAAAGTGGATGATTGATTGTAGGTACCATCGAGCATTGAAGACTTGATTCAATTGATTTCATATTGATCATCATATGTTGAGTCAATATATGAAGCCTAGTGCACATCCAAACCCAATGCCAAGTAAAAATTGAGTGAAGTCCAAGTGCTATGAACATTCGAATGTCATATTCAAGTTGTTGGTGATTCATTGGATATATTTGATGGTTTACAAATAATTGAGTTGAAGCTTGCAAGTTGGATGATCATGAGCTAACCAAGGTATATATCTTATTGATCATTTCATTTGGGTGCATATGAGTTGATTGAATTGGACAAATATACAAAGTTGCTTGCTATAAGTTAATTGAATGGATAATTGATTAGTAATCAAGTTTGGATTGATTTGTATTGGATAAATTCATGAGATGACTTTTAGTAAGTGGTTTGAATGGATATATGTCTTATCGAAGTATTCAAATAAGTTAGTTTCAAGTTTGATTCATATTTGATGAAGTATAGCTCATGTGATTGAAATCTGTCCTATATTGCAAAATCTGAGCTAGCTGTGATCTTAGCCATGTTTGAGTGATCAAAACTTATTGTATTGGCATGAAAATTGGTGTACATGCTCTAGACTTATGGTATGAGATGCTGTAGAAATTTCATGAAAATTGGATAAGAAATGCTTCGGTTTTGGAGTGGTTCTTGTCAGCTATAGTGCAACAGTTTTCAGCATGTAGCAGTGGTGGAAGAATTGAAATCTGGTAGCAATTTAGAAGTCAAATGAATCTCAAATTTTTACAGCTACTATATAACTTAGTAATGCACACCTCCACCAAATTTTGAGATATTTGGATTTGTACTTTGGGAAATATGCTTATTCCTTTGAAGGGTACAAAATCTGTTACAAAAGTGACAAATGTTGGATTGATCTAGGGTCACTTTGATTGAAAGGTCCTCAAGTTGGAAACATGTTTACAAGCGATTGAGGTACCTAAGTTTGATTTTGAGATGATCTAGAAGCATGACAAGCAAAGAGTACAAGGCTATTTGATTGTGGAGTGTATTTTGCACACTTTCGGTACTCAAATTGGAAGATCAAGATCAAACTCAAAATGAAGTTGAAGTTTAAGTTCTAGTGACTATTGGAAATCATTTGGTAGAAAGAAATGGACTTAAACAAGTAGAAACAAAAGGACTTAAAGAAGGAATCAGGATTACTCATCAAGTTAAGTCCATCACTTGGATCAATCAATCAAGCTATTTCAAGTGAGTATCAAGAATGGTTCTTTGGAAAGAGGTCACTTCTCCCTAGTGTAGGGGCTTGCCGCCTATGTATAGGTAAACCAAGTATGGTACTTGGAAGGCTAATATGGAAGTGGTGATCCAAGAAATATTTGAGATGCTTAGTTGAAGAAATCAAAAGAGTTGATCAAGAAAAGCAAGCAACACCCAAAAGAGAGCTAGTCATGATATTTCAAGTGATACTCCAAATAATTCTCTCATGCAAGCAAAGATCAAAAGATGAAGCAAGCCAACCACAACAAGAAAGTGCACTTGATCATAAGTGGTATTCATTTCATATGGGTGAAGAATGGAATTCAAAATGGTATCTATTGGTCTTCACCAAGCCTATAATTGGACTTCACATTGCTATTGGAGTAATGAATTGGAATCTATGTGACTATCCTCTACTCCAACATAGCAAATGTATCATTATAATGTGCATGATCATTTCATCCCTTACTAGTATGCGGTTAGTGCATATAGTACATGCCTTATAGGATCATGCATAACAAATGAAATGTTTAAATTCATAGCCTACAAGATACATTGCTATTGCTTGAATGATTACTTGATATAGTGGTTAATATATGAATTTGTTCATGAGCTAGTGAACCCAAGTACTTGATTTAATTTGGATTGCTAATAAGATACAAGTACAACATTGGCAAGATAACCCTTGCAAGTGGTGTGAAGAAGCTTGCCATTGGTTCAAACCAGACTTGGAAGCTTAGGCAAATTAATTTAGTTCAAGTCAATCATAGAAGCTCATGATAGTGATAAGAGTACAAGCACAAGACAACAATGCAAATGGATATCTAGTTTGTTTGTTTCAAATGGTATCTAGACTCAAGTATTTCATCAAGAATCTATAAGTGATGTCTAGATCAACTCACAAGTGATATCCTATAAGTGGTACTCATGAAGATAGCAAATATTCAAGAAATGGTTTTTATTGATAAATTCAACAAGTGGTTCCATACTAGAAAATTCTTTCAAGTGATATCACATTTATACGTGGTATCAATCATGCAAGACGATGGTTCCACAAGTGATCCTCAACTTTAAGTGATCATCAAATGAAGAATGCATCTCTCACCTACAAGAGCTCAAGTGTATCAAATGGATGACCCATGCTATCACATAGGGGAGGTGTCACACAAATTGATATCAAGATCAAAGATCCTATGTGTGGTATCTCAAGAAGCCCTACACAAGATACATGTGGTACAAGTTATAAGTGGTATCTTCAAGTAGTGTCATTCCAATAATCAAGTAATGTCCATAAAAACGCAAGATTCAAGCCTCAACCATCTACCCCAAATGCATACCTTTGTATCAATGAGAAGCACACCTTTTATGGAAATTGATGACAAAGGGGGAGAGATTGTACAAAGATATGAAAGCCTTGAGATTAAAATTGTACAAGAGAGATAAGATAAGATATGAAAGCTTTGGGAGAGATTGAGATAAAGAAGTAGAGGTTGGACATGGACATGGACAAAGAGGGAGCAACATTAAAAAAAGAGATGGATCAAAATTCTTGGACAAGAGAAACACACAAATAGGGGGAGCAAGCTCATGAACTTTGATTGATTGCATTTGATATGTGCATATTCATGTGCCTACTTGCATTGCATAAGTTCTTAAATTCAATATGTATGCTTGTGTGATGTATGCTAGTTTTAAAATTTGATTGATGAAATGAAAACTAGCATGCATAGGATGATAGCTAGACACTTGGTATATTTTTTCAAGTAATGCTAGTACCTTGCTTTTAAATGTTGATCTCACAAGGTATATAGTGCTTTTTATTTCCAAGTGTTATCTAGCTAACCATGGTGCTAAGGATAAACTTAAAGGTGCAACTCCGATTGGTATCATGCTTCAAAGGTTTACTCTATACACCTTAGCATCATTTAGTAGTAATTACTCTCCCATAATTTCAAACTATGCATATGTGCGAGTGTCAAATCAAACATTCTAGCACATATGTAGGGGGAGCAAATACTACCATTTCGGGTTTGTGGTACTTGTCCAAAATCATTTACACATGGTAAAATTGCTTGGGCAAGCAACATGAATCTAAAAGAGCTTAATTTTCATATCTTTGTAGAGTTGTCATCAATTACCAAAAAGGGGGAGATTGAAAGGTCCTTGTGTGGTTTTGGTAATTGAGTGACAACCTAGGTGGACTAATTGTGTTTATGTGAGATACACAGGTGATTAGTCCACAGGTACATGTGTGTGAGCAACATATGCCATAAAGGTAAAAATGGCTTGGAAATGTTGCAAAGCTCACACAAGTGATGATGAAGGAGCTCATTGCAAATGAGACATGACATTGAGTCATGTGATCAAGGTGGAGAAGATCAAGATATGACTTGGCTTGATGGACCGGTTGCAAGCGTGAAGGGAAAGTTAGAGGCTTTGGAGCAATGGACCGCGTGGCGGTGAAGCTTAAGCAAGACTTGGCGCCAATGGACGAAGGCAATGGTGAAAGTAAGTGAAGTCAAGATCGATGAACCAATATGATCACGTGATGATATGAAGTGGATCATATCATTGTTGATCATGTTGGTGCATGTGTTGCATCGACATTGAAGGAGATGGAATGAAATGCGCAAGGTAAAGGTATAACCTAGGGCATTTCATTTCACCGGTCATTGGTGTGTAGAGAAGTTGATGACCGGGTTTAGAATAGATGGCCGTACTATCAAGAGGGGCAAACTTGTTTGCATATCGATCATCTAGTGACACTCAAGTGATCTAACTTTGCATCGTCACTAGGATTGAGTGGCGTGGTAAGGTGAGTGGCTAATCCTTTGGAAAATGAATGTGAAAATACTAACACGCATACACATGGTGGTGTACACTTGATGGTGTTGGCACATTTACAAATGAGATGAAATTGGAGTTAATGTGGATCAACTCGGTGATGAAACGAAGGTGAGAAAGGTCTCACAGAGTAGACCGGACTCTAGTCACGCAGTGACCGGACACTGGGTTCCAGCGTCCGGTCAGTGGTGGCAGACAGCATGTTGGCATCGGTCTTCGACCGGACACTGGCGCTGAAAGTGAACGGATGCTGGCTGTGTGCATCCGGTCAGGCTGACGTACGGTGATGCAGAAGCTGGAGAAGGACCGTATACTGGTGTTGCGTCCGATCACTACAGACCGGAAGCGTCCGGTCATGTCTAGTACCTTACTGGAAACGACCGGACGCTAAGAGTCCTGTGTCCGGTCAGTGTTAGCTGCAGCGTCCGGTCAATAGATGACCATTGAGATTAGGCATACAGTATTTGAAGTAGGGGACACGTGACGTGCATCGCACGACCGGACGCTGAGGTCCAGCGTCCGGTCGATCTGACCAGAGCGTCCGGTTGTCCTGAATTTTGCCTAGTGAAGGGGTAACGGCTAGTTTAGCCCATGTGGCTATAAATAGAAGGGGGTCTCGGCCTTGGGCCAGTAGCTGTGCACACTAGAGCCTTGGTGGCCTGTGTGGTAGTGCTTGGGAGCCCTGCATCTCACATATGCTTGATAGTGATCATCCGATTGTGTGAGAGAGCGATTCTAGTGTGATTGCATCGTGAGGTTGCATCAAGTGGCACTAGGTGATCGAGTTGCAAGCCGGTGGTGCTTGTTACTCTTGGAGGTTGCCACTTCCTAGACGGCTTGGTGGTGGTCTCTGTTGAAGCCCGCAAGAAGCTTTGTGCGGTGCTCCGGAGAAGAGCTTTGTGAGGGGCATTGTGCTCGCCCTGCGAAAGCCACGAAGAGCAACTCTAGTAAAGCGTGTCATTGACCTACCCTCACTTTTAGGGTAGGTTCTTGCGGTGCCCGACGTGCGGGTTTGGCGGGTGATATCAATTAGCCGCCGAACCAAGTGAGCGGTCGACACAACGGAGACTAGCGTGTTGGCAAGCACGTGAACCTCGGGAGAAAAATCACCGTGTCAACCTTGTTCTTCCCGTTGGTTTGCATCCTCGTTATAGCTTGTAATTACTATCATATACATTGTGCTTGTGTAGTTGCTCTTGTATTTAGTTAGCGTGTGTAGCTCGCTAGTTACCTTCTTGCTTGTGTAGCATAGAAGTAGCTCCCTTGCGTGGCTAATTTGGTTTGTATAACCTTGTTAGTCACATTGCTTAGTTTGTGTAGCTAAGTATTTGCACTCTCTAATTTGGTATTGGTTGCCTTGTTATTGAGCATTGCTAGTGAGCTTAGTTGTCTTTGTGCTTTTGCTTACTAGCATGTGTAGGAACTTCCTCATTGCTTAAAGTACTAGTGGTATAGGTTTATGTTGCCTTGCTCCTAGAATTGGATAAGTGAGTTCTAGTTAGCCCAACACATTTGTTGATTAATTAAGATCTTTACAAGATGATAGAGAACTTAAATAGAGGGGGTGTAGTCTTGGCTAGACCGATAGTTTTAATTTCACATTTGTTTTGGTTAGCCGACGCGATTAAGTTTTAGAAACGACTATTCACCCCCCTCTAGTCGCCATCTCGACCTACACGGTCCCTCTGAGACCAGCGTCCGATCACTTTGTGACCAGCGTGACTATCTCTTTTTCACCTCTATCTTCTTCATCCTTGCTCAAATGTGCCAACCACCAAGTGTATCACCTTATGCACATGTTTTGGTATATTTTCACAAACATTTTTAAGGGTGTTAGCATTCCACTAGATCCTAAATGCATATGCAATGAGTTAGAGCATCTAGTGGCACTTTGATAACCGCATTTCAATACGAGTTTCACCCCTCTTAATAGTACGGCTATCAAACCTAAATGTGATCTGTCAAGGGCCTTATGATCTAGGGTAGGCGGCCCTCGACTACGAAGTTCGTAATCTCCGGCCGTGATCTTCCGATGCGGAGGTTATTCCCCTCACTGCCGATCGGGCTTGAGAGTGAGAGGTAGGAGAGCAGGTAATTGATCTTGCTTAAACCAATCTTTCGGTTTACAGAGAATATATAGCCATCGGCTCTAACCAACGGAGGAAACAAACTCCTCAATTCAAGGAACTAATCAAAGATAGCAAATAATATCTTAACAACTAAAAGATAGCTTTCCAACTTCAGCCACTTGCGCTGATCGCTTCCTCCTCGGTTGCATGCACCGTGCCCGCGACCACCGCGCGTTCGGCGTCCATGCGTGCGCCCGCACGTTCGGCTGCCCGGCGCACGTCTCTGGCTCGTCGTCTCCTGGTGTAGGTCTTCCCCCACATGACATCTCCCCTCCCCCTCGAGACTCAGCTCGTCCTCGAGCTAAAGGGCAGGGTACTTGGCACGGAGAACGTCGATGTCCTCCCAAGTTGCCGAAGCCGGAGACTCGCCCTTCCACTGAACAAGTGCCTGGCGCACGCCTCGCGCCAAACGAAATCGAACAGCACGTTCCGGTTCCGGGGCGATGGCGCCGTGATGGAGAGGAGGCAGCGCCGGTGGTGCACCTGGTGGCGGCCCGTGGAACATCTTGAGCAGGCCAATGTGGAACACGTCATGGAGACGAGCGCCGGCTGGTAGCTCCAGACGGACGGCCACGTCGTTGATGAGCTCGGTGACGCGGTACGGCCCATAGAAGCGGGGCTTCAGCTTGCCTGTGCCGGACTGAGGGAGCGACGCGGCGGGCCGCTGGCGCAGACGGAGGAGCGCCCAATCGCCCACCTGGTAGGCAACGTGGCGGTGGTGCCTGTCATAGTGCAGCTTCTGGACCGCCTGAGCTTGCTCGAGCCGGTAGCGGATGTCGGAGAGGAACTCAGCCCGCTCCTCCATGCTCTTAGCGACCGCGGCGACCCGCGTGTCCCCTGGTTCGTAGGAGCGGATGGAGGGTGGATCCCTGCCATAGACGACCCGGAACGGGGTGTCCCGAAGTGATGACTGGTACGCCGTGTTGAAGATGAACTCCGCCCATGGGAGCCAGCGCAGCCATTGCCGTGGACGGTCCCCTGTCAAGCAACGCAAGTACATAATAATCACCCGGTTAGCCGCCTCGGACTGCCCATCCGACTGCGGGTGGAATGCCGTTGTCATGTGCAGCTTGGTGCCCATCAACCGCATGAGTTCGCGCCAAAATGTCGAGGTGAAAATGGGGTCGCGGTCCGACACCATGGACTGCGGAACGCCATGGAGACGAACGATCTCGGCGAAGAAGGCTTGCGCGACGGACTCGGCGGAGTACGGGTGCGCCAGCGGGATGAAGTGGCAGTATTTGCTGAACCTGTCCACCACCGTCAGGATGACGGACTTGCCGCTCACTCGTGGCAGCGCCTCGACGAAATCTAGAGCGATGTCGGTCCAGACGCCCTGGGGCACCGGCAGGGGCAGCAGGAGGCCGGCCGGGCTCAAGTGCTCGGACTTGTAACGTTGGCACACCATGCAGGAGCGTACCCAATCCTGGACGAGCTGCTTCATGTTGGGGATGTGGAAGTCGCGCGGGCCCGGCGGCGAAGAGTGTTGGACGCCTCGTGGCCGTCCCCATGTGTAGCCTCGATGATCTCCCGCTAAAGGGCGATGCTTGGGAATGTACAGCCGCTGTTGTTGTACTGCAGAAGTCATCGACGAGCGCCAGGGCCCGCGGCGCGCGCCGGGCGGTGACCTCGGCGCGAGGGCGATGGCGCCCTCCTAAGCGCCGCGTCAAGCAGCTTGCCGATGAAGTCAAAGCGAGGCGCAGATAGTGCCAAGATGGCGGCCTCCTCCGTGTCGCGCCGTGACAGGGCGTCCGCAATAAAGATTCGCAGCCCCGCTTGTATTCCACGGCGAAGTCGAACCCCAAAGCTTGCCCACCCAATGATGCCGAGGATGGTGGCGAAGGCGCTGGTCCAAAGCAGTACTTGAGGGAGTAGTGGTCGGTCTTGACGACGAAGCGCCGGCCCCAGAGGTACGGCCGCCAGTGACGGACGGCGTGCACCAGGCCGATCAGCTCTCTTTCGTAGGCAGCGAGGGCACGATGACGCGGCGCGACGGGCCGGCTGAAGAACGCCACGGGGTGGCCGTCCTGGACCAGCACAGCGCCGAACCCGTGGGTGGACGCGTCGCACTCGACGGTGAACGGCGAGGTGAAGTCCGGCATGGCGAGGACGGGCGCCGATGTCACTGCTGCCTTAAGGGCGTCGAAGGCAGCGGCGGTGTCCGCGGTCCAGGAGAACCCGTCTTTCTTGGTGAGGGCCGTCAGCGGGGCGGCGATGATGCCGTAGTTGTGGACGAACTTCCGGTAGTAACCGGCGAGGCCGAGGAAGCTGCGCACCGCCCGTGCCGAACGGGGAACCGGCCACTCGTGTATAGCCTGAACCTTGGCCGGATCCATGGCGATGCCCGCCTCGGATATGACATGGCCGAGGTAGGACACCGAGGGGGAGCCGAAGGTGCACTTGCTGCGCTTGACGAAGAGCCGGTGCTGACGGAGCACGAAGAGGACAGTACGCAGGTGCCGCAGGTGGTCGGTCCAAGTCGCACTGTAAATCAAAATGTCATCAAAGAAGACAAGCACGAAGCGTCGCAGAAACGATCGGAGCACGTCGTTCATCAGCGCCTGGAACGTTGCCGGGGCATTGCACAGCCCGAACGGCATGACGAGGAACTCGTAGAGGCCGTCGTGTGTACGGAAGGCGGTCTTGTGGACGTCCTCGGGGCGCATCCGCACTTGGTGATACCCCGACCGCAGATCGAGTTTGGTGAAGAAGCGGGCGCCGTGGAGCTCGTCGACAACGGGAATCGGGAACGCGTCCTTGACGGTGAGGGCGTTGAGGGCACGGTAATCAACGCAGAAACGCCACGAGCCGTCGGCCTTCTTGACGAGCAGGACCGGCGAGGAAAAAGGCGAGTCGCTGCGGCGGACGACGTCCTGCTCGATCATTGCGGCGCACTGGCGTTCCAGCTCGTCCTTGTGGGCCGCTGGGTAGCGGTATGGACGGACCGCCACGGGAGCGGAGCCAGGCTTGAGGACGATGGCGTGGTCTCGGCCACGTGGAGGTGGGAGGCCCGTCGGCTCGCCGAAGACGTCCTCATATGCGACCAGGAGCTCATCCAGGAGCGTCCCACTGGCCGCGGCGAGGGTGCGCAGTTGCGCTGTCGCGGTTGAGGCCACGCCCTTCCAGGCGAAGCATTGCCCGTCTCGCTGGAACGCCATCGACTGGGAGGCGAAATCCCACACGATGGGACCCAACGTGCCGAGCCACCGAGTGCCCAGCACCACGTCGAAACCTGCGAGGGGCATCACAAAGAGATCGGTGTGGAATGTGGAGCCGTTGATGGTGAACGCCGCGTCCCGGATGACACCAGGGCAGGCCACGCGTTCGCCGTTGGCGACGATGGCCGTCATGTGCGGGCTGGACTGGATCGGGAGGCCGACGCGCCTTGCCACCTCCTCACCGATGAAGCTGTGCGTCGAGCCTCCATCCAGCAAGGCGAGGAGGGAGGCGTCACCGACGGTCACCTGGAGCTGGATCATGTCCGCGATGGGCACGCCGGCGACGGCATGCAGGGAGAACACGGGTGCCTCCGTATCCCCGGCGGCGGCCGCCGCGTCACCCTCAACCGCGACGTCGTCGATCTCCACCCCGTCGACGAAGAAGAGGCGACGGCAGAACCTGTTGTGGCCACGTGTGAATTTCTCGTCGCAATTGAAGCACAGACCTTGGCGGCGGCGTTCGGCCATCGCTTCTGGCGTTAGGCGCCGTGGGTTGGCCGCGTCGCGACCCTGTGGGGCGGCCGCTGGTGGGGCAGGCAGCGCCAACTGCTGCGCGGGCGCGGGTAGCGCGAACCGTGGCGCAGGCGCAGGTAGCAGCCCACGCGGCGGGGCTCGTGGAGGAGGTGGCGCCGGCCGATCGTGCTCCATCAACTCCACCTGGCGTGCCAGGCTCATGGCGGCGGCGAGCGTCTCTGGATGGTGGATGCGGACGGCGTGGCTGAGAGGCGGCAGAAGACCGCCGGTGAAGAGCTGGACTCGCTGGGACTCGTTGAGCCGACCCGCGCGCGGCAGGAGCGCCTAGAAGCGGTTGGAGTATTCCTCCACTGTTCCCGTGCGCCGGCACTCGGAGAGTTCGAAGAGCGGGGCCGAACGCAGGGGTGGCCCGAAACGCAGGTTGACGAGTTCCTTGAAGCGCCCCCACGTCGGAGCTCCCTCATCCTCGAGCAGCTGGGTGTACCAAGTCTGCGCGACGTCGTCCAGGTGGTAGGACGCCATGCCGACGCGCTCTTCGGCCATGGTGCGGTGGTGACGGAAGTACGCCTCGAATTTGTTGAGGAAGAGCAGCGGATCCGTGGTGCCGTCGTAGCGGGGAAAATCCCACTTCTTGGGCCGGGGGGGCAGGTCGAGGTCGCGCGGCCCATCAGGGTGGCGAGTCTCGCTGCTGTCGGCCATGGAGGCCTTGTCCTTCATGGTCGCCATATCGGCCTTGAGGGAGGTGAGTTCGGCAGACATGTGCTTGATCGCCTGCAAGAGGTCGGCGATGGTGGGCTCAGCCATGTCGGCGGCTGGGTTGGCTGCGGAGGCGGGTGATGGGGCTGGGGATGGCGGCGCTGGTGGTGGGCTAGGGGCGGCTGCTGGGACTGAGGATCGAATGGATCGTGATACCAGGTTGTCAAGGGCCTTATGATCTAGGGTAGGCGGCCCTCGACTACGAAGTTCGTAATCTCCGACCGTGATCTTCCGATGCGGAGGTTATTCCCCTCACTGCCGATCGGGCTTGAGAGCGAGAGGTAGGAGAGCAGGTAATTGATCTTGCTTAAACCAATCTTTCGGTTTACAGAGAATATATAGCCATCGGCTCTAACCAACGGAGGAAACAAACTCCTCAATTCAAGGAACTAATCAAAGATAGCAAATAATATCTTAACAACTAAAAGATAGCTTTCCAACTTCAGCCACTTGCGCTGATCGCTTCCTCCTCGGTTGCATGCACCGTGCCCGCGACCACCGCGCGTTCGGCGTCCATGCGTGCGCCCACACGTTCGGCTGCCCGGCGCACGTCTCTGGCTCGTCGTCTCCTGGTGTAGGTCTTCCCCCACATGACATGATCACACTCTTTAAGTGTCTTGATCACCAAAACAAAATAGCTCCTATAATTTATACCTTTGCCTTGAGCTTTTTGTTTTTCTCTTTCTTCTTTTTAAGTCCAAGCACTTTCATCACCATCATTATGTTATGATCTTTATTTGCTTCACCAGATCTTTATTTGCTTCACCACTTAGAGTGTGGTGCCTATCTTATGATCACCTAAACTACAGACGGCGCGAAGAACCTCCGTCTCCGTGGTTGGGGCCTCTCTGCTGCTCCGCCTTGCCGGTGTGTAAGCCCTTCTTCGGGAGGGCAGCTTCTTCCCCTTCTCCGAGCTGCTGGTGGCTGGAGCACTTGGTGCTCTTCGACGCTAGATCTACTTCCCCCTCAGGCCGTCACCAGCTTTCGCCTCTTCAGTCTTCACTGCCTCCCTGTACTAAGGACAACAAATACACAAGCAGGAACTAGAATCAATCCAGAAACAAAAATATTTTAGTACAAATGGTACCATACGGCACAAGATATGACATTACCTTGAACATCTGCCTTAGCTCAGCTTCCCTAGCTTTCACCTGTAAAAGTGGGGGAGAACACGTGTAATTGAAACTGAAGCAACAAAAATGTTGAAAGTCTGAAAGGCTTCCCAGGAAATAAGTCATCATACATATTTATCATCATCCTCCTCATCCTCATAGTCCCTCTTCCACTTTCCAAAGTATCCAGATGGCAAACCCACATTCATGTGACCAGCAGTGTATCCAACAGAACTGCTAGGGTGCTTCATACCAACATCTCCATCTCTGGTGCAACCATAGCATTGACCTTTATTAACAAAAAAAAGAGAAGTTAACTGCAAAGGAACCAACCTAGCACAAACACACAATAATGTTAAAGGTAATAAAAAGTCATTACACAACCATTGTTCTGCATTAACCAGTTTGACATTATAAATAATAAAAAGCTCCAGGACAACGAAGGTGGCACACATGGAACAGGGGCAAACAAACAGTTCAACACATTAAAGATCATATGCTAACAGCCAGAGATACATTACAATTACAGGCAGATAAGTTGAAGTTAGTGCGACCAAATAACTGAATTTGAACAGTACTTAATTTACGCTAAAGAGTATATAATACCATTGTCATTCAGATTAACTCTGCAGAAACAGTTAGGCAGCAGTTCTGTAAACTTTGCTTGTGGCATACATTTCACTTCCACAAAGAAAAGATTGTCCAGGTTACATTCATTTGGACCAGCCCCTTTAATCTTTGCAGTGAAATTGAGATGATAGTACCATTTCTGCTTCTCACAAATTGAGTTGTAGTGTAAAACGTCTTTGAGTTCGTGTGCAAGACCCTGAAATAAGAAGCATGGGTCAGATCAGCAATTGTTACATTAACAAGGCAATAAGACACAGCGCAACAATGGTAACAAGACACACAATGAGGGCAGAAGGGAGAGCAAACCTCCAAAAGATTATGATCCTCATTATACTTGTCCACTAAAGCTTGAACCATTTGACACATTTCGGATTTCTCAGTTACAGGTCCTCTTGTACGCCTCTTGATTGTGCCATCAGGCCAGTAAAGACGTTGTATTATAGCCTTATCTTCCTCCGCACACCTAATTTAGATGAGAACATTCTATCTCATCAGTAGATTGCACTTTCCCAAAAGTGGAGAACACAAAGCAATACCATGTACTCCCTCCCCATCCAAAAAATAAGCTATTCTAGGCTTCTAGCTTTGTCCTAAGTCAAACTCTTAAGTTTGACCAACTTTATAGAGAAGAGTATCAATATTTATGAAACCAAATAGGTATACCATGAAAATATGTTTCATGATTAATCCAATAGTACTTACTTGGTGTGACAAATATCACTACTTTTCTATATGAAATGGTCCGACTTAAAATGGTTCGACTTAGGACAAAGCTAGAATTGCATTCTTTTGGGGACAAAGGGAGTACTAGGTTCACTAGTTTGCAAAGAAGGTTGTTGACTAGGACCAACCTCACATAGCTCATGGTAGTAAATAACAACAGCAACAGCAAAATGATACAAGATTGTTCATATGCAGACATGCCTACAAATTCTCAAGTGCATTATACCTTCTTTTAAGGGAAAAATGTATCCCACTGCAATTTTCAGATGGCCCAACTAATTGTGCTCCCATCACACTATTCACACTATTTTGATCAGTTAACAGAACATATTGTTTGCCTATAACCACTTTGTTTAGTACATGAGGAAACATTGTTGTATGGTACCACCGTTCTTTAGCTGGCTGAAGGTTAACTAATTGTACAGGTTAAAATTCAGATAATACAAATCAACATTTGAACAAAGTGGTATGTGGTACACTGGTACTATAGCATCTATGTTTGCTTTGTCAAAGCAAAGCGGTAGTATGATCTTTTGAACTATTTCGACAACTATCAAATAAAGTTACAAAATGCTCACGTTAACTTTAGATGGTCCCAAAAGAGGAATTCTAAGACTAAGAAATATATGCTTATACTTTTCAATCTTAGATTAACTTAGTTTGGCCATAGTTCTTTTTTATTTTTTTTTAAAAACTGTGATTATCTACTGTGACCTATGCCATTGAAGAATGTGGTTACATAGCTTTTTTTTAAATATAATTAGCTGCAAGCATGCATGCATAATAGGGGAAAATCCAAATCTGTAACGCAGGTGAGACAACTTACATCTTCGGATCCCGGAGGTCCTCGAGATAGCGATCAATAGCCTCGTAGGTTTCCGGCAAGCTCTGAAATGGCCCACCCACATCAGGATATGTATGGAAACATCCCTGACGATCGAGCCTGATACAAAATCGGCGTCCCCAATCACGCCACAGGCGCTCCCATATGCATGACACAGGAGGCGAGGATGGTTCCCACACCTGAACTAATGCCTCAGACTGCGTCTGTGCAGCCTCACGCTCCTTGTCCTCTCGGCACCTAACATATTATCATCGTGTTTATCGAAAGTTGATAGAACAAAGAGAAAGGCTGACAGAGGACAGAAATCCCACTGAAACATAGGAATCTATCTAATCAAAACGATAAACAAGAGGAACTATTCGATTTCGATCCAGGCAACGGATAAACAAATCTGTCTAATATAAACAATAAACAAGAGGAACTATTTGATTTCGATCCAGGCAACCGATAAACAAGAGGAACTATTCAATTTCGATACATCTATCTTGCCAAAATAGAAGACGCATGATGAGGGGAAACGGACATACGACGAGCGGGAGCATTCTTCACCAGACTCTTGACCGCGGAGGCGGCGGCTTCGGCGGTGGGGAGGCATGGGGGTGGTGGAGAGCGAGATGGGGGCTAGGGTTTCGCGATCTCCTGGGGACGGGGACGCCGGGAGCCCGGGACGGATCGAGAGAGGCGACCACCTCGGCGCGAGCGGGATCTCCGGCGAGGGAGGCGCGGGGAGCGGGCGCAGACAACCTCCTCCGCTCGGACGCGGAAGGGAGTTTGGCGAGGGAGAGGCCTACTCGTGCTCGGCATGGGATGCGGGAGGGCCGAACTCGGGTCCGAGTTGCGGGCGAGAGATTGATGACGGGAAAGGAAGTGACGGTGGAGGGAACACCTTTTTAGCAAAAAAAAAAAAAAAACTAATATTCTATATAATAATATAATATAACATGTAGCTAAGGTCCCGTTGGTTACCTGCGGATTTTTATAATCTCAATAAAAAACTTTTATTGGATTTCATGTCTGTGAACCGCCGGTTTAATCTGGTTGAAATATAACCACGAATGCTACTCAAACACAACTGAAGTTGTGGCTCAGTAGTGGAGATCTTATACCGGTTTCTATGAAACACCGTTGACACCGGTTTTATATGGTTAGATTGCTTACCGGTCTTCTAAGCTGGACCAGACCGACCGAGGCTCTGGTTCGGTATTTTACTGGTTGAACCGCCAGTCTGATCCGGTTCAAATAACTATGGTTTGAATGAAACTCTAAAAATTCGGATTCTGCATAAAAATAATCTCTGATATTTCTTGAATTTTGTGCATGTGTTTTATAATCCTATAGAATCCAAGGCTGTGTGGATATGATTCTAGGATTCTGAGATTTTTTTTATCCAGATTCTTAGAATCTCGTGAGCCATGGTAGCCAAACAGGGCCTAAAATCCAACAAAATCTAGCTCGTTTGGATAGGATTCTAGGTTTCTAGGATTTTTTTTAATCTGGATTCTGAAAAACTCGGATTCTGCATAAAAATAATCTCTGATATTTCTTGAATTTTGTGCATGTGTTTTATAATCCTGTAGAATCCATGGCTGTGTGGATATGATTTTAGGATTCTGAGATTTTTTTTTATCCGGATTCTTAGAATCTTGTGAGCCATGGTAGCCAAACCGGGCCTAAAATCCAACAAAATCTAGCTCGTTTGGACAGGATTCTTGGTTTCTAGGATTTTTTTAATCTGGATTCTGAAAAACCCACGTACAGCGTCTTCTCCACGGACGGCGCCAACTGTCGATACAGAAAGTGACCAACTAGTAAATATTTGTAGTTTTACTACACATTGTGATCGGACGTGGCCTAGCACTCAATGACACGGGATTTATACTGGTTCAGGCAACGTGCCCTACGTCCAGTGTGGGTCGGTCGGTGACTTTATTCCCGAGCCCAGGTGCTCGAAGTCTGTAGTGGGGTTACAAACGAGAGAGAGACGGGGTGTGGGGGTATTAACCCCTATACCCTTACGGCTAAGCTTGGGCTGGCCCGGATCGATGGGTTCAGTCCACCCGAAAGTTGACGTGCGGCCCAGTTAACCTGATCGGAGTCCCGCACAAGGAATCAAGACGGATTTGGCGACCAAGCAGGATCCTGGTCGGTTAGAATAGGAATCCTTATCCGGCCAGATATGGCAATTATAACTGACTAGGATTAGTTTCAGATCGTAACCCGCCTCGGACTATATAAAGCGCGCGGCGGGGACCCCTCTAAAAATATCTCTCATTGACATACAAAGAATACAAATCGACGCAGGGGCGTAGGTATTACGCCTTCTTGGCGGCCGAACACGGATAAAACCTCGTGTCTGCATCTTTTGCGCCACCGTCTTGTTTGGGGGCTTGCGCATCTGTGCCGATAATCTACTACCTTGGGCATACCCCTAGGTAGATCTGCCGACCATATTTAAATCGACGATGGGCGCGCGAGTAGGGGTCCCCTTTAGGGGTGTGCTACCGATCCATAATAAACCAGATGGGACCTCAAAGTCGACATCACGTTCTCGGCGGGATCGTTCTTTGATTCTCAGACGAGAATTTCTTCATCGTCGTCATCTGCGGGGTTCGGTTCCTCGCGCGCCGCCGACCTGCAGATCACCAACTCAAAGGCTTAGTCCGATTACATGGGCAATCTGCCTCGTTCAAGTTCGATCCGGCATCCGGTCTCCGCCGACTCAAAGGCGATCGAGTTCGACTCGACTAGCATGCAAGACATAACCTGTCCCCGGGTAAAGACGCGTCATCAGCAGCCAGCTGCGCCAAGGAGGAGCCCGGACAATCACCGACGTAGGCAATAAGCATCGGCCATGCAAATTGACTTGCATGTGATCATGTACGTGCGCGTATACATGCACAGAAACTGCTCCTACGACTACACGACCAGATTCAAAAGATCCGATCAAGACTACGGCGCCGTCTCCATCTCCAACATGGCGAAATGAGGTTTCATCGATCAAGACTTTCTTCTTATTACGAGCAAACAGAAGCAAGCAAGACCAAGGCATCTGTGGATATATGCATGCATCGTATACGGGTATATGCAGGTGAACGTCATGCCCATGCAAGGAAACAAGGAGCCACCGTACTATGTACAGAACCATGCAACCAAGGAAGCATATATGTGGTATACAGGGTCATGCATTAAGGGAGTGCGTATACATGTATATGTCACCGTTTGTTGCATAGCATCTGATACTTCGTACAAGTCCAAGTTAGATCACCACACAAGCCAACGACGACGGCGACTACTCCAGCAGCGGCAAAGGCTTTTCCTACTGCTCCTACACCATCGCCGATCGCGAGCTCCGCCGAGCTACGACCACGTTGACCACGGACCACATCCAGAGCAGCTCCGCCGAACTCCGACCACAGACCACGTCGACCACGTCCCGAGCAACTCCGACCACAGACTACGTCGACCACGTCCCAAGCAGCTCCGCCGAGCTCCGACCACGTCGACCGCGACCACGTCGACCATGTCCCGAGCAGCTCCGCCGAGCTCCGACCACGTCGACCACGTCCCGAGCAGCTCCGCCGAGCTTCGACCACCTCGACCACAAGACTACGTCGCAATGATGATCGCCGCGAAGAACGGTGCTACGACAATCGCGACCACAGTCATGACGACAGGTCGAAAAGCTCGAGGACTGGACAACTTCATCGCCAACGACACGTCAAGCCATCTCTCGAACATCGCAACACACCGACTACACCCACCGGTCGTCAATAAAGCTAAGTATTATTTTTAATTAAAAATTTCTTCGATCATCGTACACCTCCGCCGACCACCCTTAGGGTGCGCTCTGCGTCGAATTTTCTCCATACATACAGTCCAAAACATGTATAAGTTTTTACAACGGTTCGCCGATACGTTTTCCTTCCTGTTTGAGAATCCCAGAGCCGTCACTGTCTCCGGCTCCACCCCACGCGTGCATGAGAGTCCGCCCTCTGCGCTACGGGTAGTCGGCAGTCGCTCCCTGGTAACACTGGCACTCTACGCGCGGCAGCGTTCCGTACCTCGCGCTACGAGATGTTGGTCAGCCCAGGGCTGGCGCATTCTTCAGGACAGGTTAATACATCGCGCTACACCTCTACATAACAAAAGGGCTAAAAACAGCTAATGTTATTTTTCGAATATTACACCAAGTATAATTCATCGCCAACCGAACACCAAGTGTTTACTTCACCTCCTATAGAGAGGTCAATATATTTCGTACACCGGTCGGTCCGGTCGGAAGGGCCGAGATCGACAGGAGCTATGCTATGAACGAAGTGTCCTAGCGTGTGCTTGAGGGGTTGCGAGCTATCGATCTAATGAGCCTGAACTTGAAGAAGTCGACTTGGGTTAACTGTCTGTGTTTGGAGGGAGCACATCCCCTTTTATAAAAGAAGGGGATGGCTTTACAAGTGAGAGGGAGAGTGAGTACGGACGTTTCTAAGCCTTGTTGCTCACGCCGATGGGGATGGGATAATGGTGGGCGCCCGCAATACTGTTGATGTCACTGCAGAATGTCAGGTACATGTGGGAGGTTGAGCTGCTTTCTTCAAGATTGGAGGACGTCGGTACCTGCAAAAATGTTGTCCCGCTGACTAGAGGCATGGCTTTACCTCATTCACCTGGCATGGTGAATTCCGGCGCCCACAATACTGTTGATGCCCAGAGGCACATGGGGGGTCTTCCGTACGGGTGTTTTGATCGGTGCCTGCAATACTGTTCGTGGCAGGGTGGTTGTAATGTACTGTTCCACAGGGTATGGTCCCTGGTGCCGTGGTTTGACTTGTGAGCCCTATTTTGCCTTGCTTCGTACGCCTTCTGGTTCTTTCCGAGCGGGCGTCCCCGGTCGGATGGCCCTAGTCGGCTCTGGAGTGCTAGTCGAAGAATAGCGATGGGCAGGGTTTTCTATGAACCCCGGTCGGAGACTTGGGGTCGGAGTCGGAGGCGGTCCTCGGGTCAGGCTTTCCAAGTGGAGACCGTGCGGAGGCGGCCGGGGCCTGACGCTAGCGCTCCGATCGGAGAGGCCGTTCGGAGTTGGCTTGAGCCTAAGCTAGTGCTTCGGTCGGAAAGATGGGCCGAAGGCGGCCAGGGCCTAAAGCGAGTGCTTCGGTCTGTTGAATTTAGACTATCGGGCCGGTCCAGAAGAAAAGAAGCCGTCCTCCTGGGCCGTGCCCTGGCGTGGAAGTCGGTCCCTGAGGGATCCTGGGTTTATGAACCCGACAGGAGCCCCCGAGCCCCCGGGCGATTCGGGCGGAATCATCCGGGGGATTTTTGTCTTGCCACCGGTGCGCGCGAGCGCACCCACAGGTGTAGCCCTCGGGCGGTTCGTGCCGAACCGGCTGGGGGTGCTTCTGAGTTTATCAACGGGGGATGTTTTTCTATTTTGTTGACAGGTGCGCGCAAGCACACCCGCGGGTGTAGCCCCCGAGCTCTAGGCGGTTCAGGCCAAACTGGCTGGGGGTGTTGTCTCATCAGGCATGTATGCGTGTTTTTTTAAAACCAAGGCGTCATTGCGCAGCCGAGGCGGTGAGGTGCGGGGGATAGGATAAAAAAGCAGAACTCACCGATCCTAGGTGTTGATGCGCACCTTAGGATCAGGTGAGTCAGATTTTGTGAACGGACCATGGCGTCGGTGCGCGCCGTGGATGGGGATAGCTTAGTTCGGATGCGACAGAGCTCACTGATCTTTGGCGTCGATGCGTGCTATGGGATTGGGCGAGGCGGAGCCGCGAACGGACCCAGGCATCGGTGCACGCCGTTGATCGAGAGAGTTAGTTTAGTTAGTTCAGGAAGCCATTACGCGAGTTTAGGAGTCGCGGTCCCAGGTTTTATTGGAGTGCAGTGAAGCCGTTTGAAGCCGTTACGCGAGTTTAGGAGTCGCAGTCCTAGGAGCCGTAGCCGGATGTCGCTGATCCTATCGATGCGAGTTTAGGAGTCGTGGTCCCAGGGTTTCTTTGGAGCGCAGTGAAGCCGTCTGAAGCCGTTATGAAGACGTTGTTAGTTTAGTTAAAGATCAGACGAGGCGGTGCTCACGGGTCCTGGTGTCAGTGCACGTTAGGGACTAGGCGAGTCGTAGTCGTGGATCTGGCGAGTTCGAGGTCGCCGTCATTGGCATTTTTCTTGAGCCCCCGTGCCCTATCGGGCCTTCGTAGGGGTTGATGTGAGTTTATGTGTGTTACCCTATCTGGTTCCTCACAAACCAGGGGGCTGAGTTTCGTCGCCTGTCCTGATCGCTCGGGCTCGAACGACTAGCTCGGTGAGTTAGCTAACGGTTGTGATCGAGTGGAATCCGGGTCCGTCGTTCATGACAGGGTCGGCATGGCCCTCTTGTGACATTCCACTACTCCTTTACCTGCAACCCGACAGATGCCTAGGTCGTTTCGGAGACCAACCTGGGTGGCCTTTTAGCCTCCCCTCGATGGAGATTCTGTGGGCTTGGCGAGAGGTTCAGGATCGAACGAGAAGGTTGAGATGACCCGGTCTACCGGACCGGGCTAGGGCCGCACAGTGCTCATCTACGGTTTTCTCCCCTGGCTCTGTTGGTTACTCATATCGAATGAGGCAACTGCCGCTTCGTGACGCAACACAGAGCGTTCTGATGCATTTCGCTGCACGTGCGATGCTTAGTTCCCGAGCCCCCGGGCGGTTCATGCCCTAACCGTCCGGGGGGTTCAGGCGTATGGAATGAAATGCGCGAATGGATGTATGAATGTTTTAAATTGAAATAGAGGGGCTTTGATAGTGTTTTACCTTGACGACTGGAGTGACGAGGTTCAAAGAGCTCCATTTGGAAACGTCCGACCGAGACCTACGCTCATCAATCGTGGGTTAGCCCTCGTGTGAACAGTTTTGTATTTAATGAACACATGCTCACCTTGATGACCTGAGAGACGGGGTTCGGAGAGCTTCAGTCGGAAATGTCCGACCGGGACCCGTGCTCGTCATTCGAGACAAAGCCGGCATGGCCCGCATGGGGCGCCCCTTCTCTTCCTACCTGTATCTCAGGTGTGGATACTGAGCGATTCGATCGACTCAGGGGGTCGGTTGGTCTCTTGGTGGAGATTTCGTGTGGTGGTGCCTCTAGCTAGGGGCTCCATGTTCTTCTGCTGAGCATCTATAGGTGCGACGCCCTGAAGGTATTTATTGCGTTCGTCGAAGTGGGAGGAGCGGAGCTGAGCAGGTCCCTGGTGGTTGCATCCGGTTTCTTGTTTGGCCTCCAAGCGACGTCGTTGAGCGACCACTATAGTATTTGTAGCAGCAGAGAATGCAATAGTTTAGGTTTGTGGGTGAATCCCCATGTGAATAGTTTTCTGTATTAATGAATACATCCGTGATGTCCTTGTGATAGAACCACGATATTCGTTCCCTATGTTTATCTTAGCAAAACTTTTGTTTTTATCCTTTCTTTCTCGTACCAGCCCGTTTGTTCCGTAGGCTGCGACCTTGTGAGCCCAGGGCGTGGCCCGCGAGGCTTAGCTGTTCGTAACCGTAGGAAAAGGCGGGGTGCGTTTGGTTGGGAGTAAGAACAGAGTTTCGTAAGGAAAACACAGGGAATGGATGTGTTTCTGTTTGGGGACATAGTTGCTTTATCGTGCGATAGTAAAAAGAGAGGTAATATTTTAATATTGTATCCTTATGGTGCCCCCGAGTGACCCGGGCTGAAAGTGTTTCGAGCAGGGGTGCTCTTATGGGAGCATGTTCTAGCTAAAAAGTGGTTTAGACCAAATTTAGGGGAAAATGACGTACTGTTCAACGTTCCAAGTATTGTTGAGAAGGTTGCTGTTGTTGTCCTCCAGTCGGTAGGTGCCCGGTCGGACTACTTCGGTTACCGTATAGGGTCCTTCCCATGGTGGAGAGAGCTTGTGTTTTTCCTTCATTGATTGGGTCCTCCGGAGTACGAGGTCGCCGACTTCGAGAATCCTTCCTCTGATCTTCCTTTTGTGGTACCTACGGAGGGTTTGTTGGTAGCGAGCGGAGTGGATGACGGTTGCTTCACGGGCCTCTTCGAGTAGGTCGACTGCGTCTTGTTGGGCCTCCGTGGCTCGGTCATGGTCGAAAACCTTCACTCTTGGTGCACCGTGGTTGAGGTCGGAGGGCAACACTGCCTCGGCTCCGTAGGCTAGGAAGAAGGGTGTGAATCCCGTGGATCAGTTTGGTGTCGTTCTTAGGCTCTAGAGGATCGCTGGGACCTCCGCAACCCATCGCCCGGCGTATTTGTTGAGTCGGTCGAAGATGCGTGACTTAAGTCCTTGGAGGACCATGCCATTGGCGCGTTCGACCTGACCGTTAGTCCGTGGATGTCCGACCAAGGCCCAGTCGATCCTGACGCTTTATCTGTCGCTGAAGTTTAGGAACTTTTTTCCGGTGAAGTTAGTCCCATGGTCAGTGATGATACAGTTGGGAATGCCGAATCGGTAGATGATGTCAAGGAAGAATTTGACTGCCTCTTCCGACCAGATGTTGGTGATGGGTTTGGCCTCTATCCACTTGGTGAATTTGTTGACCGCTACGAGTAGGTGAGTGAAACCGCCCGAGGCCTTTTTGAGGGGTCCTACCATGTCGAGGCCCCAGACCGCGAATGGCCAGGTGATAGGGATGGTTTGGAGCTCTTGTGCCGGCAAATGTGTTTGCCGGGCGTAGAACTGACATCCCTCACACCTACGAACGACTTCCTCTGCATTTCATAGTGCGGTGGGCCAGTAAAAACCTTGGCAGAAGGCTTTTCCGACCAACGACCTTGGGGCCGTGTGATGCCCGCAAATGCCGGCATGAACCTCGAGGAGGAGATCCCTCCCTTGGCTAGTGAGGATACACTTCATGAGTACCCCTGATGGGCTCCGTTTGTAGAGCTCGTTACCGAGTGCGACGAAGGTTTTGGCGCGTTGAGCGATTCGTCAGGCCTCCGTCCTTTTGGGCGGGAGAACCTCTTCGAGGATGTAGGCAAGTAGCGGTACTCGCCAATCGGTTTGACCGGGTGCCAATACGGCGACGCTTGTGGGTGGTGTAGAGGTACTGGGGTCGGAGCCCCTAGGCGCTGGTTGGGCATCAGGGTCAGAGCCCCCGAGCACCGGCTGGGTGTCAGGGTGTGTCCAAGTCAAATCTTCCAAGATGCGAGCGGACGGCTCGTGGATGTCATTGATGAAGACCCCACTTGGGGATGGATCCCGCCTGGCGGCCAGTTTTGCGAGGAAATAGGCAGCATCGTTGTCCCTTCGAGGGATGTGTTGCAGTTCGATCCCCTAGAATTTGTCCTCGAGCTTGCGCACCTCTTGGTAGTATGCCGTCATGAGGGGCTTTTGCAGGAGGACTCCTTCATGACCTGATCAACGACTAGCTCTGAGTTGCCACAGACGTAGAGTCGCGTAGCGCCGAGCTCGATGGCGATGCAGAGTTCGTTGATAAGGGCCTCGTATTCTGCGGTGTTGTTTGAAGCTGAAAAGTGGAGGTGGATGGCGTAACTGAGCCTACTCCCATCCGGGGAGATCAGAACCACTCCAGCTCCTAAGCCGGGCGCCATTACGGACCCGTCGAAGTACATTGTCCAGTATTCGTGGGTGACGTCTGGAATTGGTAGCTGGACCTCCATCCATTCAGCGACAAAGTCCACGAGAGCCTGAGACTTAATAGCGGTGCGGGGGGTATATCTGATGTCATGGCCCATGAGTTCAAGAGCCCACTTGGAGATTCATCCTGCAGCGTCGCGGTTGTGGACGATGTCTCCGAGTGGGTATGAAGTGACGACCATGACTTCGTGGTCGATGAAGTAATGTAGGAGCTTCCTGGTTGCCATTAGTACGGCGTATAGGAGTTTCTGCACCTAGGGGTACCGGACCTTGGGGTCGGTAAGCACTTCTCCGACGAAGTATACGGGTCGCTACACTTTGAGCTGGTGTCCTGGTTCCTCCCTTTCTATGACCAGGGCGGCGCTCACCACATGGTTACTTGCCGCGATGTAAAGGAGGAGGGGTTCTCCCTGCTCCGGAGCGACAAGGATTGGGGCCGATGTTAGGGATGTTTTGAGGCTTTCGAGAGCCTGCTGGGCTTCCTCAGTCCAGACGAAGGCGTCCGTCCTTTTGAGGAGCTTGTAGAGCGGCATCCCCTGTTCGCCGAGCCAGGAGATGAAGTGGCTTAGGGCAGCCAGGCAATCGGTGAGCCTCTGCACACCCTTGACGTTGCGTATGGGGCCCATGTTGGAGATGGCCGTGATCTTTTCGAGGTTGGCTTCAATGCTACGCTCGGATATGATGTATCCAAGTAGTTTCCCCTTTGGAACCCCGAAAACACATTTTTCGGGATTCAGCTTGATGTTGAACCTTCGGAGGTTTGCGAACGTCGCGGCCAAGTTTGCGATCAGGTCGCAAGCTTGAGCCGTTTTGACCACTATGTCATCAACATAGACGGCGATCTTTGGTTTTGGCCGCTCGGCCTGATCGGGCTGGTCGAGCGGGTCGATTTGGTCAGCGAAGCATTGCTGCATGCACCTTTGGTAGGTGGTGCCAGCGTTCTTCAGGCCAAAAGGCATGGTCACGTAGCAATATGAACCATACGAGGTGATGAACGAGGTTGTGAGCTGATCGGACTCTTTCATTGCGATCTGGTGATAGCCTGAGTATGCATCCAGAAAGGAGAGGATTTCACAACCCGAGGTGGAGTCAACTTTCTGGTCTATGCGTGGTAATGGGAAATGATCGTTTGGGCACGCTTTGTTAAGTCCAGTATAATCGACGCACATTCTCCACTTCTCGGTCTTCTTTCTGACCAGGACGGGATTGGCGAGCTAGTCGGAATGGAAGACCTCCCTGATGAACCCGACTGCCAGGAGTTTGGCGATTTCCTCACCTATGGCCCTACGCCTTTCGTTGTCGAAGCGACGTAGGCGTTGTTTGGCAGGCTTAGAGCCTGGGGCAAGGCATAGTGCGTGCTCGGCGACCTCCCGGGGTATCCTCGGCATGTCAGACGGCTGCCATGAGAAGACATCGCGATTATCGTGTAGGAAGTCGATGAGCTCGCATTCCTATTTGGCCGGGAGCTGGGTCCTGATCCGAACTGTCTTGGTTGGGTTGGTGGGGTCGATTCCCACCATCTTGGTTTCTTCGAGCGGGCGGAAGGCCGACGAGGAAGTTGGTTGGTTACAGTCCGGGGCTACCAGAGCTGATGACTCCCCGAGCCGCGGGAGTTCGGACGAGTTGACGACCGCAGTGGCGAGCTCATAGTGTTTGTGATCGCACGTAAAGGCGTGCGAGAACGCGCTGCTCACAGTGATGACGCCGTTTGGTCCTGACATCTTCAGCTTGAGATAGGTGTAGTTGGGGATTGCCATGAATCTCGCGTAGTATGGATGCCCCAAGATGGCGTGGTAGGACCCTGGAAAGTCCACCACCTCGAAGGTGAGGACCTCCGAGCAGAAGTTGGCTCGGCTGCCGAACGTGACGGGCAGATCGATCTGCCCGAGCGGGTATGCCTGCGCTCCCGGGATTACCCTGTGGAAGGGGGAGCCCGTCGGGCGGAGTTCCGATCGGGGGATGCACATGGCATCGAGGGTGTCGATGTACATGATGTTGAGACCGCTGCCGCCGTCCATCAGCACCTTCGTAAGCCACTTCTTGCGGACGATGGGGTCGACGACGAGCGAATAGCGTCCTGGTCTTGCGACATGGGAGGGATGATCCCTCTGATCGTAGGTGATCGGAGACTCTGACCAGCTGACAAAGGAGGAGACGGCCAACTCAGCGGCGCATGCCTCTCGATAGCGAACCTTATGCTATCGCTTGGTCCAGATGGTGTCGGATCCACCAAAGATCATGATGCATTCGTCAGCGTAGAGGAAGTCATCCACGTCTTTGCTTGCCGTACCTCCCTTCTTGGGTGCGGCCTCTTTGCCATCTCCCTCCTTTGGCCCGTCGGCCTGTCGGAGGAAATGTTTGAGGAGCTCACACTCCTTATAGAGGTGTTTGATAGGGTAGGCGTGGTTGGGGCATGGACCATCCATGAGTTTGTTGAAGTGGTCAGGCAATCCCTGATGGGGCTGCTTGACTGTGCGATCGGTCACGGCGACCAACGGGGCGCTATCCGATCGACACCGATCCTTTTTATTTTTCTTGCCCCTCTATGTGGAGGGGCCCTCATCCAGGTCCGTGCGTTTGGCTTTGACCTTGTCCCGGCCTCCGCTCAAGACCGCTCCAACCGCCTCCTCACCGGAGGCATGGTTGGTGGCTATGTCAAGCAGGTCGCGGGTGGTACGGGGTTTCAAGCAGCCAAGCTTGTGGATAAGGGACTCGCAGTTCGTCCTGGAGAGGAACGCGCTGATGACATCTGCGTTGACGATGTCAGGGAGGGAGTTGCATCGTTGGGAGAACCTATGGATGTAATCCCATAGGGACTCGCTGGGCTCTTGCTGACAGCTCTTGAGGTCCCAGGAGTTCCCCGGTCGGACGTACGTCCCCTAGAAATTCCCGACGAAGACCCTCTTGAGGTCCGCCCAGTCGCGGATGCTGTCGTGCGGAAGGAATTCGAGCCACACCTGGACATGTTCCCCCATGCAAATGGGAAGATATTTAATGATGAAGAAGTCGTCATCCACTCCTCTGGCCCGATAGGCGAGCCGGAAGTCTTTGAGCCAAATGCCTAGGTTTGTCTCCCCAGTGTATTTGGTGACATTGGTGGGCGGCCAGAAACGCTACGGGAACGGTGCTTTCCGGATATGCCGACTGAAGGCCCGAGGCCCTGGGCCCTTAGGGCTGGGGCTCTGGTCATCCGGCCGACGACTACGCCTAGGGCCCGTTTCGCCGGTTCCCTCGATGGTTTGGCCAGGATTCATGGCACCTACCGCCGTATGGTGGATAGCATTATTACGTTGGGACCGATGCTGGTCGCCAATGGTGCTACGGGCATCCTAGTGTAGATCAGGCCGCTTGTGTACCGATGGTAGGTGCGGAGCTGACACTCGGTCGGACCGTGGCGCGACTACCGCACTCCGAGCCGGTCCTGGTGGCTGTAGCGGCGAGCGAACGGAGCAATCCGTGTGGTGCATCCCCGTTCCCCCGGTGGGGAGAGAGGGCTCATGCCAGAGTCATGACGTGGAACTTTCCGCCTGTTGGACGGCTGTGGCTTCTACTAAAACCCAGAGGTTCCGGTAGACTGCCCGCTCCTGAGGGTCGATGGGCTTGGGAACACCGTGTAGAAGCATCGCTGCAACAGCGATATTCTGGCCAGCCCGGGTGAATTGTGGGACATCATTTCCCTCGTTCATGATGTCACGTTGGACCTGACGGGCGCGACCCTAGGCACCACCCACCAAGCCATGTGCGTGGGGCGCGACGTGCTGGGCCAACTGAGCCGGCGTAGGTGGCGGCTGGTTCTGCTACTGTTGTCGCAATTCCTCAGCGTGCGCTTGAGCGGACGCGAGGGCCTCCACACGCGGGTTTGGAGGGGTGTGAGTCTGTGCAGATTCCACAACCACCGGCGGCTGTCCCGGAGTGTCCGCCATGGCGCACTCCTAGGACGGACAGTGGCGTGATGCCACGTCGCCGATGCTGGAATCGTCGCTCACGCCCTCACCATCCAAGGGTTCGTGGGAAGCGGCAGGAGCGTGGCCTGCCATTCCCACGAATTCGGATGTGAGGGGGAAAGGCGCTAGCACCCTTCGGAGTCCCCGGGCGTACATATCCGCAGAGGACGCGAGGCCGTAGGGGAACCGATCGTGCGGTGTTTGCGGTGTGGACGACACAGTCTCTCCGAGTGCTCGATTGGGGATAGTAAATGAAGAGTAAGTAGCAGTACGCGTATTACTTACAGCGAGGTTTGAGCAGAGAGTTTGCTTGGATAGAAGCGTAGATGTCGCGTCGTCGATGTCGCGCGTCCCGGAGTCGATGGAGGGCACCCCTTCGACGGGTGCCGGAACATGCGCCTCCTCATGGAGGTGGAGTACGCCGAGTCGGTCGGCGACGAAGTCCAGGCTTCCAAAGTGGAAGGCCTAGGAAGGCTCGAAGACGGGTGGAACCCGCATCCCGGCGGGCGGGAGTGTGGGAAATTCCACCGAGCCGAAGCGAATCATATCGCCCGAGCCCACCACGGCAGAGGTGGCAGAAAAATGGGCCATCCGATTACCAAAAAAGTGTTGAACGTACAGCGTCTTCCCCACGGACGGCGCCAACTGTCGGTACAGAAAGTGACCAACTAGTAAATATTTGTAGTTTTACTACACATTGTGATCGGATGTGGCCTAGCACTCAATGACACGGGATTTATACTGGTTCAGGCAACGTGCCCTACGTCCAGTGTGGGTCGGTCAGTGACTTTATTCCCGAGCCCAGGTGCTCGAAGTCTGTAGTGGGGTTACAAACAAGAGAGAGAGATGGGGTGTCCGGTCGATCCGGTCGGAAGGGCCGAGATCGATAGGAGCTATGCTATGAACGAAGTGTCCTAGCATGTGCTTGAGGGGTTGCGAGCTATCGATCTAATGAGCCTGAACTTGAAGAAGTTGACGTGGGTTAACTGTCTGTGTTTGGAGGGAGCACATCCCCTTTTATAGAAGAAGGGGATGGCTTTACAAGTGAGAAGGAGAGTGAGTACGGACGTTTCTAAGCCTTGTTGCTCACACCGATGGGGATGGGATAATGGTGGGCGCCCGCAATATTGTTGATGTCACTGCAGAATGTCAGGTACATGTGGGAGGTTGAGCTGCTTTCTTCAAGATTGGAGGACGTCGGTACCTGCAAAAATGTTGTCCCGCTGACTGGAGGCATGGCTTTACCTCATTCACCTGGCATGGTGAATTCCGGCGCCCACAATACTGTTGATGCCCAGAGGCACATAGGGGGGGGGGGTCTTACTGTACAGGTGTTTTGACCGGCGCCTGCAATACTGTTCATGGCAGGGTGGTTGTAAAGTACTGTTCTATAGGGTATGGTCCCTGGTGCTGTGGTTTGACTTGCGAGCCCTATTTTGCCTTCCTTCGTACGCCTTCTGGTTCTTTCTGAGCGGGCGTCCCTGGTCGGATGGCCCTAGTCGGCTCTGGAGTGCCAGTCGAAGAATAGCGATGGGTAGGGTTTTCTATGAACCCCGATCGGAGACTCAGGGTCAGAGTCGGAGGCGGTCCTCGGGTCAGGCTTTCCGAGTGGAGACCGTGCGGAGGCGGCCGGGGCCTGACGCTAGCGCTCCGATTGGAGAGGCCGTTCGGAGTTGGCCTGAGCCTATGCTAGTGCTCCGGTCGGAAAGATGGGCCGAAGGCGGCCAGGGCCTGAAGCGAGTGCTTCGGTTTGTTGAATTTAGACTCTCGGGCCGGTCTAGAAGAAAAGAAGCCATCCTCCTGGGCCGTGCCCTGGCGTGGAAGCCGGTCCCCGAGGGATCCCGGGTTTATGAACCCGACGTATAGTCTAGGGTTTTTAGGTGGTCCGATTTGGGCCGAAGGTCTGCATGGGCTGAATTGCTATACAATATAAATGAAATAATACAATTAAACTACATGTGCTATCTAACAATGTCCAAGAATTAGTAGAAAATAAATATATGTAAGAAGGCATGCTCTATTTGAGCTCACATCCTGAAATCGATGGAAAAATTAAGTATTTTGCTGAACATTACTCAAACTACTATTTTGGCAACTCCAACGAAAAAAATTAATAATATCATAAAGTGCTCTAAAAATTCTTAGAATTGGTATGGGGACATAATGTGAGTGTATAAGCTTTACATAAAATTTTAAATCATTTTAACAAAGTGGTACTATATGTTGTTCACAAATGGACACATCTCTCACATAGTTTCTTATAACCAAGTGAGAGATGTACCATTTGTGAGCAATGTATGGCACCTCTTTTTAAAAAACATTTGAAATTTTTATTGGAAGATTATACACCAAAAACATATTGTCATGCAAGTTTGTAGGATTTTCTAACAAAGTTTCAAATTGTTACAATTATTTTATGTTAATTTAGAGATAGAAGGATGAATTATCCATAGCAAAACAAATAATTTTTTTCATCCATCTCTGGATATGGCCTAGAATGAAACATATGAGCATAAATATAAATTTAGAATATTTTTGGAATCTTATTGGAGGTACCCACTATTCAATTTGGAATTATTTTTGATAAGTGCGCATAAATTTATTTAGACTAAGAAAATATAAAATCGGTTCCAAAATTTTTGAAACTTCAACACAACAGTCTGTATGTAGCCTATTTTATATACAAAGATGTTTGGAGTATGAAAGACATTTTATAATGGTTGTTTCACAAGGTGCTTTCTCTATATACATGATTAGAAAATAAACATATGCAAAAAGAACCAAGAAATAATAATTGGAATCCAAACAAATGTTGTTAATTGGTAGATCATGATTTTAGATAGAACTAGGAAAAAGAAACATATCATTTGGAGTTAGCATGAGGGAGAAAGACTAGTTACAAAATTTTACCACGGATTAAAAGGAGAAAACCTTTTGTTCATGTTCTTGGGTTTCTATTATTTTCCTGTGTTTTTCTAGAAACCATCAAGATAATTCCATTTACCTTGACGGTTTATGCAATATCCGTAAAAAAAATACGAAACTGTGAAGGAATTAGGAATTTCCTTGACGGTTATCTAATTACCTTGACGGTTATGTGCACTCACAGGTTAATTAGGAATTTCCCTGACGGTTATTTAATTTCCCTGTGTTTTTTCAGAAACTGTCAAGATAATATCAAATTCCCTGTGTGTTTTTCAGAAACCATCAAGGTAATTCTATTTACCCTGACAGTTTATGCAATAACCGTAAAAAAACAGGAAACCATCAGGGAATTTCAAGTTTCCAGCAGTGTCAGCCCCGAAAGGAGTGTGGTTGAAAAATCTTGGTTCTCCGAACGGCGTTTGAAGCTGTGGGTGTCGTTCCCCTCCTTGGAGGACTCGCTGTGGAAACCTTCTCCCTCCGTTTCCTGCTACAATGCTTGTTTCCTTTGGTGATTCTTGGTTGTGTTTGGCGGTCGTTGTTTTGGTGGTTTCGTCGATGTTGTTTTATTTTGGTGGTGGTTTGTTGTCACCTTCGTAAGTGTTGAGTTTTTATTGTATTTAGCTCTTTCTCTATCAATATACGCCAGACATGCTCTTGTCGTTGGCTTTTCAAAAAAAGAGAGCACTTATCTGGGTCGCCTAAGCCACGAACATTCCAAGATAACACAGAAAAAGTTCATGAGTTGCTAAACATTTAGAAATAAAGGACACCCGGGGGCTGCAACACCATATACCAAGCAAGCCCCGAACAACTACTAACTGAAAACTTGAACACAACAAGAACCACGAACTGACTGACAACGACTAGAACCACCAACGACCAACACTCAGCACTTACCCAGCCAAAGGTCCAAGGAAGAGTGACACACTATAGGTGGTACATAACGAAACAAAAATCTGGATACAGACACATTTTCAGACAGAACAAACACCACCCTCGTCCTGCCGGAGTGAAACAACAATGGCCTCCCATCATTCAGCCACATCAGTCACCACACCAATGGAGCCTGGAGAACGACAGCTCATCCCTGCTGCCCATACAATCTTGCGGAGATCAGACACTCCCACCGGCAGCTTGCTACGCGAGAGAATGTCACGCTTGTTGATTTGCTTCTTCAGAGAATTGAGGAGTGCCTTGCGGCGCACTGGTTTGACTGAAAAAGTGCCAGATTCAGAACAAAGTGATTCTGTTGATTAAGGAATGCATTGGATGGGATGGAAAAGAGGTGAGACCAAGTTAGTACACAATTATGCAGTTCTGTTGATTGTGCAGTTGTAACCTGACTGATGTAGACAGTTTTTGAGTTAATTTCATATGGCTATAGCAGGTAGAATAAGTAACATATCGGACCAGAGTTCTAGGTTGCTGTCCCTTAGAGATTAATTCTTCTATAGCACATGTATCTTTGCCTGAAGAAGATCCGAGAGATAAAAACAACGTTTTTATTTCTTCTACCGGAGGGAGCACCCGGCCTGTACTATTGTTGTGATTAGGTGCCTGTTCTTAAGCATCAAAAGGTACAGCACAGCTGGCTACTGAAAGGGCTTAATTTAATTTAATTTAATTTGCTGAGCTGAGATACAGCGCAGCTGGCTAAACTGGCCCATTCGAGCCATGTCATGCTTGCTTGGCTCATGGCTTGGTTAGTGGCAAGCTTTGTTAGCTATTGAGTTGGAACATGCTACTATTGCCTACTGAAAGGGCCGCACTATGGTCATCGAGAGTTACCTAGCTTTTCCTTCACCAATGGATTCTTGCCACTAAGAGCCATCTATCAATTCATCTATCCGGCGAGTAAGAGAATGTCATTGTTGGTGCGAGATTACTACCTATTTTGGGGCTAGCGCCCGGATGTCCGGCTGCAGGACTCGTCCGGACGCTGCTCCCGCACCTATGTCCGCATCGCATCCCATGTCCCCTTGCACCCGCATCGCATCCTATCCCATGCACCCTGCACCCTGCATCCCATCCCACGCCATCACCTGCATCCGAACGCAGCAAACTCGACGACTCGCACTCCAACGCCAATGCCGAGGCGAGATGGAGGGAAGAGGGGAATGGGAGGGGGAGGAGAGGAGAAGGCGAGGCCCTATGGCAGGCCGCTGTCTGCCAGCTACCGGCGTCAGTGAAACATGTGCAACACCCGATCTATTTTTAAAACATCGCCATGCAATATTTGCAACATACATCTAAAGAAGACGAAATATTTGAAACATGTGTCTCAAACACATGCAAAAACACCTGAAAAGTCATTATAAAACATACGCAACATCTAGGTAAAACACTTGCAGCAAACGTGTCAAATATATGCAACATCCAAATAAATACATTTGTAACATACATCTGGAAAACAGATAAAACATTAGTAACAAAAGCTTGCAACATACGTGTACAACCATTGCAACATATGCAACATCTTGATCTACTTTTGCAACATCCATGTGAAACACTGCAACATACCTAGAAACATCTGAAACACTTGAAACATAAGGCTTGCAACATATGTTTTTCACCCTTCTTTTGTAAGACGCAGCGCAGAGCGGGGGAACGGCCGATTCCAGCCAGCCGACGACCGATTCCGGCCAGCCGACGGCCGATGATGGTGGTGTAGCCTAGCAGCAGCTAGCTGTGCCTGCCCCTGGCCTGCGCCCGGCTAGCGACAACCGCCTCTCCTAGGTGCGAAAGGGACGGAGGTGCCGCGGGGGATGGGGTGCGCTGCGGTTGATGGCGGTGGCGGCACGCAAGAGTGGGCCGTGGCACGAGATGGACGTGTTGCGGGGGATGGTGGCGTGGAGTGGGGAGACGAGGGCAGTGTGGGGAGATTTGATTTTTATTCCGGGTCTGGACGGTCGGACGGCTGAGTGTGAGCATTAGTCTAAGATCCAAACGTGCACATCTAAAATTCTAAATGGTGGTTAATTTTGTAACCCTTTCCTTTTTAAGGTGGCAAAACTCTAACGTCCAACTCTTCAATAAGTGTTTTTACTTACTGATGAAAAACGAATAAATAGCATGAATCTTCCATAAATATAGGCCTTTTATCTGGATCAATTCCCCAATTCCTTATTCTCAAACTGCGGACCATTCCCAGACTATGAGGGCATGCTTACCCAGAAGAAGCCGGGCCAATCGAAGACCTAGGCCTCGCCCTTCTTCCCCACATCGGCAGCCCCCTCCACTGTGCTCTAGTCACACATCTCGCCATCCTGAGTTGGATCACCTCTCGTTTTCTCCATCCCCTCTCGCTGCCCTGAACTTTGATCCCCTTGAGGCGGTCACTGCTTCTTGCGGCCGGAGCGACTAAAGAGCAATATGACAGCACCACGACTCGATCAGATCCTGGGTGAAGGTCGAAGGCAACGGCGCGACAGAGCACTAGTAGTCAGTAGTACGGCCGGAAGGATGCGCACGCTCGAGTAGCAAAACAACACAACGATTGCCTCTGTGGACTCACGGCAGGGACAGAACAGTGCTGTCGTGCTGAATCACGAATGACGTTGGCCCCTTCGTCGCCGAGTTCATACTGCATTCAGTGTGGGGTGATCAAGCCCCTCGCCGGCGCGCGCCCACAAAAGTTGTGCAGCACACAGCAGGCGGCGAGATCATGCAGGGGGAAGGGACCTGCAATTGGAGCGGCACTGCAGGCATAAATCTTTATGCAGGCAGCACCTCCGCGCCACCAGACTACACTCCGCCCGCGCAGGACGCAAGCGATCATTGAACTTGGGCCATGCCATCTGAGACACAAGGACCATGCCATGCCTAAGATTTCGGTGCATGATCCGGTCCGAATTTTGGCTTGAGTTTGGCCGGCAAAAGTGGCATATAAATACATCTATACTGTTAAAACATTTAGGATCTCTAGCTGTAGATCTAGGAGGGATACACATGGATTCAGAATAACACATGCACATGTAAACCTAGAACACTACACCGAGAGGGAGACAGAGAGACAGAGGGGTGTGAGGAGAGTGAAGAGTTCACAGACCAGTGGATCCCGTGGAGTTGGAGCTCGATCCGACCATCGCTAGTTCGTTGATGGAGGCAGTACACGGTTAGCGATGGTCGGTGAAGAGAGGCGACGCAGTGGAGACGGTGATGCAGTGCAGTGGTGACGGGGATGACGGTGGCGGCGGAGGCGCTTCCCGTCACTGGCTGCGCCCCTCACTAGATCAGGTTTAGGGTTTGTCGGTGGGAGTACGGCTCACGGTGAACCTCGTACTGAGAGCCACCGGCCCCCACCTCTTTATATAGCGCAGTGTGACAGGGGCCCTCCAGCCATAGATGGGCTGGGTGCCCCCGATCAGGGCGCGGATCAAAGGCCCATCAAGCCGTTGGGCTTAATGGTGGAGAGATCATTCCAACATTCTCCCCCTTGATCTCAACTTATACCTTAACTTTAATACTTTTCACTTTTACTTATTCCATCACAGATTAGTGCATAGAGCGTGCTTCCTCGTCATGGTCAATTGTCGATAGATTTAACAGCTACAATGCACGTCTCTGATCTGAAATAGATACTTTAACTTTTGGGCCCTTTATAGTCCAGGAATCATAGGTTTTCCCTTAAACCCATGCCGGCTACATGTTCTCTGAACACGTTGGGTGGTAAGTCTTTTGTAAGCGGATCCGCGAGCATCTTTTTAGTACTTATATGCTCAAGACTTATTATTTGATCCCGGACTCTATCCTTCACAACATAATACTTTATGTCAATGTGTTTGGCAGCACCACTTGACCTATTGTTGTGAGCATACTGTACTGCTGGATTATTATCGCAGTATAACTTCAGTGGTCTATAGATGTCGTCAACCACTTTCAAACCGGGTATGAACTTCTTTAGCCAGTTCACCTGCCCTGTTGTCTCATAACACGCTACAAACTCGGCATACATTGTGGACGATGTAGTGACGGTTTGCTTTGAGCATTTTCATGAAACAGCTCCCCCTGCGAGAGTGAATACATATCCAGACGTGGATTTTCTATTATCTCCCGCATAATCAGAATCTAAATATCCCACTATATGGAGTGAATCAAATCTTCTATACGTCATCATGAGGCCTTTCGTTCCTTGCAAATAACGCAAGACTTTCTTTACCAATTTCCAATGTTCTATTCCAGGATTGCTCTGGAATCTGCCAAGTAACCCGGTAACAAATGCCAAGTCAGGGCGCGTACATACTTGAGCATATTGTAAGCTTCCGACAGCTGAAGCATATGTAACCACTTTCATTTGATCGATCTCATATTGGTTCCTAGGGCATTGAAAATCCCCATATCTGTCGCCCTTGACTATAGGAGCAGGTGAGGGACTACATTTGTGCATACAGAATTTCTTTAAGACTTTTTGTATGTATGCCTTTTGTGACAGTCCTAATACCCCTTTTCTTCTATCTCGGTGAATCTCGATCCCTAGAACGAACGAAGCTTCACCAAGATCTTTCATATCAAATTTTGAGGACAAAAACTTCTTTGTCTCCAGTAGTAGACTGACATCACTACTAGCAAGTAAGATATCATCCACATACAGGACAAGGAAGATGAACTTCCCATTCTTAAACTTTGTATAGACACAATTGTCCTCTACATTCTCTTTAAACCCAAAATTTCTTATTGTCTGATCAAACTTCAAGTACCACTGTCTTGAAGCTTGTTTTAATCCATAAATGAATTTCTTTAGGCGGCATCCCATTCGTTCTTTTCCTTCCATGACAAAACCTTTCGGTTGTGCCATGTAAACATTTTCCTCCAAGTCTCCGTTGAGAAATGCCGTCTTTACATCCATCTGATGTAACTCTAAATTGTAATGTGCCACTAATGCCATTATGATTCTGAAGGAATCCTTACATGAGACTGGAGAAAAGGTCTCATTGTAATCAATCCCTTCTCTTTGTGTAAAGCCTTTTGCCACAAGTCAGGCTTTATATCTCTCTATATTCCCTTAAGAGTCAAGTTTTGTTTTGTAGACCCATTTACAGTCTACTGTTTTGGCTCCTTTAGGAATTATCTCCAAATCCCAAACTTTATTTGCATTCATTGATTTCATTTCATCTTCCATGGCCTCAAGTCACTTTGATGAATGATCACTTTTCATGGCTTCTTCAAATGAGGTGGGATCATCCTCCATTTGAAATTCCTCAGTGTTGTACACTTCATAATCAGCAGGAATAGCTGATTTTCTAACTCTTTGAGACCTTCTAGGGGCCTCCTCATTTGGCACATTTTCTGTTTGAGGCTGTTGTTGCTCCCCCTCATGTGTGGCAATAGGTTCTATAGGATCCTGAAGAACAGGTTCCTCATCATCATTCATTGTTGCCACAGGCGGGATATCAACAGGTACTGGCACCACAGTGTCTTGTACTGTCGGTGCAGCAACAGCAGGTAGTGAGAAAAATGGCTCATGAATTATCGGAGTGGGTGCATACACCCGCTTCTCTTCAAGGTCAATTTCTCGAGCTACCATGCTCCCCCTCATCATTTCATCCTCTAGGAAGACAGCGTGTCTCGTTTCCACAAACTTTGTATGTCTATCTGGACGGTAGAAACGAAAACCTTTTGACTTTTCTGGGTAGCCAATGAAATGGCAACTCACTGTTTTGGGATCTAGCTTCCCAATGTTTGGGTTAAAAACTTTAGCCTCAGCAGGGCTCCCCCACACACGCAAGTGGTTAAGTGAGGGTACTCTTCCTGTCCACAACTCATACGGTGTTTTGGGCACCGACTTACTTGGTACTCTATTGAGAATATGAATGGCGTTTTTTAACGCCTCCATCCACAGACTCATCGGTAAAGTGGAGTAACTTATCATACTACGCACCATATCCATCAGGGTACGGTTACGCCTTTCAGCTACTCCATTCTGTTGAGGTTCGCCTGGTGTTGAATACTAGGCGACTATACCATTCTCCTGTAAGAACCTTGCAAAAGGTCCAGGAACTTGTCCATACGGGGTATGCCGACCGTAGTACTCCCCCCCCACGGTCAGACCTGACTATCTTAATCTTTAAATCATGCTGATTTTCAACTTCTGCTTTAAATATTTTGAATTTATCCAACGCTTCTGTTCTTTCTTTAATTGGATAAATGTAGTCATAACGGGAGTAATCATCTATGAATGTTATGAATGAATCAAAACCATCCACACTCTTTACAGGAAAGGGACCACAGATATCTGTGTGAATAATCTGTAGAATTCCTGCGCTTCGTTTGATATCTTTCTTAATTTTCTTTACATACTTTCCTTTTATGCAATCTCTACATTGTTCTAAATCTGAGAGCTCTAATGGAGGAAGAATATCATTCTTAACTAGTCTTTCTATTCTCCCCCTCGAAATATGGCCTAAACGACAGTGCCATAATTTCGACAACGCATCGTGAGCTCTCTTTCGTTTTCTGTTTGCATTGTTCGATGAGGATACATTCTCATTCACATCACATACGGAATTCACATTTTCACAAAGTGATAACAAATAAAGCTCGTCTTGTCGGAAGGCAAGACCAATACATCTATTATTAAACAATATCTGACATTTGCCATTTCCAAAATGGCAATCATAACCATCATGGTCCAACTTTGATACACTAATCAAGTTTCTTTGCAAAAAAGGTACATAAAGAACATCTCTAAGAAAAAGTATGAAGCCATCAGCAAGCTCTAGCGGAAGATCTCCAACGGCCTCAACATCTGCTTGTACTCCATTTGTGACTTTAATGAAACTTTCGCTTCTTTGCAAAGTTCTCATCGAACAGAATCCCTGTAATGAATTAGCAACATGAATAGTTACACCTGAATCAATCCACCAAGTAGATTTTGAAAACTTGACATACAAGGATTCATTTACGAACGTAATTATGTTCTCACCTTTATTTTTCATAATCATCTTTAGGAAATCGAGATAATTCTTCTTATAATGTCCCGTCTTCTTACAGTAGAGAGACTGATCTTTATCCACTGGGAATTGCTTGCTCTGAGACTGTTGCATAGGACCCTTTCCAGATGACTTGGAGGAAGAGCTGTTATTATAGTTCTTTTTCTTATCTTTTAGGTAGTTGACAGTACCACCCTGTGAAACTTTTATTCTTTCCTCCTCCTGCACACACATGGTTATGAACTTTTCTAAATCCCATTTCTCGGGCTGTATGTTGTAATTAACAACAAATGTGTCAAATTCTTTTGACAAAGAAGCAAAAAATAAATGAATAAGAAACTCATCCTTGAGTGCTAAATCCATTGGTTTGAGCTTAGATGCCAAATTACTCATTCTCAGTATGTGCTCTCTAATGCCACTGCCGCCACCAGAGTACCTTTCTATGACCAGCTGCTTGATCAACTGGGTTGCATATGTCTTTGAAGAGCCAGTGAACTGACTCTTTATTCTTTCTAGATACTCTGTGACCGTGTCACAGTCTGAAATTGAGCCCACTATTGCAGGCTCAATTGTATTCTTTATCACAACCAAACATTTCTTATTGGCTGTGACCCACTTTCTATTTTCAAGGTCAAAAGACATCTTTACGGGAGCAAAGTCCCGCTCTCTGTTCTGCCATGCAGCATCAGTCTCATCTGTCTCCCTCACCGGTGCCACAGGTTCTTTGGGACATGGTGTGGTGACTGCCCAGTCCACCTCAGTCAATATGAAGGCCAAGTCGATCTTTTTCTTCCATTCAATGTAGTTATCCCCTTTTAGAGTGGGGATCTCTTTGATACAACTCATCAAGTTGTATCTGCCTGAAAACACAATTCAAATAGTGTGAGAACACAAATAATAACAATTGCATGCCTTATTTTCAACGTTGGTTAAAATTAAAACATACAATTGTTCTCTACACTAATTCTACATCACCGTTGGGCAGAAATAGAATTAATGCAAGACAAAACATCATAATATTGCCATTAATCAACGTTGGTCAGAATAACAACAATATTATAATCAATTTAAAACATATCCATTTTCAAAATTAAATTCTCCTGTTGGTTCGAATTTAATAATAAAAATTAGATCTTTAAATACGCAGCGGAAACATTAACATTCAATAATCATTTTTCCAGAAACATAAAGGTACTGTTCTGTTCTCTATGCAAAATTATCGTTGGATCAAAAATTTGCACAGAATTAAAACCAATTCAAATTCATCAAATATGAAGTAAACAGTTTCTGAAAAAAACAAATAAACAGTTCCCGAGCTATACTGTGTACAGGCCATTTTGGCCCAGCAACGCACGCGCGGCCCAGCTCGCGGAGCCCAACGCGCGCGCCCCCAGCGGCCCAGCCGCATGGCCCCTTTTTTCGGCCAACCCTTTTCTGTTGGCCCAACGGCCAAAACGGCCCAGCCCAGCGCTCGTGGCTCGCGGTCCCCGGCTTCCCAGGCCGCAAAGTGGGCCTGGCCCGGGAAACTCCAAACCCGCCTGTGCCAATTTTGGCCCGAGCGCTCCTGGCCATTGATCTCAGGGCAACGAGATCCGACGGCTCAGCACACATTTCGGAGGAATAAAAACCGGCAGCGGCGGCGATCCCCTGAAACCCTAACTCCCATTTCTCTTTTGCTTTTCCTCAGCGCAGCCGTGGTGGCCAGAGGATGGCGGCGCCGCCGCCCGGCCACCTCGCCGGTGAGGAGATGCCCCGCCACAGCAGATCCGCATCCCCTCCCTCATTTCTTTCTCCCGTTCCTCTCTCCACCCAGCAGCAGAGCGGTGGCCGCCCATGGCTGACCGACGGAGGAAGAAGATGGCGGTGCCGCCGCGGGACCCCTCGCCGGCGCGCGCGCTCGCCCGAGGCAGAGCGTGCCGCCGTCGAGTGGCCTCCGACGGTGCCCTGAGTTGGGCGGAGCCCGCGCGCTCGAGGTTAGGCGTGGCTCCCCCTTCTCTGCTGTGAGCTCGAGCCCATGGCTCGGCTATCTCTCCCGTGCGCCGCCACAGAGGCGGCTGGCGATGGTGATTGGACGGCCGGGCCCCATGTAGGCGTGCCCCTGATGACCGTCCCCTTTCTGTTAGGGTTAGGGTTTCTCTTTCTTGATCCGATTCAAAATCAGACCAACTTCTTTGGATTTCTTTCGATTTTTTCCTCTGATCTAGATCCACGTACTAGATAGGCGGCTCTGATACCATTGTTAAAACATTTAGGATCTCTAGCAGTAGATCTAGGAGGGATACACATGGATTCGGAATAACACATGCACATGTAAACCTAGAACACTACACCGAGAGGGAGACAGAGAGACAGAGGGGTGTGAGGAGAGTGAAGAGTTCACATACCAGTGGATCCCGTGGAGTTGGAGCTCGATCCGGCCATCGCTGGTTCGTTGATGGAGGCAGCACACGGGCAGCGACGGTCGGTGAAGAGAGGCGACGCAGTGGAGACGGTGATGCAGTGCAGTGGCGACGGGGATGACGGTGGCGGCGGAGGCGCTTCCCGTCACTGGCTGCGCCCCTCACTAGATCGAGTTTAGGGTTTGTCGATGGGAGTACGGCTCACGGTGAACCTCGTACTGAGAGCCGCCGGCCCCCACCTCTTTATATATCGCAGTGTGACAGGGGCCCTCCAGCCATAGATGGGCTGGGCGCCCCCGATCAGGGCGCGGATCAAAGGCCCATCAAGCCGTTGGGCTTAATGGTGGAGAGATCATTCCAACATATACAACACTAAGATACAATTTTTTATACTACTTCTAATCTAATTTTTGAATGGACTATGAAAATCATTTTTTGTGAATATGATACATAGCAAATATAGTTTTTATGTCACGAGCGGACAACAAAAACTAACAAAGATATTTTGAAGGTCATGTTTGAGTGGGCATGACACAAAGACGAGCTGGCGTGCTATGGTCTGTGCTTGGACCGAAGCGAAGACTTATCGTGTCATACAACATGACCCAAAGTACCTCACATGCCTAGAGGCCACATCCAAAGCGGCATGAAGCACGAGAAGACCGTGTTGTGCTCGCTTTGAAGCACAAGAGGGTTGTGCCGTGCTAGCACAACACAACACAAGTCTCATCTCTACTCTCATCTAGTTATATGGACATAATTCAGTCTGGCTTTCATTGAACTAGATGATACACCACGTGTTACTGCATAAAATTTATCGCGTTGACTCGAGACTAAGTTGTAAGACGTTTGACTTTTTTGACACTAAGTTTGACCACTCGGCTTATTCAAAAAATTATGCAAAATATCACTTCTTTTGTCGTGGCTTGGTTTATTAATAAAAGTTCTTCAAGAATGACTTAAATTTGACTGTTTGCACAATTCTTTTGAATAAGACGAGTGGTCAAACTTGGTGTTAAAAACGTTAAACGTTTTACAATTCGGGATAGAGGAAGTACCATGTATCCTACGTGACAGTCTTGGATTTTGGAGTACGATATCATCTGTTAGGACTAGCCTGAACTACAGACGGCGCGAAGAACCGTCTCTAGTCTTATGAAATCCATTTTCGTTTCTCCTAAGCTCGGCTGCCGCCATCGCAGGTCGTCGCCTCCGTCTCCGGTGTGTAAGGCCTTCTTCGAGCGGGCAGCTCTTCCCCTTCTCCGAGCTGCTGGTGGCTGGAGCACTTGGTGCTCTTCGACGCTAGATCTACTTCCCCCTCAGGCCGTCACCAGCTTTCGCCTCTTCAGTCTTCACTGCCTCCCTGTACCCCCTACAGCTAAAGCAAGGTGAAACAAACCTGCATCCCTCCAGTAGCTGCGTTTGGCCTCTAATGTCAATGCATGAGCCACCGGGCAAACAAACATGATCTCATATTGATAGTTATGGTACTTGATGGTTGGGACGTTTGCTGCAGCCAAACAAACTTAACTCTGCACAACTAGGGCCAACTGGCTACGAAACAAGCATGCCTCTTTGCACAAATAAAAACCTGGCTCTGGCCACCCTGACAGGACACCATGGCCCAGCCAACCAAACAGCTACAGAGCCACAGAGGTGCACCACTAGACCACTAGAGTTACAATGGGGCACCACGGTGCTGGTCTGGTCGACAGTTGCTAATTCCTGCATGATCCCACTTGCGTGAAACTTTGGATGCAACAACAGCTCCGCAGAACAAGCCGCTCAAGGCAGTTCGATCCTCTTGACCTTGAATGTACTCCAAACAATAGGCTATTTCATCTCCTAATCCTAAAACAGTTGGTCAATGCAACGGAAGATAACATATAATATTAAAAGGTCTCCTGAGGGCATTCCGAAGATACTTATTTATCAAGAGTAGCATGCTACAAATAGCTCAACCTCGACTCAAATGGTTTCTCAGTGCCAGTCAAATATGCTTTCTTCTTCAGTGTCTTAACAACATGAACTAACAAGCTGAGTTCCTGGGTAGATAACATAATTATTAAAAGGGCTATTGCTTGCGAAATATACATTCAGACACAAGGAAGTGCAATGGACTGTGATGTTTCACCCCAGTACTTTTCGTTTAGTTGCCCACGGAGGGGGCGTGATAAGTTTCTTCAAGACACCTGGCTTATCAAGGCCCTAAGGACAACAAATACACAAGCAGGAACTAGAATCAATCCAGAAACAAAAATATTTTAGTACAAATGGTACCATACGGCACAAGATATGACATTACCTTGAACATCTGCCTTAGCTCAGCTTCCCTAGCTTTCACCTGTAAAAGTGGGGGAGAACACGTGTAATTGAAACTGAAGCAACAAAAATGTTGAAAGACTGAAAGGCTTCCCAGGAAATAAGTCATCATACATATTTATCATCATCCTCCTCATCCTCATAGTCCCTCTTCCACTTTCCATAGTATCCAGATGGCAAACCCACATTCAAATGACCAGCAGTGTATCCAACAGAACTGCTAGGGTGCTTCATACCAACATCTCCATCTCTGGTGCAACCATAGCATTGACCTTTATTAACAAAAAAAAAGAGAAGTTAACTGCAAAGGAACCAACCTAGCACAAACACACAATAATGTTAAAGGTAATAAAAAGTCATTACACAACCATTGTTCTGCATTAACCAGTTTGACATTATAAATAATAAAAAGCTCCAGGACAACGAAGGTGGCACACATGGAACAGGGGCAAACAAACAGGTCAACACACTAACGATCATATGCTAACAGCCAGAGATACATTACAATTACAGGCAGACAAGTTGAAGTTAGTGCGACCAAATAACTGAATTTGAACAGTACTTAATTTACGATAAAGAGTATATAATACCATTGTCATTCAGATTAACTCTGCAGAAACAGTTAGCCAGCAGTTCTGTAAACTTTGCTTGTGGCATACTCACTTCCACAAAGAAAAGATTGTCCAGGTTACATTCATTTGGACCAGCCCCTTTAATCTTTGTAGTGAAATTGAGATGATAGTACCATTTCTGCTTCTCACAAATTGAGTTGTAGTGTAAAACGTCTTTGAGTTCGTGTGCAAGACCCTGAAATAAGAAGCATGGGTCAGATCAGCAATTGTTACATTAACAAGGCAATAAGACACAGCGCAACAATGGTAACAAGACACACAATGAGAGCAGAAGGGAGAGCAAACCTCCAAAAGATTATGATCCTCATTATACTTGTCCACTAAAGCTTGAACCATTTGACACATTTCGGATTTCTCAGTTACAGGTCCTCTTGTACGCCTCTTGATTGTGCCATCAGGCCAGTAAAGACGTCGATTATAGCCTTATCTTCCTCCATTTTTTCCTAATTTAGATGAGAACATTCTATCTCATCAGTAGATTGCACTTTCCCAAAAGTGGAGAACACAAAGCAATACCATGTACTCCCTCCCCATCCAAAAAATAAGCTATTCTAGGCTTCTAGCTTTGTCCTAAGTCAAACTCTTAAGTTTGACCAACTTTATAGAGAAGAGTATCAATATTTATGAAACCAAATAGGTATACCATGAAAATATGTTTCATGATTAATCCAATAGTACTTACTTGGTGTGACAAATATCACTACTTTTCTATATGAAATGGTCCGACTTAAAATGGTTCGACTTAGGACAAAGCTAGAATTGCATTCTTTTGGGGACAAAGGGAGTACTAGGTTCACTAGTTTGCAAAGAAGGTTGTTGACTAGGACCAACCTCACATAGCTCATGGTAGTAAATAACAACAACAACAGCAAAATGATACAAGATTGTTCATATGCAGACATGCCTACAAATTCTCAAGTGCATTATACCTTCTTTTAAGGGAAAAATGTATCCCACTGCAATTTTCAGATGGCCCAACTAATTGTGCTCCCATCACACTATTCACACTATTTTGATCAGTTAACAGAACATATTGTTTGCCTATAACCACTTTGTTTAGTACATGAGGAAACATTGTTGTATGGTACCACCGTTCATTAGCTGGCTGAAGGTTAACTAATTGTACGGGTTACAATTCAGATAATACAAATCAACATTTGAACAAAGTGGTATGTGGTACACTGGTACTATAGCATCTATGTTTGCTTTGTCAAAGCAAAGCGGTAGTATGATCTTTTGCACTATTTCAACAACTGTCAAATAAAGTTACAAAATGCTCACGTTAACTTTAGATGGTCCCAAAAGAGGAATTCTAAGACTAAGAAATATATGCTGATACTTTTCAATCTTAGATTAACTTAGTTTGGCCATAGTTCTTTTTTATTTTATTTTTTTAAATGTGATTATCTACTGTGACCTATGCCATTGAAGAATGTGGTTACATAGCTTTTTTTTAAAATATAATCAGCTGCAAGCATGCATGCATAATAGGGGAAAATCCAAATCTGTAACGCAGGTGAGACAACTTACATCTTCGGATCCCGGAGGTCCTCGAGATAGCGATCAATAGCCCCGTAGGTTTCCGGCAAGCTCTGAAATGGCCCACCCACATCAGGATATGTATGGAAACATCCCTGACGATCGAGCCTGATATAAAATCGCCGTCCCCACTTACGCCACAGGCGCTCCCATATGCATGACACAGGAGGCGAGGATAGTTCCGACACCTGAACTAATGCCTCGGACTGCGTCTGTGCAGCTTCACGCTCCTTGTCCTCTCGGCACCTAACATATTATCATCGTGTTTATCGAAAGTTGATAGAACAAAGAGAACTATTCGATTTCGATCCAGACAACCGATAAACAAATCTGTCTAATATAAACAATAAACAAGAGGAACTATTTGATTTCGATCCAGGCAACCGATAAACAAGAGGAACTATTCAATTTCGAAACATCTATCTTGCCAAAATAGAAGACGCATGATGAGGGGAAACGGACATACGACGAGCAGGAGCATTCTTCACCAGGCTCTTGACCGCGGAGGCGGCGGCTTCGGCGGTGGGGAGGCATGGGGGTGGTGGAGAGCGAGATGGGGGCTAGGATTTTGCGATCTCTTGGGGACGGGGACGCCGGGAGCCCGGGACGGATCGAGAGGGGCGACCACCTCGGCGCGAGCGGGATCTCCGGCGAGGGAGGCGCGGGGAGCGGGCGCAGGCAGACAGCCTCCTCCGCTCGGACGCGGACGGGAGTTCGGCGAGGGAGAGGCCTACTCGTGCTCGGCCTGGGATGCGGGAGGGCCGAACTCGGGTCCGAGTTGCGGGCGAGAGATTGATGAGGGAAAAGGAAGTGACGGTGGAGGGAACACCTTTTTAGAAAAAAAAAACTAATATTCTATATAATAATATAATATACAACATGTAGCTAAGGACCCGTTGGTTACCTGCGGATCTATAATCTCAATAAAAAAAATTATTGGATTTCATGTCTGTGAACTGCCGGTTTAATCCAAGGTTTCAAATCTCCGGCCGCTATAGCTGTTTGAGAAAGATCTATTTGTGTCTATGTACAACTTAGCCGCTATAGCCCGCTATATCCCCATTTAGCTCCGCTATAGCTGTTTTTGAGATCATCCGCTAAAATGTCTTAGCCGGAGATTTAAAACACTGGTTTAATCTGGTTCAAATGTAACGAGGAACGCTACTCAAACACAAGTGGAGTTGTGGCTCAATGGTGGAGATCTTATACGGTTTACGTGAAAAACCATCGGCACCGGTTTTATATGGTTTGGTTGCTTGCCGGTCTTCTAAGCTGGACCGGACATGCCGATGCTCTAGTTCGATCTTTTATCGGTTGGATCGTCAGTCTAGTTCGGTTCAAATAACTATGGTTTGGTTGCAACTCTAAAAATTTGGATTCTGCATAAAAAATAATGTCTAGTATTTTTTGAATTTTGTGCATGTGTTTTATAATCTCATAGAATCCAAGGCTGTTTGAATAGGATTCTAGGATTCTGAGATTTCTTTGGAAAAAAAATTGGGTAGGGATGGTCCACCGTGCGGACGGCCACACATATGACGACGCGTGGCATCTTTATCAACTCTATTTTTTCTCTGGCTCGCAATTGAGGTCGTGGCTAATTGGCTCGGCCGAGCCGGCATCCACCCGAAGCGCTCCAATCTCCTCTCTGAGCGCAGCCATGGCAGGGATGGTTCCGCTGGTGTGCAGCATCACACCGGACTGGTCGATGGCGACGGTGCCGGTGTTGAGGCGAACGGAAACCGCAAGGAGGCGCGTCGCGAGCTGCTGCGCCACGATGTCGCCGATGCCGTCCTCCGGCAGGGCGTTGTTGCCGAGAGCGAGGCGCTTGAACACGAGCTCGAAGAGGCGGGACTGTTAGATAATTATGCATTTTCAATAGCAATTTAATCTAGAAAATAGCGACAATGGAAAGGTTGGTGACATCAGACATGTGCTTGTGTGTACTAAGCATGAACGCCATATACATAATACTAACCAGCAGATTCTTGACACAAGACCTTACTAGAAAACGAAGAACAGAAACATACCCAGCAGCACAGCCGGATGCACTAGTCGACATAGTGTCTGCCGGTGTAGTCGTCCTGCAAGTTGTAGTGCAGATGGGAAGCAGTGCTGATCACGTTGACGCCGTGAGCGGGAAGAATACGTAGCGAGTAGTCGTGCCGCAGGCGACACTCCCCAAAAACGTGATTGCCGCCCTTCACCCGAGCAGCTGAACTCGAAGACGAAAATGTTCCAGAGGCTCTACTCTCCCAACTTCAGTGCTCGCCGGAAACGGGACGGGGAAACTCAAGTGCTACTGGAATGTGGTGAATGCGGAAGTAAAAGTGGAAGATCGGAATATAAGGCTACGGCTGGGAAGCGAAGGGCCAGTGGAAGAGACCAAGAGACGTGACGGGACGTAGAGAGTCGGACAGTAAAGGATGAAACTCCCGTAATGAAGGAGCCACCCACATCAATATGTGTAACTCCCGTAATTAAGTGACTTGAGTGGTAAAACCACGTCCATCCGCCACAGCCACGCCCTCGGCTCTGCCGCCGCCGGCGGCGCGTGCGCGTGTGTGGCACGCCTATGTCCTTTTCTCAGCCACTCAATATAGATGAAGAATATTCAACCATATAAGCCGAGTCAACGTCTAGTCAAAATCCCGTATGATACTAAACCATACATCGCGCATTAATACGAGCCATAGAGTTTATTTGATTTATTAAATATTATATGGGTCAAGCCCATAATATGTTCAACAATCCCCACCAAACTCTAGGGTTCGTAATAAGCTAGTATCAAGATCACATTTCTTTGATATACTAGTGTTTCGATGGAGACTGTTAAGTCGAACATCCATCTAGAGCAATAGTTTCACTCAATCACAACTGAACAATGAACAACTGATCTGCTAGTCACTAAAGTTCTTAACCGGTACTAGGCTGCAAGAAGCATTCCCTCTATTTGAAGCATATAAGTCACACTTTATAGCCTTTCATGAATATCTAGAGATTACCCACATCTCATAAATTGTGACTAGCAATCGAACTCATATAGGTGTGTTCCTTCTAGGATGTTCTGTAGGACAACATCCCTGTTTAAACAAGCCACTCGGATCACATTAAGGAATTAACCATCCTACCTTATAGGATTGGAGAAATGGCACATCTCAAACGAGTCATACTTTAGTATAAGGGGTCTCTTCCTCAGTCAACCACTAGCTTGTTTCGCCATCCTACTTCACGGGATCTTTGATCACATAGGACAGGTTACCACTATGGAATGACTTCAAGTGGGTGTCAAGCCCAACTCCCTTGATGCACCTTCTATCACATTACGTGACAGACCCTTAGTAAATTGATCTGCCAGATTCTTTGATGTATGGACATAGTCCAACGCAATTACTCTGGAGTTTTTCAGTTTTCTGATAGATTTTAAACGCCTTTTCACATGTCTTGTAGACTTCATGTTGTCCCTTAAACTGTTCACTTTAATTATCACCGTTTGGTTATCACAGTTCATGGAAAGGGCCGGTATCGGTTTTTCAACTACCAGTAAATCAATTAGGAGCTCATGAAGCCACTCGGCCTCAGCGCTAGTTGTATCTAATGCTGTGAGTTCTGCTTTCATTGTAGACTTCGTTAAGACAGTCTGCTTGCAAGACTTCTAGGAGACAGCACCACCTCCAAGCAAGAACGCATATCCGCTTGTGGCGTAAATCTCATCAGCATCAGAAATCCAGTTATGAAAGGTCCTTGAAAGGCTAGAGGCGGGGTGAATAGCCAAAATTAAAACTCTACAACAACACATTGTCGACGAAATATGGTCGGCAGTCTACCAAGGGATATGCCCAAGGTAATAGATTGTCGGCAGACATATGCGCAAGCCACAAACAAGACGGTGATGCAAGACGGACACAAGGTTTTATCCAGGTTCGGCCGCCAAGAAGGCGTAATACCTACATCCCACGTCTGATTGTATTGCTGTATGTCAATGAGAGATGTTTTTTAGAGGGGTCCCCTGCCCGCCTTATATAGTCCGAGAGACAGGGTTACAGATCTGGAAACTAATCCTAGCCAGTTACAATTGCCATAGGTGGCCGGATAAGAATTCCTATTCTAACCGACTAGGATCTTGCTTGATCGCCAAATCTGCCTTGACTCCTTGCGCGGGACTCCAAATAGGTTGGCCAGGCCGCGTGTCGTCTTTTGATGGATCGGACCCTCTGATCTGGGCCGGCCCAAGCCTAGCCGTAAGGGTATAGGGGTTAATACCCCCACAGCTAGTCCCCGAGCACCATGTATTATGCTGCGACACGCCATTTTAACCTTCTCCGACAAGTAAGGCTTGAGTCCTTACCATCTCTGACCACCGTTGTCGCTGGAGAAGTAGGTTGTCCGAAGAATGTATGGTGCTCTTAAGAAAAAAGAAAAAGATTTCCATCCTGTGAAGTGTGCCCACTTGTATTTCTGAAAAGAAATGTAAGTGAATCTTGAAGCGTAGCATCCTTGATCATCAGAGGCATAGGGGTCGAAAAACAAACATATTCACCGCAAGGTGAAGTGTGCCCACTTAGTCCCCGAGCCTGGTAGTAGGTGGCGTAGGCACGTGGTGCCAGGGTCTAAAAAGAATTCCCAGTTAAGTTGAGAACCCAATCGTCGTACAAGCGATACGAGATGCACCGGCAGGTGCATCGTTCCGATGTAGTCCCCGGGCTTGCTGGAAGGCGAAGTATGAGCCTTGTAGCAAGGTCTAAATAAATATCTCTCAACTGTATGTGAGTACAAATCACATGTAGCCGAGGAGAACGATCTCCGAGCAGTGGTCGGGACAGTTCCCGAGCATGATAGTAATCCATTTAATCAGTCAAAGCATAAGGGTCGATTAAATAAACGCATTCACCGCAAGGTGAAGTGTGCCCACTTAGTCCCCGAGCCTGGTAGTAGGTGACGTAGGCACGTGGTGCCAGGGTCTAAAAAGAATTCCCAGTTAAGTTGAGAATCCAATCATCGTACAGGCGATACGAGATGCACCGGCAGGTGCATCGTACCGATGTAGTCCCCGGGCTTGCTGGAAGGCGAAGTATGAGCCTTGTAGCAAGGCCTAAATAAATGTCTCTCAGCTGTGTGTGAGTACAAATCACATGTAGCCGAGGAGAACGATCTCCGAGCAGTGGTCGGGACAGTCCCCGAGCACATTAGTGGTCGGAGCAGTCCCCGAGCATGGTAGTGGTCGTAGCAGTCCCTGAGCACGGTAGTGGTCTGGGCAGTCCCCGAGCAAGGTAGTGGTCTGGGTAGTCCTAGAGCACGGTAGTGATGATCGAGCAATTCCCCGAGAAAACGCGGTGGTTTTAGGTAGTCCCGAAACAGCAGTAGTGGTGGTGGGCGATCCTCGAATCTCGGCGATGTCTATGCACCATCCTTTAGCACAAGACATGCAGCGAAAAAATGAACGCCGCTTGTACTATTATTTGGTGTATTTATTTATCTTCGTATTCTATCAAGTCCAATCGTACATGTTTGGTCAAAAAAGCAGACAGGTATAGCACATCATATTGTCTTCTTGGCCTTTCTAGCAAGCGATTAAACGCTTAGACCTATAAAAGAGGTGCGTCGATGTGAAACCCTCTCACACTATCAACGAAGAAGCGGCGTACCTTTGGAAGACGAAGAGCGCGTTTATTGGCGTAGATCTCGAGGTTATGAAAACAACCGTCTGCGGCGCGTGCACACGTCTCCCAAGAATCTCGGGCGGACGAAACGACGGAACCCTTGGTTATTTATAATATAGAACTGGTAAGTTACTTTTTACCGATCCCCATTATCATTCGTCGTCGCAGCCTTCTTCTTCCTCTTGCCAAACCCTATACCTCCGAAATCATCACCAATCACCCCTCCACCGTATCCACCCTTTTAGCAAGGTTGGATTAATGGCGAAGAGAGACGCCTAGAAGAAAACCGGAGTCATGGCGAAGGAGTGGTGGAAGTCAAGGAGCAACGAGCAGACCATCGAAGACCTCGTCACCATGGGAGTGCTCCACAACAAGGCACTCGCGGGATGGCGCGCGCCGAAAGGAGAAAGCTACCCTGATCCACAACCAGGTGAGATTGTGGTTTTCGAGGATTTCTTCAAGCGGGGTTTTGGGGTTCCAGTGCACCCTTTCCTTCAGGGGCTCTGTTTGTATTACGAGATTGGGATTTGCAATATGCATCCCAACTCGATTCTTCTTGTCTCCACCTTCATTCATCTTTGCGAAGCATATGGTGGCTTCTAGCCCCATTTCGACCTCTTTCGCCATCTGTTCTATCTGCGGAAGAAAGGAAGTGGCGGCTCGAAGATAGCCGGAGGCGTATACCTCAATCTGTGTGACGGGATGAAGGCCCAGTACTTGCACTACCCTTGGAACACATCGCTGGACGACTGGTACAAGAAGTGGTTCTACATCCACGAAGAGTCAAACATGATCACCCTGTGCGATGTGGGGTTCATTCCGGAGAAGAAGAACAGCTGGTCGGAGAAGCCCGAGCACTTGGAACAGATCGCAGAACTGCTCGGGATGATCCCATGGGGGAAGCTGGATGGTCCAAGCGTGGTCGGGAACTTCATCAGCTGAAGGATCCAGCCCTGCCAGAGGAGGGTACATCCTGGCTACGAATACCAGGGGAGCGCAGATCCAACGAGGACCAGAAAAGAGGCGCTTGACAAGATCAAAGTCAAGGCCAGGATTGGGGAGCTATTCAACTTAGCCGATCCCAATTATGTTAGGTTAAGCGACATCGAGCACGCCTTCAAGCTGGCCCGACCTCCCCTAAAGGTAAATTATGCTTCCTTGTACCTGTAGAGTTATGTTGTAACAAAAATTGACTGTGTTGTCGCCTTTATGTTTCCTAGAGTAATGGTCGTGACAGGGCAGCAGTGTTCGTGTCTCCACCCCCTATTGTGGATTGGCCGCAAGTTGCCGGCCCAACCGCCCAGACTAGTGCCAGGGCTGAAGACGTCGACTGGGCTGTACTCGGGGTTGGGGAGGAGGCAACGGCCAGGGCTGCTGGCAAGCGGCCGGTGGCCAACAAACGTCGTCAGGCCATCTTCCCACTGTCAGATGATGAAACAGAGGATGCAGACATCTTCCGACTCATCCCTCAAAAGAGGAGGAGACAACTAGAGTTGATGGAGCAGGGTGGCTCCTCTGTGCCAGCAGGGATCGCATCACCGACCACTGCAACACAGAGGACAAGCGGCAAAGGGGTCGAGCACCAAGCCCCGGCATCGGTACTGGTCGTGGAAAAAGACCCGGTGGAACCCGCAGAGCACGTGGAGCAAGCATGGTTGAAGAGACGCTCCTTCGCCACGTCATTCCGTGCTTCCAAGCTGTAAGTATTTGTAACCTTGATGTAAGCTTACAATTTGTATTGAATACTATTGTCTTCTGAACTTATCTCTAATATATTAGGTCGGCGTCCACCGAAAATCCCGACCAGCTAGCCGGTGTCTTGCGCACCGCCGCCAACAACGGAAAAAGAAGCTGCCAATGACCCGTTGTGGAGGAACTGTGAAGAAAATCCACCGGAACCTCAGCAGACGAGCGGCCAGACTATAGTCCCCGAGCAGCTGGTCGAGAAGAGAGCCGAGCCAAGTACAAGTGCTCCGAGCACTAACCCTGCTGAGGGGGATACTTCGGCACCAAGGGGACCAGACCAAGCCGAGGAGCAGCAGCCGGAGGTGGCATAGAGCACGCTTGCCGATGCTACGGCTTGTGGGAAAGCCATAGTGGTCGCAGAGACTACAAACTCCAAACCAGCGCCACCTCCTGAACAAGAGGCCGAAGAGGACGAAGTAGAAGAGGTCCTAGGCCGTCCCCAAGACAAACGACAACATGTATATGTGTCGCGCTGGCGGAACGACGAGTGGGTTATGCATGAGGAAATCCTAGAGGTCGAAGAGACCCTAAAAGTTGAACGAGCGACAAAACATCTGGTGACAGAAGTCCAGGTATGTTTGGCTTGACCACTTGATCCTGCTATTTAGTCGAACTGTCTGACTTAGCTTGTTTATATGCAGGACTTGATGAAGACCGCAAAGTACCAAAAGAGGTGCTTCGACCAGATTGAGGGAATCACGGCAAACAATAGAGAACTGGTGGCCGAGGTGGAACGCTTGCGCCACCAACTTGAAGCCGCCGACCAGGAGAGGACAGAGCAAGAGGCACAAAACCAGAACCTGGTCATCCAGCTCAGTAACAAAGAGCAGGAAAAAACAAGTAAGTTGTCATTTTATCACAGCAAGTGCATGACATGTGTTGTTGCATTGTTGGTAGTGACAGCTGTAGTGCAGGCTTAGAAGCCGATGTAACCCGCCTCCAAGAGGAGAATAGCCGTGTGACCACAGAGTGTGGTCGCCTGAAGGAGGACAACGAGAAACTGGCGCGCGACCAGTCTCAACTCCGGGACCGCACAACCAAGATGAAGGAGGAACTGAAAAGTAAGTGTTCCAGACCACCTTGTTCATTCTGTTGCCCGCCTTATCTTGTCGTGCCGTTACATTTTGATGTCTTGTACGGTTTGCAGTTTTAAAAGTCAATGCCAAGAAACATCTAGAAGCCGTGATGAAAGATCATGACGGCTGGAAGGCACGATGCCTAGAGACCACCGAGGATCGGGACACATTGAAGAACCGGTGCCAGGAAGTGGCAACTGGCATTTTGCCCGTCCTCGACCTTATCGATCCGGCGCTTACAGAGGAAGCGCCAAGGACGCTGCAGCTCAGACTGGTCGAGAGATGCCGAAAGGCATGGGGTTGGTTCCAAGAGTTCGTGAAGGAGGCGGGTGAGTACACAGGTGCACATGTGGTAAGCATGGTGCGTGCCCACTACCCCCTGATCGATCTCAAGCGCTTGGAGGCTGGGTACCCGAAGGAGGTAGACCCAGACAAGGCTGAGGAGCTTTGGATGACCCAGCTGGACCTGTCGTCAAAGATTATTGGCGACATTAACCTATGTGGAGGTGGGACAACACCTGTACAAGGTACGCCATCGACAAGTCAGCTAGAAACGCCATCAGTTGCAAGCCAACCGACGAAGTCTGCGGTCTCGACCAGCCAGGCATCGGTGGGGCCATCCTCTTCAGCTCGACCAGCACAAGAGTCCCCGAGACTCGAGTAGGATATCGGAAGCAGCGAGCAGTAGGTGCCGCGCGCCCCGACCAGCTAATGGAATAGGCTTAGAGCTATAGAAGGACATAGTTGTGTTATTGTAAACTTGGGCCTCTTCAGGCAAGCTTGTAATAACGTAACTGTATATCATGATAAGCTTGTTTGCTTTGTATAAAATGTATTTAAGCTTGAAACTCATGTTGGTGTAACTAAGTGAGAACATGTTAACATTCTGTTTAGCTGTACCATTTTGCAAGACACGTCATCCCGAAAAGTTTGTGCGGCCCTAGTTTGCCATGTGGTCGGAGTGTGAGGTGCGTGACCTATGCACACGTAGACGCGGACAAGTCAAACCAGGGGGGACCTACCGATCACCCATAACGTAGAGAGCGGATCCCATGCACGCGTTGGGAGGAACCAGAGATAGGGCCTGCTCCGAAAACCGTACAAGGAATGGTGGTCGGCTTTTACTGGCTAAGTTAGAATAACCATAAAATTCGAAGTGACACATTAGAGTGGTCGGAGAAATCATAATAGCTTTATTGAAGTAAATCGAAAGTACAAAAGGAGTACATATCTCAGTGGTTAAGCATAGAAACGTCTAAGCTTGTCGATGTGCCACGAGTTTGGTACGTCCGTACCGTCCAGGTGAGCTAACCTGTAAGACGTTGGTCGTGTGACTTCCTTGATCATGAAGGGCCCCTCCCATGGGGATGCGAGTTTATGGACACTAGCCTGGTTCGTCTTCCACTTCAGGACCAGGTCCCCGACCACGAAGAACCGCTCTTTAACGTTCTTGTTGTAGTACCTGCGCAAAACAGCAAGGTATTTGGCCGTACGTATACAAGAATCAAGCCGCTTCTCTTCTGCGCTATTCACTTCTAGCTCCCGTACTTCATTGACCTTGCCTTCGTCGAAGTTCTCTACCCGTGCTGATCTGAAAGCTATATCTGCTGGGAGGACTGCCTCAGTGCCATAAACCATAAAGTACGGTGAGACGCCGGTGTTACGACTGGGCTGAGTTCTGAGGCCCCAGACCACGGCTGGTAACTCTTTGAGCCATCTTCCGGGAGCTTTGTCATTTTCTCTGTACATCCTCTTCTTCAATGCGTCCAAGATCATGCCATTTGCCCGCTCGACTTCTCCATTAGCTCTAGGGTGCGCCACCGAGACGTATTTTACTACTATGCTCCTTTCATCGCAGAAGTCCCAAAAAGCGTTCCCGGTGAACTGAGTACCCAGATCAGTGATGATGCTGTTGGGTATGCCGAAATGATGGATGACCTGGTCGAGGAACATGACAGCCTTTTCTGACGATACCTGTACCAGAGGCATGTATTCTATCCACTTAGAAAATTTGTGGATCAGCACAAAGACGCATGTAAATTTCCCAGGAGCCGGTTTGAAGGGCCCGATCATATCCAGTCCCCAGCATGCGAAGGGCCAAGAGGCTGATATTGTCTGGATCTCATGTGCTGGTACATGGATTCTCTTGGCGAAGAACTGACAACCCTCACAGTGGCGGACTAGCTTCTCTACGTCGGCTACTGCTGACGGCCAATAGAACCCTGCTCGGAAAGCCTTACCGACCAGCGTTCTTGAGGCCGCGTGGTTGCCGCAGGAGCTAGAGTGGATTTGGTCCAGGAGATGTTCGCCATCCTCCTGGGTTATACACTTCATCAAGATTTCCTCCTTTGCGTTCTTGCGCCATAACTTGCCATCGACGAGCAGGTACTGCTTACTGCGACGCATCAGGCACTCGTTTTCTGTCCGATCAGTGTAACCGCTGCCATCTGTTAGGTACTTGATGAAAGGTATTCTCCAGTCGGGCTCATGAGTGGTCGAAGGCGTTTCGGTGGTGCTCGACGCTGGAACCGTAGCCACCAATTGCTGGTCTGGAGGCTTGTCTGCCGTAGAATCTTCCTCTTTGATGGAAGGCGTGAGCAGGTCTTGGACGAATACGCCATGTGGGATTTTGGCTCGGGATGATCCTAACTTTGACAGCGCATCCGCTGCTTGATTCTTGTCCTGGACCACGTGTATGTACTCGATGCCATAGAACCTGCCTTCCAGCTTTCTGATAGATTTGCAGTATGCATCCATCTTTTCGCTGGTCGTGTCCCAGTCCTTGTTGAGTTGGTTGATGACCAGAGCCGAGTCTCCGTAGACATAGAGACATTTAACGCCAAGCTCAACCGCAATGGACAAACCATGTAGGCATGCTTCGTACTCGGCGACATTATTAGATGCTGGGAAATAAATCCTGAGAACGTACCGGAGCTGCTCCTTAGATGGTGACACGAAAAGGACTCCTGCTCCCGCACCGTCAATGTTGAGAGAGCCGTCGAAGTACATCGTCCAAGACTCATCGGATCCCGGAGAGGCAGGCGTGCTTAAGTCTGTCCACTCGACGATGAAATCGATGAGTGCCTGAGACTTGATTGTAGTACGGCTTGCAAATTCCAAGGAGAAGGGGCATAGCTCCATTGCCCATTTAACGATGCGCCCGTTCGCATCCTTGTTGCTAATGATGTCTCGCAGAGGGTACTCAGTCATGACCACCACACGATATCCGTCGAAGTAGTGTTTCAACTTTCGGGATGTTATCAGTATGGCGTAGATCAACTTCTGAATCTGTGGGTACCTGGTCTTGGACTCATTGAGTACCTCACTGATGAAATAGATTGGTCGCTGTACCTTGTAGACATGACCGGGCTCGTCGCACTCGACCACCATGGAGACCACTCAATTAGTAGCCGCAATGTAAAGCAGGAGTGTTTCGTCTTCTCTGGGAGTAGTGAGGACCGGAGGTGACGTAAGGTATTGTTTCAGCTGTGTGAGGGCAGCGTCTGCTTCCTCCGACCACTCAAACTTTTCGGATGCTTTGAGCAGTTTAAAGAACGGTAATCCTTTTTTGCCTAATCTTGATATGAAACGGCTGAGGGCGGCCATGCATCCGGTAAGCTTCTGAACATCCTTCACCTTTTTGGGTGGCTTCATGTCCAAGACAGCTTTGACTTTCTCCGGGTTAGGGCGTATGCCGTCGTGACTGACGACATTGCTAAGTAGTATGCCAGAAGGAACACCAAAGATGCACTTTTTTGGGTTTAATTTCCACTGGAATGTGTTAAGGGCTGCAAAGGTGCGTTCCAGGTTGTCAACAAGGGTATGTGCTTCCTTGGTTTTGACAACTATATCATCAACATAAGCCTCGACGAGGTTGTCTTTTATCTCGTCTTTGAGGCAAGCTTGTATAGCGCGTTGGTAGGTAGCCCCGGCGTTCTGGAGCCCGAACGACATGGTCGTGTAGCAGTAGGCGCCGAAAGGTGTGATAAAAGATGTCTTGATCTGGTCATCCTTTTTGAGAGCGATCTGGTGATAACCAGAGTAGCAATCGAGAAAGGAAAGCAGCTCGCAACCGGCGGTTGAATCTACGACCTCGTCTATGCGAGGTAGGCCGAAGGGGTCCTTAGGGCAGTGTTTGTTGAGATCAGTGTAATCAACGCACATTCTCCATTCATTATTCTTTTTGCGTACAAGAACCGGGTTGGCTAACCACTCCGGATGATACACTTCTTTGATAAATCCGGCTGCCAAAAGCCGTGTAACTTCTACCCTAATCGCCTCCTTTTTGTCGCGAGCGAACCGTCGTAGCTTCTGCTTGATAGGTTTGGCCTTGCCGTTGACATTCAAGGAGTGCTCGATCAAGTTCCGAGGTACACCGGGCATGTCAGTAGGTTTCCATGCAAACACATTCACGTTGCTCCTCAAGAACCTAACGAGCGCGTCTATCTATTTGGGATCCAGGTTGGCCCCGATAATGGCCGTTCTGTTGGGATCACTGTCGACCAGCTGGATCACCTTGTGCTCCTTGGACTTGATGTTCTTGCGTGGAGCCTTGAGCTCTGGGATCTCTAGGTGGTCGGTCGAGGTCTTCTTGGCGTCGAGCATGGTCTCGGCCATGCGAATAGAGAGGTCGTGAGCCTCTACTATTTTGAAACTGTCATCCTCGTAGGTATAAGCTGCGTACACGTTGCCTTGGAGGGTTAGAACTCCTTTCTCGGTGGGCATCTTGAGCACCAGATACCTGTAATGAGGTATGGCCATGAACTTGGTGAGCGATGGTCGACCAAGAATAGCATGGTAGGTGCCGTCGAAGTCAGCGACCACGAAGTTGATGTAGTCGGTGCGGAAGTGGTCCGGGGTCCCAAATTGCACAGGTAGCGTGATCTATCCGAGAGGTGTAGAGCTCTGTCCGGGGAGAACACCCTAGAACTATGCCTCGTACGGCTTGAGGTCCGCCTAGGCTATCTTCAAGGCGGGCAGACTGTTTTTGAACAGTATATCGATGGAGCTGCCGCCGTCAATCAGTACTCTATCGAACTGAACCTTGTTGATACAAGGATCGAGGACCAGGGGAAATCGTCCTGGCTCAGGTATTGCGGCCCATTGGTCCTTTCTGCTGAAGGAGATCTCGTGATGGGACCACAGAGGGAGCCACGGATCGGTGAGGAGGTTGTCGGTGTTGGCAACGTTCAGGCAAGCGCGGGCGAGCAGCTTGCGTTCACGTTTGGTCTCGATGGATACTTTGCCCCCGATGATGGTGTGCACGTGATCGGTTGGCTTGACGTACTTGTGACGAGGATCTGCGTCTTCGTCGTCGTTGTCCTCGTTGCGCTGTTCCCCTGTGTCGTTAGGCTTGTCGGACGTATCCGGAGCCTGTTGACGCGTGTAGATAGACTTGAGAACGCGGCAATTCTCCATGGTATGGTTTGACTTAGGATGGAGCTGGCAGGGCCCTTTCAATGCTTTGGCGTAGTCGTCTTCGTAGTTACGATGTCCGCCACCTTTTTAAACGGTGTTGACCTCGCCGTCGTCTTCCCGAGCACGCTTGCCCCTGTAATCGTCGCGGCGGTTACGCCGCTGATTACGTTGGTCACGGTGGTCGCGGGAGTCGTTGCGCTGGTTGTGTCGGTCAAAATTGTCATTCCGACCACGGTTGCCGCGGTAGTCATCGCGGTGTGGGGGGTGGTCGGAGCGTGGAACCCTCGCTGCTTCTTCGATAATTATCTTTTTAGCGTCGTCGGCGTCCGCATATTTCTTAGCGGTGGACAGGAGCGCTGTAACCGATTCAGGTCTCTTGCGTAAGAGCTTGTCCCTTAGGGCATCATGGAAGCGGAGGCCAGTGATGAAAGCCTCAATTGCCTCATTGTCGGAGATTGATGGGACCTTGATATGCATCTCTGAGAAATGTCGGACGTACTCGCGCAGTGGCTCATCTTTTCGATCCCAAATCCGTTGCAGATCATATTTTTGCCGGGTTGCTCGCAAGTAGCAATGAAGTTGTCGATGAAGGCTTGCTTGAGGTCTTGCCAAGAATCAAAGTAGTTCGCCGGCAAGCTGACCAGCCATTGGTGACCTGCATGACCAACAGCGACTGGGAAGTAGTTAGACATGACGTGCTCGTTAGCCATGGCTGACCTGCACGCAGTTTCGTAGAGCATGACCCATAATTCAGGGTTCTCCTTGCCATCGTACTTCTGAAGTTTCTCGAGCTTGAAGTTCTTGGGCCATATGACTTGGCGAAGGTGTGGAGTAAACTGCTTCAAACCCGGCGGGCTATGGGCAGTGTCATATTCCATACGGCGATAGCTTTCATGGGATGCACAATCGTTGGCTCTTTGGTTGATGCGAGCGCGCAGATCACGTCCAACGAGGTAATGGCAGAGATCGTTATTGCCATCGCGGCGATCTTGATTGCCATCTAGATTAGCCCTGCGACCGTGGTTATCACAGCGATTGTCGTGGTTGTCTCGGCGGTTATCATCCTGGACATCGCGGCGGTTATCCTCCCAACGGCGGTTGTCGTCCCGACCACCATCATGGCCACCGTTTCCGCCTTGATGGTTGTCTGATGGGTCATTGTTGCGCGAGCCACATTGGTTGAGTGGCTGTGAGCGACTTGAGTACTGGCGGCTGTGACTTGACTCGACTGAGACGGATGGAGCCTGGGCTTGAGTTACAATCTCTATGGTCTGGGCCATAGCAGCCGTCAGATAGGCTTGTATTTCATCGCGAACTGCCTGGGTTTCTGGGGTGTTGGGTAGCCGTTGCATTGTCGCCATGGCGATGGCTACGTTGGCGCTTGGAGTCCTGAAGACCTGTTTGTCCCCCACCCTGTCGAAAGCATTGTTAAGGTCACGTGGCTGGACCCTTATGCGTCATGCCTCCTCTTCTGCTTCAGCTTTGATTTGCCGACGATTAAACCGGTCAATATTGCGTGCCTCGCGTGCAATCCTTTCTTGTTCTGTTTCGCCAACTGCTGGCAGTTCGTCATTGCTGACAACACTGATCAAATCCCCTCTTCTTGGCGGGAAAGATGGGAATTGTGGGAACCCCGGGGCGTGGTCTGGTATGTCCAGATCGTATTTGATGCCTTCATCATCGTGATGCTGGAGCTCGGTGTGGACGGAAGCATTAGATGCGATGCTAGACGAGGAGCTGGAGTCACCCTCTTGGACCGTGTGGACGGATCCTTCTTGATAATCTTCAATCCAGATCATGTTGACGAAGTTGCGTGGCTTTAGCCGTGGTCGATGTACAAGACATAGATCTGAGCAGCGCTGTATATTATACGCGTAGTTGGAGGCAGCGTTTCGCAGGCCGTAGGGCTGGGCCTGGTAGTTCTCCGTCGAGGCTTCGCACTCAGAGAGCTGGAGTCCCACCGCGGAGGCTGGCCGGCGACGAGCGGAGCGCCCTTCAGGAGTAGATATGACCACGAGATCCATACCTAGTCGTGCCGGACGACTGGCCCGAGCGAGTCGGGTAGATCTATTGTGGGGAGCATTTACCTGCTCATTATGTTGATTTTGAATTGCACTTACCAGAGCTAGGGTTTCGGTGAGTTTGGTGCCGACCCGATCGATGGAGTCGAGCAGGTCGGTGTTGTCGATCTGCTTCCCTTTGTAGCGGGGAAGCGGACGACGAGTGGTTGGCGTGGCTAAGGATGATGCAGGCGTGGTCGGAGCCGGATGTACTGTGGTTGGAGCCAGATCCACCGTGGTCAGAGCCATATCCACCGTGGTCAGAGCCGTAGCCGATGCAGGTGAAGCAGTGGTCGGCGCAGACTGAATCCACGCCTCCTCCGTGGTCATGGCGATGAAGTCGTCGGAGCCGGTGGTCCAGGTGATCTGGCCGACAGTGAACGTGAGGCCGTTCGGCGTAGCCATGGAGTCGGAGATGATGACCATCTTGTTTGCTTGGAGAGCAGTACGCACACCCCCTACCTGGCGCACCACTGTTGACGAAATATGGTCGGCAGTCTACCTAGGGGTATGCCCAAGGTAGTAGATTGTCGGCAGACAGATGCGCAAGCCACAAACAAGACGGTGATGCAAGACGAACACGAGGTTTTATCCAGGTTTGGCCGCCAAGAAGGCGTAATACCTACGTCCTGCGTCTGATTGTATTGCTGTATGTCAATGAGAGATGTTTTTTAGAGGGGTCCCCTGCCCACCTTATATAGTCCGGGAGGCAGGGTTACAGATCTAGAAACTAATTCTAGCCAGTTACAATTGCCATAGGTGGCCGGATAAGGATTCCTATTCTAACCGACCAGGATCTTGCTTGATCGCCAAATCTGCCTTGACTCCTTGCGCGGGACTCCAAATAGGTTGGCCGGGCCACGCGTCGTCTTTTGATGGACCGGACCCTCTGATCTGGGCCGGTCCAAGCCTAGCCGTAAGGGTATAGGGGTTAATACCCCCACACACATAGACAATGTACTTAGTAAATTAAGTGGCGAAGCGAATTTTGCGCTAGCACTACCTTGGGTTGCAAGCCACCTACTCAAATTCACTAATTATGATCACTAGGATACACACAAGGCTAAGTTGCAACTAACTCCTAGGTGACAAGCTATCTAGGTAACTAGCTTACACTACCACTACCTCTAGAGAGAATTACACAAAATAAATACAAGAGAGATAGAGGTGTGTATACCGAACGTGGGAAGTGATCAACAAGAGAATACCAAGAGACAGTCAACACAATGATTTAATCCCGAGGTTCACTTGCTTGTCATCACGCTACGTCCTCGTTGTGGTGATACACTCACTTGGAGGTTCACGCGCTAATTGGCATCGCACGCCAAACCCTCAATAGGGTGCCACACAACCAACACAAGATGAGGATCCACAAGCCACGAGCAATCCACTAGAGTACCTTTTGGCTCTCCGCCGGGGATAAGGTCAAGAACCCCTCACAATCACCACGATCGGAGCCGAAGACAATCACCTTCCTCCACTCGATGATCCTTGCTACACCAAGCCATCTAGGTGGTGGCAACCATCAAGAGCAACAAGAGAAATCCGTAGCAAAACACAATCACCAAGTGCCTCTAGATGCAATCTCTCAAGCAGTGCACTTGGATCACTCCTAGTCTCACTCTAGAGATGAATCAACGATGTAGATGAGTGGGAGGACTTTGGTTAAGCTCACTAGGATGCTATGTCAATGCAAATGGCTAAGAGTGTGAGCTAGAGCTGGCCACATGCCTTAGATAGACCCCAAAACAAATAGAGCTGTTGGCTCTCTGTTCTCAGTCTTTGCGGGGTGACCGAACGCTTCGGCCAGCGTCCGGTGCTCCGATGAGCACCACGTGTCACCGTGGTATGAATGTCGCGCGTTAGATCCTAACAGCTAGTCAGTTTCGCACCACGGGTTAAGTTGCGACCGGACGTGCTAACACAACTGATCGGACCCTGCAGCCCCTGCGTCTGGTCACGAACAGAAAGGCACCAGAGAGGTTTTTCGTTGACCGGACGCATTCGGTGACTACTGACCGGACGCACCTCAGTGTCCTGTGCACACTACACTTCAGCAGCTTGCACTGACCGGACGCTGCATAGTGAACAGCCAGCATTCGGTACTCAACCCTACCAGAGTCCAGTCAAAGTGACCGAGACTGTGTTGCTGAGTTAGTACTGACCGGACGCACCTCACCGAGTCCGGTCACTACGCGACCGGCATCCAGTCACTACGTGACCTTCGTCTAGTCACTGTTTTATAGTGCCTTTCACCTCTAACACTTCACCAACTTCTCCACCCTTGTTCATATGAGCTAACCACCATGTGTATCACCTTATGCACGTGTGTTAGCATGTTTTCACAAACATTTCAAGGGTGTTAGTCTCTCCACTAGATCCTAAATGCATATGCAATGAATGGAGGCATTTATTGGCACTTTGACAACCGCATTTCGATACGAGCTTCACTCCTCTTAATAGTATAGCTATCTATCCTAAATGTGATCACACTCTCTAAGTGTCTTGATCACTTAAACAAAATGCTCTTATCAATTATACCTTTGCCTTGAGCCTTTTTGTTTTTCTTTCTTCTTTTTCAATTCCAAGCACTTGATCACTTGTGGTCGTGCCTTCACCACCTTGATCATAACATTCTTGCTCTTCTCTTGGAATGTGCCACCTGTCTCTTACTCACTTAGATAAACTAGGTTAGCACATAGGGTTTCATTAATTCACCAAAACGAAACTAGAGCTTTCAATCTTCCCCTTTTTGGTAATTGATGACAACCCTTTAAACAAAGATATGAAATGAAATTCATTTGAATCCATATTGCTTTCCTAAGTATATTTACCATGTGTAAAAGGATATGGACAAGTTTGATGAATCCTGAATGGTAGCAATTGCTCCCCCTACATATGTGCTAAGAGTTTGGATTGTACCTTGCACATATGTTTAGATAGGCAATGTAGGAGTCCATGTCTACCAAATGATGCTAAGGTATAAGAGGTGGACCTTTGAAGTGTGATACCAATCGGAGTGCACCAATATACCATCCTTAGCACCATTTTGTAACTAGATACCACTTGAAAATGAACACAATCTAGATACCAATTGGAAACATAAACTCAAGCTAGAAATCACTTGTAAGCACAATGTTAGATACCACTTGAAAAGGCAAACACAAGCTAGATACCGCTTGAAACTACTACAACATATATCTAGTTACTTGACCTATGCATGCTAGTTTCCATTTCATCAATCAATCCTATGGCTAGCATACACCACACAAGCATGAATATTGAATTTTAAACTTGTGCTATGCAAGCAAACATATGAAATGCACATTCAAATGCATCATACAAGTTCATGAGCTTGCTCCCCCTACTTGTGTGCTCAAAATTTTAATTGATCCCTTTCCTTCGTTATATCTCTCCCCCTATGTAGGTATCTTTGTGCATTTTCTCCCTTTCCTTCATTATATCTCTCCCCTATGTAGACTTTTCATTATCTTTGTGCATTTTCTCCCCCTTTGTCATCAATGACCACAAAGGTTCGAATTAAGACTACAAGGTTACTACTTAAGGATAGGTGAGATTTTCAATGTCAATCAATGTGTGAGGATAATATCTCCAAATTTGGTTCAAGCTAGAATATTTGTCAAAGATATTTAACTCGGTTTGATCCAAGGACAAGCTTCTTCACACCTCCAAATAAGGGTTATCTTGTACCATGTTGAGTTAAACATTTATAGCTCATCTTCTAGATTAAACACTAGGTTTACAAGCTCACAAACATGTCATATGCTACCACTAGATCAAATCAAACATAGAAGCAATAGTGGTACCATATAAGCATCAAATTCATTTGATTTTCATGAATGAGCATAAATTAAGGAGGGTCCTAAAGAAAGGTCCTAAATGCATGAGAGGAATGACTAGATGCACTAAACATGTCCTTAGCAAGTATGTATGCCATGCCAATCAACTTTTACCTTGGATTGCTCAAAGGAGAGACATGCCATATAAGTGAGGGTGCATCAACACATATTTGAGAAATCCAATATGTTCAACTCATTCCTTAGCTTGCAAAACCTCTTCTCATCTAATGGCTTGGTGAATATATTGGCGAGTTGATCTTCGGTGCCCACACTCTCAATACAAATATCCCATTTTTTGTTGGTGATCTCTTATGAAATTTTAATGGACATCAATGTGCTTTGTTCTTGCATGTTGGACCGGGTTGTTTGTCAACTTGATGGCACTCTCATTGTCACATAGCAATGGCACTTTCTTGAATTTGATTCTAAAATCACTCAAAGTGGCCTTCATCTAAAGTATTTGTGCACAACAACTAACGGCGGATATGTATTCAGCTTCGGCGGTTGATAATGCAACACTATTTGCTTCTTTGATGACCATGAAACAAGTGATCTTCCCAACAATTGACATGTGCCCGAGGTGCTCTTTCTTTCAACCTTGCATCCCGCATAATCCGAGTCAGAGTAACCAACTAGCTCAAACTTTGCTCCTTTGGGATACCACAAGCCAAGATTTTGTGCATGCTTTAAGTACTTCAATATTCTCTTTGTTGCCTTCAAATGACTTTCTCTTGGTGAGGCTTGAAATCTTGCACACATGCACACACTAAACATGACATCTGGCCTTGATGCGGCCACATAGAGTAGACTTCCAATCATAAACCGATATAGCTTTTGATCCACCATGTTGCCCCTAGGATCACTATCCAAATTGCCATTTGTTCCCATAGGTGTACTAATGGACTTGCTATCATTCATGCCAAACTTCTTGAACATGTCTTTGATGTACTTGCCTTGATTCACAAATGCACCATTCTTCAATTGCTTGATTTGAAGACCAAGGAAGTAACTCAATTCTCCAATCATAGACATCTCAAACTCATTAGCCATCATCTTTCCGAACTCTTCACTAAAATCTTGATTGGTTGATCCAAAGATAATATCATCAACATAGATTTGCAAAACTCATTAGCCATCATCTTTCCAACACAAAAATCTTGATTGGTTGATCCAAAGATAATATCATCAACATAGATTTGCAATACAAATAAGTCTTTTTCAATCTTCTTGGTAAAAAGTGTGGTGTCAACCTTACCCATTATGAATCCCTTAGAGAGTAGGAAATCCCTCAATCTCTCATACCATGCTCTAGGTAATTATTTCAATTCATACAATGCTTTCTTCAACTTGTACACATGTTTGGGCTTCTTGTCATTTTCAAAACCGGGAGGTTGCTTAACATAAACTTCTTCATTGATGTAGCCATTTAGAAATGCACTCTTGACATTCATTTGATATAACTTGATATTGTGGGCATAAGCATAGGCTAGCAAGATTCTAATTGCTTCCAATCTAGCAACCGGGGCATATGTTTCTCCAAAGTTAAGACCTTCAACTTGAGTATAGCCTTGTTCTACCAATCTTGCTTTGTTCCTTACTACTATCCCATCTTGATCTTGCTTGTTTCTAAAGACCCATTTGGTTCCAATCACATTGTGTCCCTTTGGTCTTTCCACTAATTCCCATACTTGATTTCTTATGAAGTTATTCAACTCTTCATGCATAGTATTCACCCAATCAACATCCTTTAATGCTTCATCTATATTCTTTGGTTCAATGGATGATACAAATGAGAAATGCTCACAAAATGAAGCCAATCTTGATCTAGTTTGCACACCTCTAGAAATATCATCAATTATAGTATCCAATGGATGATCTCTTGCAATATGAGTAGGTTGGAGTGTGGGAACTTGATTGCTTGCACTTGCTTGATCATCGGGTTGAGATGATGTACTAGCCACTTGATCTTGATCATTGTCATGAGAGCCACTTGTACTAGCTTGATTTTCATCATCTTGCACATTTGAGTTGGAGAGCACTTGCACTTGTTCATCTTCATCATCATCTACTTGCCTAGGCCTCAAATCACCAATATCCATGTTCTTCATGGCATTTGAAAGTTGAATGCCTCTAACATCTTCCAAGTTTTCTTTCTCATCTTGTGAACCCTTGGTTTCATCAAATTCAACATCATGTACCTCCTCAAGAGTACCACTAGCCAAATTCCAAACTCTATAAGCTTTGCTTGAAGTTGAATATCCAAGTAGGAATTCTTCATCACATTTCTTGTCAAACTTGTCTTCATCACATTTCTTGTCAAACTTGTCCAATCTTGTGCCTTTCTTCAAGATATAGCATTTGCATCCAAAGACCCAAAAATATGCAATGTTGGGCTTTCTTCCAGTAGCAAGCCGTGTTGATAGCTTCGGCCTAAAAGGATTGACTCACATTATACTCACTAAGCATAGACCTTGCCATATCAATGAGTGTTCTATTCTTCCTCTCAACAAGGCCATTTGATTGTGGAGTGTACTTGGCCGAGAATTGATGTCTAATTCCAAAGTCATCACATAACTCAGCAACTCTTGTGTTCTTGAACTCACTACCATTGTCACTTCTAATGCTCTTGATAGTTGTTTCAAACTCATTGTGAATGCCCTTGATAAATGATTTGAAGGTTGCATATACATCACTCTTGTCCACTAGAAAGAATACCCATGTGTATCTTGTATAGTCATCAACTATCATAAAGCCATATTTGTTTCCACCAATGCTAGTGTATTGAGTTGGGCCAAATAGATCCATGTGCAATAGCTCAAATGCTTTACTAGTACTCATCATGCTCTTCTTAGGATGGGTGTTTCCAACTTGTTTGCCAGCTTGACAAGCACTACATAGTTTGTCCTTCTCAAATACCACATCCTTTAATCCTCTAACTAGATCATGCTTAATCAATCTATTCAATTGCTTCATCCCAACATGACCAAGCCTTCTATGCCATAACCAACCCATGCTTGACTTAGTGAATAGACATGTTGACAATTGTGATTCACATGCATTGAAATCGACTAAGTATAGGTTTTCATATCTAAATCCTTTGAATATCAAATTTGATCCATCTACACTTATGATTTCTACATCATCAACTCCAAAGATGCACTTAAATCCAAGATCACATAGTTGAGCTACGGATAGCAAATTGAAGTTCAAGGTCTCTACTAGCAAGATATTTGATATGCTCAAGTCATTTGATATTGCAATCTTACCAAGCCCCTTAACCTTGCCTTTGCCATTATCACCAAATGTAATACTATCATAACCATCATTGCCATTAGTGTTGATTGAGTTGAACATTCTTAAATCACTGGTCATGTGTTGAGTGCACCCACTATCAAGAATCCAATGCCTTCCTCCGGCTTTGTAATTGACCTACAAAAGAAAATTAATTCTTCTTAGGTACCCAAACTTGCTTGGGTCCTTGGAGGTTGTGACCAAGCTCTTTGGCACTCAAATGGCTTTCATCTTTGAGCCCATCCATGGTGTACCAATGAACTTAACTTTCACACCATTTGTACCCTTAACAAGCATGTAGGAAGTATTAAGCTTAATTGAGGATACATTAGCATTCTTGGTTTTGGTCTTGCACTCATGCTCTAGGTGACCAACTTGCTTGCAACTTTTGCAAAACCGACCATTGTTCTTCACAAAACAAGTCTTGTGAGGAGCAAAGGCCGCCTTGCCTTTCTTGGGGGTATAGCCCAATCCCTCTTTGTAGAGAGAAGCTCTTTGACTACCCAAGCACATAAGCAAGCGGCCCTCACCACCATAGGCCTTGGCCAAAGTGTGAGTGAGCTTAGTGACCTCCTTCTTGAGAGTCTCATTCTCAACCATTAGTGAGGCATCACAAGTGAAACCATCATTAGTAGATGAGGTGGAAGTAGATGTGCTACAAGAAGGGATAGTGATAGCAACAACAATGGGCACATGTATAGATTCATTAATTAAGTCACATGTTAAGCCTATGTTGCAAGTTTCAACATGCTTCTTCTCATTTTGCTCATTAAGCAAAGTGGAATGAGCTTTTTCAAGCTTCTTGTGAGCTTTGCCAAGCTTCTCATGGGCTTCATCTAGCCTCTCATGAGATGTATTGAGCTCATCAAAGGCTTGCTTAAGGCCTTTTAGTTCCTTTCGCAAGTCTTTGCATTCCCTTCTCTTAATGTCAAAATGCTCTTTAGCATCTTCTAGCATGTCAATTAGTTCATCTTTAGTAGGTTCATCATCATCACTATCATTATCACTTTCATTATCATGTTCATGGTCACTTCCATTATCACAAGATTGTACCTTGGTGGCCTTAGCCATGAAGCATGATGGAGTGTCGAAGAGAGAAGGCTTCTCATGAATAGCAATGTTTGCAAGTGCCATCTTCTTGGCAGTCTTGTCATCATCACTATCATCATCATCACTTGAAGAGGCATCACTATCCCAAGTGACTACATATGAACCACCCTTCTTCTTCTTCTTGAAGGTCATCTTGTCCTTCTTCTCTTTCTTTTCTTTCTTATCCTTCTTCTTGTTCTTCTTGTTATCATCACTATTCTCACTATTGTATGGGCATTGAGCAACAAGATGATCCTTACTTCCACAATTGAAGCACCTCATTGACTCTTCCTTGTTCTTGGATGAAGATCTCTTTCTTCTTGCACGGTAGCCCTTCTTCACCATGAACTTGCCAAATCTCTTCATAAAGAGAGCCATCTTCTCATCATCATCATCATCATCCCATGAACCATCATCTTCACTTGATGTTTCTTGCTTTGCCTTGCCCTTGGATGATGTGGTGGCTTTGAATGCCACACTCTTCTTCTTCTCATCCTTCTTCTCATCTTTCTTCTCCCTCTTTTCGTCCTTCTCATCATCATCTATCTCTATATGTGTCATCGGTCATGATGTCTCCCAACACTTGGTTTGGTGTCATGGTGTTCAAATCACTCCTCACTAGAATAGTGACCAATGTGCCAAATCTAAAGGGTAAGCTCAAGAACTTATGTGATAAATCCTTGTCCTCCACCTTCTCTCCAAGTGTTTTGAGATTATTGACAAGCACATGAAGCCAATAGAACATCTCCGGCACACTCTCATCTTCCTTCATCTTGAAGCTAGCAAACTTCTCCTTGAGGATGTATGCCTTGGCACCCTTCACGAGTTGTGTGCCCTCAAATGACTCCTCCAACTTGTTTCAAGCTTCATGAGCCATCTCAATGTTCTTGATTTGCTCAAATGCTCTCTCATTAATAGCATCATGAATGGCACTAAGAGCAATATCATTGTTTTGGAGTAGCACTTCTTCGGCGGTGGTGGGGTTCTCTGGATTTGCTACCTCAATCTTGGTCTCAACCACCTTCCAAACCTTCCTATTGATTGACTTGATATAGATTGTCATCTTTGCCTTCCAATAGAGATAATTTGAGCCATCAAATTAGGGTGGCTTCTTGGTGTTGTTGATTTGAGCCATTTTGACACCGAAGGTTGTTAAGCCTCAAATCATGGTGACCTCGGCTTCGATGCCACTTGAAAGGTCCTTGAAAGGCTAGAGGGGGGTGAATAGCCTAAATTAAAACTCTACAATCTCACAACAGAGAGAGAGGTGTGTATACCGAACGTGGTAAGTGATCAACAAGAGAATACCAAGAGACAGTCAACACAATGATTTAATCCCAAGGTTCGCTTGCTTGCCAGCATGCTATGTCCTCGTTGTGGTGATACACTCACTTGGAGGTTTATGCGCTAATTGACATCACACACCAAACCCTCAATAGGGTGCCACACAACCAACACAAGATGAGGATCCACAACCACGAGCAATCCACTAGAGTACCTTTTGGCTCTCCACCGGGGATAAGGTCAAGAACCCCTTACAATCACCACGATCAGAGCCGGAGACAATCACCTTCCTCCGCTCAACGATCCTCGCTGCACCAAGCCATCTAGGTGGTGGCAACCATCAAGAGTAACAAGAGAAATCCGTAGCAAAACACAATCACCAAGTGCCTCTAGATGCAATCTCTCAAGCAGTGCACTTGGATCACTCCTAGTCTCACTCTAGAGATGAATCAACGATGTAGATGAGTGGGAGGACTTTGGTTAAGCTCACTGGGATGCTATGTCAATGCAAATGGCCAAGAGTATGAGCTAGAGCTGGCCACACGCCTTATATAGACCCCAAAACAAATAGAGCCATTGGCTCTCTGTTCTCAGTCTTTGCGGGGTGACCGAACGCTTCGGCTAGCGTCCAGTGCTCCGATGAGCACCACGTGTCACCCTGGTATGAATGTCGCCCATTAGATCCTAATGGCTAGTCGGTTTCGCGCCACGGGTTAAGTTGCGACCGCACGCGCCGACACAACTAATCGGACCCTGCAGCCCCTGCACCTGGTCATGAACAGAAAGGCACCAGAGAGGTTTTTTGTTGACTGGACGCATTCGGTGACTACTGACCGGACGCACCTCAGCGTCCGGTGCACACTACACTTCAGCAGCTTGCACTGACCGGACGCTGCATAGTGAACAGCCAGCGTCCGGTACTCAACCCTACCAGAGTCCAGTCAAAGTGATCGAGACTGTGTTGCTGAGTTAGTACTGACTGGACGCACCTCACCGAGTCCGGTCACTACGCGACCGGCGTCCAGTCACTGTTTTACAGTGCCTTTCACCTCTAACACTTCACCAACTTCTCCACCCTTGTTCATATGAGCTAACCACCATGTGTATCACCTTGTGCACGTGTGTTAGCATGTTTTCACAAACATTTCAAGGGTGTTAGTCTCTCCACTAGATCCTAAATGCATATGCAATGAATGGAGGCATTTAGTGGCACTTTGACAACCGCATTTCGATACGAGTGTAACACCTCTGGTGTTTTGACCTAATACTAAAATTTGACATGTCATCATGTGCATTGCCAAGCATTCATTTAGTATAAAGTTTTGAATGCATTCACTAAATAAGGTTTATTTCATAATGTTGTTATTTCATGTGATGTGTTTCAAAAACCCTAAATACAGATCATGACCACAGGGGTTAAATTTCATGTGATCATGTTAGGTCATATGTCCTTTGACTCAAATAACCCTAATGGGCCATGTTACTGGTCAAAAATCAAAATCTAAGTAAAAGGAAGACAAATCAAATTTGAATTCACATTCAAATTATAAAAGTCCTTTTTGCCCCTTTTAACTAATTCAAAATCCATGAGGAATTTGGGGTTGAGGCAAAAAGCAAAGTTGGAGATTATTTTATAAGGATCAACTTTGGTATTCAAAGTTTTTCAAGTTTACATACAAAATTTGGAGTAATTTTGAAATGATTCAAATGATCAAATGCACCCCAAATTCAAATTTCAAAATGGAGGCAGAATTTGAAAATGTTCCTAGAAGCAAAGTTGTAGAGTTTGAAAAATTGAACAACTTTCATTTTTAGAGATTTTCAACTTCTTTAGAAAATTTCTGAGTAATTTGGGAAATGAATGCAGTGGCAGATCTGTAATTATTTCAAAATTTCACCTCCACCTCACTGCTCACCGCCGGCGCCACGCAGTCTGCTTGCCGCCGACCTTCTTCGCCGCTTTCACGCGCGGTGACACGCCGATGTCACCGTGGCGAACCCGCCCGTGCGTTGGCGACACCGGACGCCTTCCTCCGGGCTATAAATAGCCACAGTCGCCGCCGTCGCTCCCGTTCTTCCCCTCTGCTCTGCTCCGCCACCGCATAGCTCCGCCGCTCGCCGTAGGCCTCGTCGAGCCGCGTCTGTCGTTCCCAGCTACGTCAACACGATCGCATTGTTCTTGTGCTCCTCCTCGACTAGCTCTCGTCGCTGGTGTTGACCGGAATCGCCCGGCGCAACCCGTCTTCCCCGTGACCGATCGGAGCTCCGCCGTGACTGCCCTCACCGTGGCTAGGCTACTCCAGACCATCTTCGACTGCACCAAGCCCATCATCGTGATCATGGTGAGCTCCTGAACGTGTTGCTCACTCTTCCTTTGACTCTACTATGCCGTAGCCCAAGTTACATCGATCACCGTCGGGTCTGAGCCGCCATGGCCAGCGTCGAGTTCCATCTGGTGTGCCCTTTTCTGTTCTGAGGCTTGGGATAGATGTGCGACTTGATGTAGATCATGTAGGAGCAGTCCGTCTCACCGGAGATTCACCACCGGCGCATTTTGCTGGCCGGAGCTGGCCGCGCCGCCGCGTCTTGCCCACTGTCGCTGACGTGTGGGGTCAGGCTGTCAGTGATGCTGAGGAAGAAGAATAGTGAGCTTTGGTTATTTTCTGATTTTGAATAGTGCAGCAATTTTGCAATTTTGTAGGAATTTATTTACATATCCAAAAATTCTGAAAATTTTTGTGTAGCTTCTGTACATGTTCTAGTATGATTTAAAAATTTGAAATTTGAAATTTGGATAAATTTTGAATGTTCAAATATTCAGTCCATTAATTGAAAAATGCAATTTCCATGATTTTTGTAGGTCACTGTATAATTCCAAAAATTATGAAATTTGTTTTGGTACACTAATTTGTCATAAGGAAGCTTATATAAAATTCTCAGGTCATTTGGAACAAGTTTATTTTTGGGCTTAATTCCAAATTAATTCAAAAATAGATAAAAGCAAACCCTAAGTGTTGGATTAGTGTTGGATCTTGTTTTGGTCATGTTTTGTGACTAGTAGGGTTCCAAGATCCATTAGGTCAAGTCACATGTGTGGTTCTTAATGCTAGGGTTACAGGTTGGTTTTGTTGGCTTGCAACTGTACCGCGAAATCAAATCGTTTGCGGGTGTTTTTACATTTCATGTGCCGTGAAAGCATCATGTTTACATTATCATCATGTTAAAGCATATGTTATCATTTCGTGTAGAACCCGAGAACGAAACGATTCTAGTTGAGCAAGTTCTGGAAGAATCCCCAGTTGTCACGGGATTTGATAATTGTGGTACTAATCCGGAACCGGAAATCATCAACGAAGGCAAGCCCCGGTTTATGCATTAAGCCATTACCTTGTTACTTTGAAAAGTTTATCACCTATGTTACTTATTGCATTAAGTTGATCAATTCAAATACTACCTACTTGATGCATTGCCTACCTTGTTACTTGTTTACCATCCTTGAAGATGTTTTTATTTACAAAGTCGTAGAATGCTTAGTATGCTTTATGATAGGCTTTCAAAGCAAAAGTTTTGATACAATCAAAGATGGCATACTGGCCAAAGAAAGAAAGAATGTAGAATGAATTAGAGACTAGCCGGGTGACTTATCTTGAATGTTGGGTAATGTTACCGACTATGTCGCTTAAAGGCCACTCATTGTGGATCTTCTGAACGAGACACTTTGTAGTACTGGTCACATACTCCGGTAAGCCTACTTCGGCTAATCCAGTACTAAGACGAATGCCCGCGCACTGGGAGTGGAGAGATGGCGGGAGTAGCGTGTACCCTCGTGGCTGGAATGTGGTCGGATTTGAGGTGTGCTGTGCTCTCGGGTGGCGTGGAGACGGCTTAGTATAGGAGGATCCGGTAGCGAGGTTGATATATGCAAGATTAAGTTCTACATATGTCGTGTGATAAGGAATCCCCAGCTGGGACTTGAATCAATTCGAATTGCCGGTGCTCCGCGGATATGGAGACTCGATTCATTATAGAAGCAATGTAGTACTGGTGAATTACTAAAATATGAGAAAAAGAATGGAATGAGAAGGAATGAAATATGGGAAAGTTACATTTAGTTTGAGATAAAGAACTAAAAGGACTTAGGGGTAAAATTTGAGAATAGGATAAATATAGTAAGCTTTTGGCAAAGGACTTGAATCTTGCTACATCCTTACCTTGTCCCAAATCCCTGCATCTCTAAAGTCTTCCACCCCGTTACGTCGGGTTAGTCTTGTTGAGTACCTTTGTACTCAGGGTTTGTTAACCCTTGTTGCAGGTAAGTCGCATGCGCAGGCTTGTTTTGGTCCCTGCTGCATGTCAGTGTTTGAAGTCAACGATGATGATGAGGAGTAATGAATGGCCTTTGGACAAGGCACTAGTTTGTATGATAAATAAAGTTAATGTAATATTATCCCGCTACTATAGTCGTATGACACTTATGGTATTGTAGGTTTGAAAACAACTGGTTTGTAATAATACTATCTTAAGACTTCCGCTATCTTTTACTCTGGTATATGTTTGAATAAAATGTTGTAATCTGCAATGACTGTGATTGGGATCCTATTTGAAAAGAGAATCGTGGATGATTCGGGTTTCCCGAGGACACCCGACAGACCTGTTGAGTTGTTGGGAACTCGTGTACGCTATCCAAGGTCTGTTAAGACAATGATAGGTGCATGTGGGCCCGATTCCTTAGGAGGTTCTGCCACAGCTGGTATCAGAGCAGTTCCCATCTAAGATCATTGTAGGTTACTTTGGAAAATCTTCAAAATGATTTGGATCAAGGAAAGTAAACATGATATTTTGAAAGTTCAATTTCTTTCTTCTTACCTTTGATCTAGACTCAATCCTGACTTATTTGAAAAGTTTGTGGCGGATAATATGATTAGGTTTGTCCTATGTAATATGAAAAATCTAGTACTTATGATTATACTAATCTTTTGTACGTAGATTCGTAAGATCGATTCATACATCATGCTTGAGCACCTTGCATTATAATTCCCCTTAATAGTGGTTGGGTAAGTAATGTCAATCCCATTCTTGCTAACCTCCGTTATCCTCAAGCTATTCTTATAGTCCTACCCTAAATTCTTCAGGCTATGGCAAAGACCAAGAAAACCGCACGCAAGTCCACCGGACCTCATGGAGTCCCTTGTCACCAATTGGCACCAAGAAATCACGAGCTTGGTGAAGGAAGTTCCAAGAACCTAAGAGAGGAAGGATCTTCGAGCAACCCCGCCAACGTCGAGAACCTTAACAAGGAGCTCAACACTCTTCGTCGAGCTCATGCTAAAGATCAAGAAGAACTGGCGGAAATGCAAAGGGGTATCACCATGACCATGGAGCTGCGGAATGAAGCCTGGACACGAGAAGATGCGGCCAATGAACGCGTCAATGAGTTGGAGTTCTACGTAGAGGACCTGGAGATGGATAATGCCATTCTGCATGAGAATGTCCATATGCTGTATGCTCAACTTCATCCTCCTCATGGGGATGGTGAAGTTACCGATGAAGAAATGATTGTAGCTCCAAGAGAAGTCGAGAATGAAGAAGAGGAGGAGGATCCGGAGGAGTTAGTGTACTTCTCAGAGGAAGATGAGGTTTCGTCCGATACAGGCACGGATGCCGAAGACTGAGAGCTTGGAGTAGAAGTAGTTCCTTTACTGCTTTCCTAGAAAACCAGGGTTGTCTTGTGGGATACAAGACATGTAATATAAATAAGAACCCTTTGTAGTATGCAACCTTTTAAAAGCTTTCAATAAAGAATAATGTAAGTAAATGTGTTTCTCTAACAGATGCCTCGTCCTATCACCCGAACTGGTGCTAGTGGCTCGCACGACGATGATGAGTGCCCAAATCCTCCACCTATGCCCTCGACTATGGCAGATGCCATAGCCGCACTTGTCAACGCAACGGCAGAGAATGCCAGGCTGTTAAGGGAGTTGGCGCAGAACCAGTAGGCACCATACCCTAATCGTGGCCGTCGTAATAATGGAAACGACGAGTCAACTTATGTGGATTTTACTGACACCCGTCCGCCTGTGTTCTCTAAGGCAGACGAACCTTTAGAAGCTGATGATTGGCTTAGGACAATAGAGCAAAAGTTCGAGCTGATCCACTGTACTGAGGTTCAAAAACCAAGGTTTGCGGCACAGCAACTCCGAGGAGCTGCTGGTGCCTGGTGGACAAATTTGGTAGCAGTACAGCCCGTTGGTCACCAAATCAACTGGAGGGAATTCAAGGATGCCTTTAGGGCACATTATATTCCAGACGGTGTGATGACCATGAAGTTGGAAGAGTTCTTGGCTCTTAAGCAAGGGGAGCACCCGGTGATGCATTATGTTGGGCGTTTCAACCACCTGTCGCAGTATGCTATTGAGTATGTCAATACTGATAGGAAGAAAAAGAATCATTTTCTTAGAGGCTTGAACACTAAACTTCAGACAATGATGGCAGCCTGTGGTAATGCAAATTACCACGAAACAATCAACATTGCTATCGCTTCGGAAGAAAATTACCGCCGACACAAGGAGGCGAAGAAGAAGAAAATATTTGCTTCCGGGTCATCAAGTGGCAAGCGCCAGAAGATAGTATACCATCCTCAGAATCATGGCCGTACGCCATTCCGCCCACAGCAAGGCCAAAGCAGGCAGCAAATCTTCATTCGCCCTGCAATTAATACACCTTACAATCATCAAGCACCGCAGCAGCAGAACAATACAAATAATGCAAACCGCAATGCTACTCCCCAGAATCACAATTTTCCATGCTATAATTGTGGTAAACCCGGGCATTTTTCCCGAGAATGTCCGTATCCTAGGAAGAACAATCCTGATGCAACCAAAGCCCCTGTTAATCAAGCTCAAAATCAGTACAAGGGCAATGCTCAGAACCATCAAAAGGGTCCGGCTGAGAAGAAAACTGGGAGGGTATTCTATACGCAAGTGGAATCTATTCCAGAAGGAGAACCAGTTATGATGGGTATGTTTCCCATTGCTAAGCATCCTGCAATTACCTTATTTGATTCTGGTGCATCCCATACATTCATCAATCGTACATTTGTTGTGAAGCATGGGATAGCTATTGGGGAAACAAAAGAACCCTATCATATACAGTCGCCTGGGGGACGAATCTGTACAAGGGAGGTAGTTCAGCATGTACCTATTGATTTGGGAGGATATGAGTTCCCTACCAATATGCTGATATTAAAGGATCAAGATATAGATGTGATCCTTGGTATGAACTGGCTAACTCAACACGGGGCTATCATAGATGTCCTGCGTAGAACAATAAGGGTAAATGCACCTGACAGCAAAACTCAACTTCTTATCCAACTTCCTTTTCCTAAGAGCACAGTGGAGACAGTCTGTGCAACTATTGTTGAAGGAGCCGAGGGAATTTCAGTGGTATGTGAGTTTACGGATGTCTTTCCCGATGACCTACCTGGTCTGCCACCAGACCGAGACATAGAGTTCAGAATTGATCTGAAACCAGGGACAGCACCAGTGTCCAGAAGAGCATATAGGATGCCACCGAAAGAATTAGTAGAATTAAAAATGCAACTACAAGAGTTGTTAGACAAGGGTTTCATTCAACCCAGTTCATCACCTTGGGGATGTCCTGCTATTTTCGTGAAGAAGAAGGACCAAACCTTAAGATTATGTGTTGACTATAGGCCATTAAATGAAGTCACCATCAAGAACAAATATCCCTTACCCCGAATCGATTTACTTTTTGATCAACTTGCGGGAGCTAAGGTATTCTCAAAGATAGACTTAAGATCAGGCTACCACCAGATTAAGATCAGACATGAAGATGTGCCAAAGACAGCGTTTACTACCCGATATGGACTATATGAGTATTTAGTCATGTCTTTTGGGCTGTCCAATGCCCCGGCTCATTTCATGTACCTGATGAACTCAGTTTTCATGCCTAAGTTGGATAAGTTTGTTGTGGTGTTTATTGATGACATTCTTATCTACTCTAAGAGCAAAGAGGAACATGCGGAACATCTCCGTATGGTTCTACAAAGATTAAGAGATCACCAACTATATGCCAAGTTCAGCAAATGTGCATTTTGGTTGGAGGAAGTACAATTTCTAGGTCATGTGCTATCTGCTAAAGGTATAGCTGTTGATCCGAGCAAGGTAGAAGAAGTCCTTAACTGGAAAGCACCTACAACTGTTCATCAAGTTCGTAGTTTCCTGGGGTTGGCAGGGTATTACCGTCGGTTTATCCCTGACTTCTCCGAGTGCGAAATAATTCTTGGGCTGTTGAAAAACCAAACAAAGTTTGTATGGTCAGCGAGAATGTGAAGAGGCCTTTTCGGACATTGAAGAAGTTCTTTGACAAGCGCACGATATTAGCACAACCTTGATATCGAGAGGCCATTTGATATCTATTGTGATGCATCTGGAATTGGTATTGGCTGTGTTCTTATGCAAGAAGGCAGAGTCATAGCATATGCTTCCAGACAACTTAAGAAGCATGAAGAACATTATCCCACCCATGATCTTGAATTAGCTGCTGTTGTCCATTCACTCAAGATTTGGCGACATTATTTATTGGGCAATATATGTCATATCTATACGGACCACAAGAGTTTGAAATACATCTTCACCCAGTCAGAGCTGAATATGAGGCAAAGAAGATGGTTGGAACTTATTAAAGATTATAACTTAGAAGTACATTATCATCCGGGCAAGGCTAATGTGGTTGCCGATGCCCTGAGTCGCAAGAGTCATTGTCATTGCCTAATTGTAGAAACTATGCAGAGAACATTGTGTCAAGAGATGGAGCATCTGGATTTACAAATCTTAGAACAAGGTTCCTGTCCAATATTATAGTTGAGTCCACTATCAAAGATCGGATCATTCTTTGCTCAACGGAAGAGTAAGGGCATAGCCCATATTAAGATAAAAAGTCGAGATCTGGAAGACCAACATGTTTCAAGATTGATGAATCGGATGTTGTATGGTTCAAGGATAGATTGATAGTACCCAAAATCCAGAGGCTGCAAGCAATTCTTGATGAAGCTCATTCTACAAGATACTCCATTCATCCGGGTAGCAACAAAATGTATCATGATCTGAAAAAGAGATATTGGTGGACCAAAATGAAAATAGAAATAGCTCAATATGTGGCCAAGTGTGATATTTGCGAGAGAGTCAAAGCGAGTTCATATGAAGACTGCAGGTCCATTACATTCGTTGCAGATTCCATCTTGGAAGTGGGAGGATATTTGTATGGACTTCATAGTAGGGTTACCTAGGACATCTGCAGGGCTACAATTCAATATGGGTTATTGTTGATCGTCTAAACCAAAATAGCTCATTTCTTGCGATCGAGAGATAAATATCGAAATGGAGCGATATGCAAAGCTTTATCTTGATAAATTTTCAGTCTGCATGGGGCACCCAAGACCATTGTCTCTGACAGAGGATCATTGTTCATATCCAAGTTTTGGAAAAGTCTACATGAGTCTTTAGGAACTAAACTTATCCGTAGTTCTGCTTATCATCCACAAACAGACGGACAGACCGAAAGGGTAAATCAAATTCTTGAAGATATGTTAAGAGCATGTGTTCTTTCCTTTGGTGCTAAATGGGATGAGTGCCTTCCCTTAGCTGAGTTCTCGTATAACAATAGCCATCAGGAGAGTATTAAAATGGCATCATTCGAAGCACTGTATGGCCGTAGGTGCCAAACACCTTTAAATTGGTCAGAATCTAGAGAACGTTGGTTCTTTGGACCGAATGTGGTCAAGGAAGCTGAAGAGAAAGTTAAACTCATACAAGCTAATATGAAGATAGCTCAATCCCGGCAGAAAAGCTATGCTGATAAGAGGAGAAGACCGCTAGAATTCAAAGTGGGAGATTATGTCTACCTCAAGGTATCACCTATGAAAGGAGTTCATCGATTTGGGATTCGGGGAAAGTTGGCGCCCCGTTATGTCGGTCCTTTTCAGATCCAACAACGATGTGGACCAGTCGCCTATCGCGTCAAGCTACCAGATCACATGTCAGCGGTGCATGATATCTTTCATGTATCTCAGTTAAAGAAGTGTCTTCAAGTACCTGACCAAGAAATCGACTTTGGTGATGTAGAATTAGAACCTGATTTGACTTATGCCGAGTACCCCATTAGAGTCTTAGATCAGAAAGATCGAGTCACTCGGAGACGTACAATCAAGTTCTACAAAGTACAATGGAATCAACACACGGAAGATTAAACTACTTGGGAGTCCGAGGATTACTTAGAAGAGAACTTTTCTGACTTCTTCGCTTCTATCTAGTTGCAATACCTTGTCTATATTGTAACTTGTCTTGTTATTAACAGAATGGAAAACCCCCTCGCTAGTCTTTTGAATAAAGTTGTAATGTGTTAGCTTGACACATTTCCTTTTCCATTACTTAGCCTTAAGTTTTAAATCTCGGGACGAGATTTCTTTAAGGGGGAAGGGTTGTAACACCTCTGGTGTTTTGACCTAATACTAAAATTTGACATGTCATCATGTGCATTGCCAAGCATTCATTTAGTATAAAGTTTTGAATGCATTCACTAAATAAGGTTTATTTCATAATGTTGTTATTTCATGTGATGTGTTTCAAAAACCCTAAATACAGATCATGACCACAGGGGTTAAATTTCATGTGATCATGTTAGGTCATATGTCCTTTGACTCAAATAACCCTAATGGGCCATGTTACTGGTCAAAAATCAAAATCTAAGTAAAAGGAAGACAAATCAAATTTGAATTCACATTCAAATTATAAAAGTCCTTTTTGCCCCTTTTAACTAATTCAAAATCCATGAGGAATTTGGGGTTGAGGCAAAAAGCAAAGTTGGAGATTATTTTATAAGGATCAACTTTGGTATTCAAAGTTTTTCAAGTTTACATACAAAATTTGGAGTAATTTTGAAATGATTCAAATGATCAAATGCACCCCAAATTCAAATTTCAAAATGGAGGCAGAATTTGAAAATGTTCCTAGAAGCAAAGTTGTAGAGTTTGAAAAATTGAACAACTTTCATTTTTAGAGATTTTCAACTTCTTTAGAAAATTTCTGAGTAATTTGGGAAATGAATGCAGTGGCAGATCTGTAATTATTTCAAAATTTCACCTCCACCTCACTGCTCACCGCCGGCGCCACGCAGTCTGCTTGCCGCCGACCTTCTTCGCCGCTTTCACGCGCGGTGACACGCCGATGTCACCGTGGCGAACCCTGCGTTGGCGACACCGGACGCCTTCCTCCGGGCTATAAATAGCCACCTGATCGCGGCTTCGCTCCCGTTCTTCCCTACGCTCTGCTCATACCGCATAGCTCCATGCCTTCGCCAGTAGGCCCTCGTCCGAGCCCGCGTCTGTCGTTCCCAGCTACGTCAACACGATCGCATTGTTCTTGTGCTCCTCCTCGACTAGCTCTCGTCGCTGGTGTTGACCGGAATCGCCCGGCGCAACCCGTCTTCCCCGTGACCGATCGGAGCTCCGCCGTGACTGCCCTCACCGTGGCTAGGCTACTCCAGACCATCTTCGACTGCACCAAGCCCATCATCGTGATCATGGTGAGCTCCTGAACGTGTTGCTCACTCTTCCTTTGACTCTACTATGCCGTAGCCCAAGTTACATCGATCACCGTCGGGTCTGAGCCGCCATGGCCAGCGTCGAGTTCCATCTGGTGTGCCCTTTTCTGTTCTGAGGCTTGGGATAGATGTGCGACTTGATGTAGATCATGTAGGAGCAGTCCGTCTCACCGGAGATTCACCACCGGCGCATTTTGCTGGCCGGAGCTGGCCGCGCCGCCGCGTCTTGCTTACCATCGTCGCGGCGACGTGTGGGGTCAAATGTCGATGATCTTTGAGGAAGAAGAATAGTGAGCTTTGGTTATTTTCTGATTTTGAATAGTGCAGCAATTTTGCAATTTTGTAGGAATTTATTTACATATCCAAAAATTCTGAAAATTTTTGTGTAGCTTCTGTACATGTTCTAGTATGATTTAAAAATTTGAAATTTGAAATTTGGATAAATTTTGAATGTTCAAATATTCAGTCCATTAATTGAAAAATGCAATTTCCATGATTTTTGTAGGTCACTGTATAATTCCAAAAATTATGAAATTTGTTTTGGTGCACTAATTTGTCATAAGGAAGCTTACATAAAATTTTCAGGTCATTTGGAACAAGTTTATTTTTGGGCTTAATTCCAAATTAATTCAAAAATAGATAAAAGCAAACCCTAAGTGTTGGATTAGTGTTGGATCTTGTTTTGGTCATGTTTTGTGACTAGTAGGGTTCCAAGATCCATTAGGTCAAGTCACATGTGTGGTTCTTAATGCTAGGGTTACAGGTTGGTTTTGTTGGCTTGCAACTGTACCGCGAAATCAAATCGTTTGCGGGTGTTTTTACATTTCATGTCTTGGTGAAAGCATCATGTTTACATTATCATCATGTTAAAGCATATGTTATCATTTCGTGTAGAACCCGAGCGAAACGATTCTAGTTGAGCAAGTTCGGAAGAATCCCGGTTGTCACGGGATTTGATAATTGTGGTACTAATCCGGGCAAAATCATCAACGAAAGGCAAGCCCGGTTTATGCATTAAGCCATTACCTTGTTACTTTGAAAAGTTTATCACCTATGTTACTTATTGCATTAAGTTGATCAATTCAAATACTACCTACTTGATGCATTGCCTACCTTGTTACTTGTTTACCATCCTTGAAGATGTTTTTATTTACAAAGTCGTAGAATGCTTAGTATGCTTTATGATAGGCTTTCAAAGCAAAAGTTTTGATACAATCAAAGATGGCATACTGGCCAAAGAAAGAAAGAATGTAGAATGAATTAGAGACTAGCCGGGTGACTTATCTTGAATGTTGGGTAATGTTACCGACTATGTCGCTTAAAGGCCACTCATTGTGGATCTTCCGAACGAGACACTTTGTAGTCTTGGTCACATACTCCGGTAAGCCTACTTGGCTAATCCGATTACTAAGACGAATGCCCGCGCCTTTGGGAGTGGAGAGATGGCGGGAGTAGCGTGTACCCTCGTGGTGGAATGTGGCGGATTTGAGGTGTCTTTGTGCTCTCGGGTGGCGTGGAGACGGCTTAGTATAGGAGGATCCGATGGCGAGGTTGATATATGCAAGATTAAGTTCTACATATGTCGTGTGATAAGGAATCCCCAGCTGGGACTTGAATCAATTCGAATTGCCGGTGCTCCGCGGATATGGAGACTCGATTCATTACAGAAGCAATGTAGTACTGGTGAATTACTAAAATATGAGAAAAAGAATGGAATGAGAAGGAATGAAATATGGGAAAGTTACATTTAGTTTGAGATAAAGAACTAAAAGGACTTAGGGGTAAAATTTGAGAATAGGATAAATATAGTAAGCTTTTGGCAAAGGACTTGAATCTTGCTACATCCTTACCTTGTCCCAAATCCCTGCATCTCTAAAGTCTTACACCCCGTTACGTCGGGTTAGTCTTGTTGAGTACCTTTGTACTCAGGGTTTGTTAACCCTTGTTGCAGGTAAGTCGCATGCGCAGGCTTGTTTTGGTCCCTGCTGCATGTCAGTGTTTGAAGTCAACGATGATGATGAGGAGTAATGAATGGCCTTTGGACAAGGCACTAGTTTGTATGATAAATAAAGTTAATGTAATATTATCCCGCTACTATAGTCGTATGACACTTATGGTATTGTAGGTTTGAAAACAACTGGTTTGTAATAATACTATCTTAAGACTTCCGCTATCTTTTACTCTGGTATATGTTTGAATAAAATGTTGTAATCTGCAATGACTGTGATTGGGATCCTGTTTGAAAAGAGAATCGTGGATGATTCGGGTTTCCCGAGGACACCCGACAGACCTGTTGAGTTGTTGGGAACTCGTGTACGCTATCCAAGGTCTGTTAAGACAACGATAGGTGCATGTGGGCCCGATTCCTTAGGAGGTTCTGCCACAACGAGCTTCACTCCTCTTAATAGTACGGCTATCTATCCTAAATGTGATCACACTCTCTAAGTGTCTTGATCACTTAAACAAAATGCTCTTATAAATTATACCTTTGCCTTGAGCCTTTTTGTTTTTCTCTTTCTTCTTTTCAATTCCAAGCACTTGATCACTTGTGGTCGTGCCTTCACCACCTTGATCATAACATTCTTGCTCTTCTCTTGGAATGTGCCACATATCTCTTAATCACTTAGATAAACTAGGTTAGCACATAGGGTTTCATTAATTCACCAAAACCAAACTAGTTCAAGTTAGCATCACAATAACCCTCCAGTACCCTTGGGTACCCGGTATAGTGAATGCTATAGCTCATAGTACCCTTCATGTAGCCCAGCACCCTCTCAAGTCCATGCCAATGTGTATCTCCTGGATTTGAAACAAACCCGCTAAGTTTGCTCACAACAAACGAGATATCGGGTCTTGTTGCACTAGCCAAGTACATAAGTGAGCCAATTATTTGAGAATATCTCAGTTGATCCCATGCTATTCTGTGATTTTCCTTAATAGCACACTTCGGTCATAGGGAGTTGGAGAAGGCGTGCGTTCACTATAACCAAAGCGGTTTACCACTTTTTCCACATAGTGGGACTGAACAAGAGTTACCCCACCATTTCCTTCTCTCAGTAGCTTTATGTTAAGAATAACATCAGCCTCACCCAAGTGAAAGCTCTAGTTTGGTTTTGGTGAATTGATGAAACCCTAAGTGCTAACCTAGTTTATCAAGTGATCATGAGATAGGTAGCACACTTCAAGTGGAGAAGCTAATGAAGATCATGACATGACAATGGTGATGGCATGGCGATAATCAAGGGCTTAAACTTGAAAAGAAGAAAGAGAAAAACAAAAAGCTCAAGGCAAAGGTATAATTTGTAGGAGCTATTTTGTTTTGGTGATCAAGACACTTAGAGAGTGTGATCACATTTAGGTTTGATAGCCGTACTATTAAGAGGGGTGAAACTCGTATCGGAATGCGGTTATCAAAGTGCCACTAGATGCTCCAACTCATTGCATATGCATTTAGGATCTAGTGGAGTGCTAACACCCTTGAAAATGTTTGTCAAAATATGCTAACACATGTGCACAAGGTGACACACTTGGTGGTTAGCACACTTGAGCAAGGGTGAAGAGAATGGAGGTGATGCCAGCGTCGGTCAAGTGACCGGACGCTGGATCCAAATGCACCGGACGCTGACTGCCTACGTCCGGTCGTGCTGACTTGGCAGTATAGTGGCTAGGGTTTACCACTGGACGCTGGGCTGTGTCCGGTCGAGGTGGACCAGACGCGATCGGTCGAGGAAAACTGGTTTTTGACCCTTACTGTACTCAACCGGACGCTGAGGCTCCAGCGTCCGGTCAGTTTTGCCGGAGCGTCCGGCCAGCTTCATAGCCGTTGAAATCTGACGAACAGCGTTTGAAGCTGGTGACACGTGGCTTCCATCAGTGGACCGGACGCTGAGTCCAGGGTCCAGTCAGTTGGACCGGAGCGTCCGGTCAGAGCGCAGTGTGCCCAGTGAAGGGGTACAACGGCTCTATTTCGTGGGGGCTTCTATTTTAGCCCCATGGCCGGCTATGGCTCACATCTTTGGCTATTTTCATTGACATAGCAACCTTGTGAGCTAAGCCAAAGTTCTCCCACTCATCTCCATCATTGATTCATCATCATAGTGAGATTGGGAGTGAATCCAAGTGCATTGCTTGAGTGATTGCATCTAGAGGCACTTGGTGTTCGCGTTTCGCTGTGGATTTCGCTTGTTACTCTTGGTGGTTGCCGCCACCTAGACAGCTTGGAGCAGCGAGGATCGTTGAGTGGAGGGTGCTGATTGTCTCTGGCTCCGATCGTGGTGATTGTGAGGGGTTCTTGACCTTTCCCCGGTGGAGCGCCAAAAGGTACTCTAGTGAATTGCTCGTGGCTTGTGTGATCCTCATCTTGTGTTGGTTGTGCGGCACCCTATTGAGGGTTTGGCATGTGAAGCCAATTAGCGCGTGAACCTCCAAGTGAGTGAATCGCCACAACGAGGAGTAGCTTGCTGGCAAGCAAGTGAACCTCGGTAAAAATCATTGTGTTCATCCTTTGATTCCGAGGTGATTGGTCTTCATTGTTATTCATCCTTGTGATTGATTGGTTCACTCCTCTACACGGCGGTATAACTATCTTGATCACTCTCTTTACATTATCGCAAACTAGTTGATAAGCTCTTTAGTGTAACTAGTTGTGAGAGCTTGCTTGGTTGGTTGGTGTGGCTCTTTAGTTAGCCTTTGAGAGCACACTAACATAGGGTAGTGTCATACCTCTTGTGTGAATCGACACTATCTAAACTAGAATTGTGGTAGGTGGCTTGCATTTTGAGTAGGCTAGCGCAACACTTGCTTCGCCTCATAATTGTCTAACCTTTTATTAAGTGTTGTTGTAGAAATTTTTATTAGGCTATTCACCCCCCTCTAGCCATTAGGACCTTTCAAGTGGTATCAGAGCCGAGGTCACCGTTATTTGAGGCTTAACAACCTTCGGTGTTAAAATGGCTCAAATCAACAACACCAAGAAGCCACCCCAATTTGATGGCACAAATTATCCTTATTGGAAGTCAAAGATGACAACACACATCAAGTCAATCAATAGAAAGGTGTGAAAGGTGGTAGAAACCAAAATTGAGATTGGTGATCCGGAGAATCCCACCGCCACCGAAGAAGTGCTTCTCCAAAACAATGACATTGCTCTAAGTGCCATTCATGATGCAATTGATAAAAGAATATTTGAGCAAATCAAGAATATTGAGATGGCACATGAAGCTTGGAAGAAGTTGGAAGAATCATTTGAGGGCACTCAAGCCGTGAAGGGTGCAAAGGCATATATCCTCAAAGAAAAGTTTGCAAGCTTAAAGATGAAGGAGGATGAGAGTGTGCCGGAGATGTTTCATAGGCTTCAAGTGCTTATCAATGATCTCAAAGCACTTGGAGAAGAGGTGAAGGACAAGGACTTCTCCCACAAGTTTTTGAGATGCTTACCCTCAAGATTTGGTACATTGGTCACTATTCTAGTGAGGAGTGGTTTGGACACCATGACACCAAACCAAGTGTTGGGAGATATAATGACCGATGATACTTATAGAGATGATGATGAGAAGGAAGAAAAGAAGGAGAAGAAGGATGAGAAGAAGAAAAACGTGGCATTCAAAGCCACATCATCCAAGGGCAAAGCAAAGCAAGAAACTTCAAGTGAAGAAGATGAATCTTGGGATGATGATGATGATGAGAAGATGGCTCTATTTGTCAAGAGATTTGGCAAGTTCATGGTGAAGAAGGGCTACCGTGCTAGAAGAAAGAAGTCTTCATCCAAGAACAAAGAAGAGTCAAGAAGGTGCTTCAAGTGTGGAAGCAAAGATCATCTTGTCGCTCAATGCCCATACAATAGTGACAATGATGATGACAACAAGAAGAACAAGAAGAAGGACAAGAAGGAAAAGAAAGAGAAGAAGGACAAGATGGCCTTCAAGAAGAAGAAGGGTGGTTCATATGTAGTCACTTGGGATAGTGATGACTCCTCAAGTGATGATGATGATGATAGTGATGATCACAAGACCACCAAGAAGAAGGTTCTTGCAAGCATTGCCATCAATGAGAAGCCTTCTCTCTTCGAATCTTCATCATGCTTCATGGCTAAGGCCACTAAGGTACAATCTTGTGATGATGAAAGTGATGAAGAACATGTTGATGATAATGAACATGAAAATGAAAATGATAGTGATAGTGATGATGATGAACCTACTAAGGATGAATTAATTGACATGCTAGAAGATGCTAGAGAACACTTTGATATCAAGAGAAGGGAATGCAAAAGCTTGCGTAAGGAACTAAAAGCCCTTAAGCAAGCCTTTGATGAGCTCAATGCATCTCATGAGAGGCTAGAGGAAGCCAATGAGAAGCTTGACAAAGCTCACAAAAAGCTTGAAAAGGCTCATTCCACTTTGCTTGATGAGCAAAATAAAAGGAAGCATGTTGAAACTTGCAATGTAGGTTTAACTTGTGATATAATTGATGAATCACTATCTATGCCTATCATTGTTGCTCCTACTAACCCTTCTTGTAGCACTTCCACTTCTACCTCATCTAGTAGTGATGGTCTCACTTGTGATGCCTCACTAGTGGTTGAGAATGAGAACCTCAAGAAGGAGGTCACTAAGCTCACTCACACCTTAGCTAAGGCTTATGGTGGTGAGGACCGCTTGCTTATGGCCTTGGGTAGCCAAAGAGCTTCTCTCTACAATGAGGGATTGGGCTATACCCCCAAGAAAGGCAAGGCGGCCTTTGCTCCTCACAAGACTAGTTTTGTGAAGAACAATGGTCGGTTTTGCACTAGGTGCAAGCAAGTTGGTCATAAAGAGCAAGAATGCACCAACAAAAGTAAAAATGCTAATGTATCCTCCATTAAGCTTAATTCTTCCTATGTGCTTATTAAGGGTACAAATGGTGTAAATGCTAAGTTCATTGGCAAACCATAGATGGGCTCGAAGAAGAAAGCCATTTGGGTGCCAAAGAGCTTAGTTACTAACCTTCAAGGACCCAAGAAAGTTTGGGTACCTAAAAAGAATTGATCTTCTTTTGTAGGTCAATTACAAAGCCGGAGGAAGGCATTGGGTTCTTTATAGTGGGCGCACTCAACACATGACCGGTGATGCAAGAATGTTCAACTCAATCAACACCAATGACAATGATGGTTATGGTAGTATCACATTTGATGACAATGGCAAAGGCAAGGTCAAAGGGCTTGATAAGATTGCAATATCCAATGACATGAGCATATCCAATGTGTTGCTAGTAGAAAGCTTGAACTTCAATTTGTTATCCGTGGCACAATTGTGTGATCTTGGATTCAAATGCATATTTGGGATAGATGATGTAGAGATCATAAGTGTAGATGGCTCTTACTTGATCTTCAAAGGCTTTAGATATGAGAATCTATACTTGGTTGATTTCAATGCTAGTGAAGCTAGATTATCCACATGCTTGTTCACTAAGTCTAGCATGGGTTGGTTATGGCATAGAAGGCTTGGTCATGATGGAATGAAACAATTGAATAGATTGGTTAAGCATGACTTAGTTAAAGGCTTGAAAGATGTTGTGTTTGAAAAGGATAAGCTTTGTAGCTCTTGTCAAGCCGGCAAACAAGTTGGAAACACCCATCCTAAGAAAAGCATGATGAGCACTAGCAAAGCATTTGAGTTATTGCACATGGATTTGTTTGGGCCAACACAATACATTAGTATCGGTGGTAACAAATATGGATTTGTCATAGTGGATGATTACACTAGATACACTTGGGTATTCTTCCTAGTGGACAAAAGTGATGTATTTGCAACATTCAAATCATTTGTCAAGGGCATTCACAATGAGTTTGAAACAACCATCAAGAGAGTTAGAAGTGACAATGGTAGTGAGTTCAAGAATATTAGAATTGATGAGTTATGTGATGAATTTGGAATTAGACATCAATTCTCGGCCAAGTACACACCCCAATCAAATGGCCTTGTTGAGAGGAAGAATAGAACACTTATTGATATGGCAAGGTCTATGCTTAGTGAGTACAATGTGAGTCAATCCTTTTGGGCCGAAGCTATCAACATGGCTTGCTATTGTAGCAACCGCCTCTATTGTCACCGATTGAAAGAGAAGACACCATATGAGCTCTTGAATGGTAGAAAGCCCAACATTGCATATTTTCGGGTCTTTGGTTGCAAATGCTATATCTTGAAGAAAGGCACTAGATTGGGCAAGTTTGATAAGAAATGTGATGAAGGATTCCTACTTGGTTACTCCACTACAAGCAAAGCATATAGAGTTTGGAATTTGGATAGTGGTACTCTTGAGGAAGTTCATGATGTTGAATTTGATGAAACCAAGGGTTCATAAGAAGAGAATGAGAACTTGGAAGATGTTAGAGGCATTCAACTTTCAAATGCCATGAAGAACATGGATATTGGTGAATTGAGGCCTAGGCAAGAGATTGATGATGAAGATGATCAAGTGCAAGTACTCTCTAACTCAAATGTGCAAGATGATACAAATCAAGCGAGTGCAAGTGACTCTCATGACATTGATCAAGATCAAGTGGCTAGTACATCATCTCAACCCAATGATCAAGCAAGTGCAAGCAATCAAGTTCCAATACTCCAACCAACAAATATTGCGAGAGATCATCCTTTGGACACTATAATTGGAGATATTTCAAGAGGTGTACAAACAAGATCAAGATTGGCATCATTTTGCGAACACTTCTCATTTGTGTCATCCATTGAACCAAAGAAGATAGATGAAGCTTTGAAGGATGTTGATTGGGTGAATGCTATGCATGAAGAATTGAACAACTTCACAAGAAATCAAGTATGAGAGTTGGTAGAAAGACCAAAGGGACACAATGTGATTGGAACCAAATGGGTCTTTAGAAACAAGCAAGATCAAGATGGGATAGTGGTAAGGAACAAAGCAAGATTGGTAGCACAAGGCTATACACAAGTTGAAGGTCTTGACTTTGGAGAAACATATGCCCCGGTTGCTAGATTGGAAGCAATTAGAATCTTGCTAGCCTATGCTTGTGCCCACAACATCAAGCTCTATCAAATGGATGTCAAGAGTGCATTTCTAAATGCTACATCAATGAAGAAGTATATGTTGAGCAACCTCCCGGTTTTGAAGATGATAAGAAGCCCAACCATGTATACAAGTTGAAGAAGGCATTGTATGGCTTGAAGCAAGCACCTAGAGCATGGTATGAGAGATTGAGGGACTTCCTCCTCTCTAAAGGGTTCACAATGGGCAAAGTTGATACCACTCTTTTCATCAAGAAGATTGGAAAAGATATATTTGTATTGCAAATCTATGTAGATGACATCATATTTGGATCAACAAATCAAGATTTTTGTGATGAGTTTGGAAAGATGATGGCTAATGAGTTTGAGATGTCCATGATTGGAGAGTTGAGTTACTTCCTTGGTCTTCAAATCAAGCAATTGAAGAATGGTACATTTGTGAATCAAGGCAAGTACATCAAGGACATGATCAAGAAGTTTGGAATGATTGATAGCAAAGTCATTAGCACACCAATGGGAACCAATGGCAACTTGGATAGTGATGCAAGTGGAAACATGGTGGATCAAAAGTTGTATCGGTCTATGATTGGAAGCCTACTCTATGTGACCGCATCAAGGCCGGATGTCATGTTTAGTGTATGCATGTGTGCAAGATTTCAAGCCTCACCAAGAGAAAGTCATTTGAAGGCTACAAAGAGGATATTGAGGTACTTGAAGCATACACCAAATGTTGGTTTGTGGTATCCCAAAGGAGCAAAGTTTGAGCTAGTTGGTTACTCCGACTCGGACTATGCGGGATGCAAGGTTGAAAGGAAGAGCACCTCAGGCACATGTCAATTGTTGGGAAGATCACTTGTTTCATGGTCATCAAAGAAGCAAAATAGTGTTGCATTATCAACCGCCGAAGCCGAATACATATCCGCTGGTAGTTGTTGTGCACAAGTACTTTGGATGAAGGCCACTTTGAGTGACTTTGGAATCAAATTCAAGAAAGTGCCATTGCTATGTGACAATGAGAGTGCAATCAAGCTAACCAACAATCCGGTTCAACATGCAAGAACAAAGCACATTGATGTCCGCCACCATTTCATAAGAGATCATCAACAAAAAGGGGACATTTGCATTGAGAGTGTAGGCACCGAAGATCAACTTGCCGATATATTCACCAAGCCATTGGATGAGAAAAGGTTTTGCAAGCTAAGGAATGAGTTGAACATATTGGATTTCTCAAATATGTGTTGATGCACCCCCACTCATATGACATGCCTCTCCTTCGAGCAATCCAAGGTAAAAGTTGATTGGCATGACATACAACCTTGCTAAGGACATGTTTAGTGCATCTAGTCATATTTTCAATCTTATTAGGACCTTTCAAGTGGTTCTATTTTATTAGGATCATTCATGAAAATCAAATGATTTTGATGTTTATATGATATCACTATTGCTTCTATGCTTGATTTGATCTAGTGATAGCATATGACTTGTTTATGGGCTTGTAAACCTAGTGTTTAATCTAGAAAATGAGCTATAAGTGTTTAACTCAACATGGTACAAGATAACCCTTATTTGGAGGTGTGAAGAAGCTTGTCCTTGGATCAAACCGAGTTAAATATCTTTAGTAAATGATCTAGACTAGACTAAATTTGGGAAAATGATCCTCACCCCATTGATTGACATTGATAATCTCGACCCTACAAGTAATACTATCTATATTTAGAACCTTTGTGGTCATTGATGACAAAGGGGGAGAAAAACAACAATAAGGGGGAGATAAGGGGAAGAGAAACAAAGAGGAGAGAAACAAAGATGGTGAAAAAGGGAAAGAAACATAAAGATATCTTGACATATGACATAGGGGGAGAGATATGAAAAAGGAAAGGGATCAACTAAAATTTTGAGCACACAAGTAGGGGGAGCAAGCTCATGAACTTGTATGGTGCATTTGTATGTGCATTCCATATGTTTGCTTGCATGGCACAAGTATTAAAGTTAAACATCCATGCTTGTGTGATGAATGTTTAGTTGTATGGTTGAATGATGAAATGAAATCACTAGATAACTTTCATTTCCAAGTAAGTCTTTACAAGTGGTATCTTTCTAAAAGTATGTTTCCAAGTGGTATTAAGCTAACCATGGTGTTAAGGATGGTATAATGGTGCACTCCGATTGGTATCACACTTCAAAGGTCCATCTTTTATACCTTAGCATCATGTGGTAGACATTGACTCCTATCTAAGCATATGTGCAAGCTTCAATCAAAACTCTTAGCACATATGTAGGGGGAGCAATTGCTACCATTTGGGGTTCATGAAACTTGTCCATATCCTTTTACACATGGTAAATATGCTTGGGCAAGCAACAAGGATTCAATTGAATTTCAATTCATATCTTTGTATAAGGGTTGTCATCAATTACCAAAATGGGGGAGATTGAAAGCTCTAGTTTGGTTTTGGTGAATTGATGAAACCCTAAGTGCTAACCTAGTTTATCAAGTGATCATGAGATAGGTAGCACACTTCAAGTGGAGAAGCTAATGAAGATCATGACATGACAATGGTGATGGCATGGCTATAATCAAGGGCTTAAACTTGAAAAGAAGAAAGAGAAAAACAAAAAGCTCAAGGCAAAGGTATAATTTGTAGGAGCTATTTTGTTTTGGTGATCAAGACACTTAGAGAGTGTGATCACATTTAGGTTTGATAGCCGTACTATTAAGAGGGGTGAAACTCGTATCGGAATGCGGTTATCAATGTGCCACTAGATGCTCTAACTCATTGCATATGCATTTAGGATCTAGTGGAGTGCTAACACCCTTGAAAATGTTTGTGAAAATATGCTAACACATGTGCACAAGGTGACACACTTGGTGGTTAGCACACTTGAGCAAGGGTGAAGAGAATGGAGGTGATGCCAGCGTCGGTCAAGTGATCGGACGCTGGATCCAAATGCATCGGACGCTGACTGCCTGCGTCCGGTCGCGCTGACTTGGCAGTACAGTGGCTAGGGTTTACCACCGGACGCTGGGCTGTGTCCGGTCGAGGTGGACCAGACGTGTCCGGTCGAGGAAAACCGGTTTTTGACCCTTACTGTACTCGACCGGACGCTGAGGCTCCAGCGTCCGGTCAGTTTTGCCAGAGCGTCCGGTCAGCTTCATAGTCGTTGAAATCTGACGAACAGCATTTGAAGCTGGTGACACGTGGCGTCCATCAGTGGATTGGACGCTGAGTCTAGGGTCCGGTCAGTTGGACCGGAGAGTCCGGTCAGAGCGCAGTGTGCCCAGTGAAGGGGTACAATGGCTCTATTTCGTGGGGGCTTCTATTTAAGCCTCATGGCCGGCTATGGCTCACATTTTGGCCATTTTCATTGACATAGCAACCTTGTGAGCTAAGCCAAAGTCCTCCCACTCATTTCCATCATTGATTCATCATCATAGTGAGATTGGGAGTGAATCCAAGTGCATTGCTTGAGTGATTGCATCTAGAGGCACTTGGTGTTCGCGTTTTGCTGCGGATTTCGCTTGTTACTCTTGGTGGTTGCCGCCACCTAGACGGCTTGGAGCAGCGGGTGGTGATTGTCTCCGGCTCCGATCATGGTGATTGTGAGGGGTTCTTGACCTTTCCCCGGTGGAGCGCCAAAAGGTACTCTAGTGAATTGCTCGTGGCTTGTGTGATCCTCATCTTGTGTTGGTTGTGCGGCACCCTATTGAGGGTTTGGCGTGTGAAGCCAATTAGCGCGTGAACCTCCAAGTGAGTGAATCACCACGACGAGGAGTAGCTTGCCGGCAAGCAAGTGAACCTCGGTAAAAATCATTGTGTTCATCCTTTGATTCCGAGGTGATTGGTCTTCTTTGTTATTCATCCTTGTGATTGATTGGTTCACTCCTCTACACGGTGGTATAACTATCTTGATCACTCTCTTTACATTATCGCAAACTAGTTGACAAGCTCTTTAGTGTAACTAGTTGTGAGAGCTTGCTTGGTTGGTTGGTGTGGCTCTTTAGTTAGCCTTTGAGAGCACACTAACATAGGGTAGTGTCATACCTCTTGTGTGAATCGACACTATCTAAACTAGAATTGTGGTAGGTGGCTTGCATTTTGAGTAGGCTAGCGCAACACTTGCTTCGCCTCATAATTGTCTAACCTTTTATTAAGTGTTTTTGTAGAAATTTTTATTAGGCTATTCACCCCCCCCTCTAGCCATTAGGACCTTTCACCAAGTCTTTCATCTCAAAATTATTGGACAGAAAATCTTTTACTTCCTTGATTACACTAAGATTGTTTCTAAAGATTAAAATGTCATCCACATACAAGCACATAATTACACCTTCTCCCCCACCATACCGATAATATACACATTTATCCACTTCATTCACTGCAAAGCTGGCTGATCTCAATGTTTTGTTAAATTTCTCATGCCACTGCTTAGGAGCTTGCTTTAGGCCATGCAAGGATTTTAATAATTTACAAACCTTGCCCTCTTGACCTTTTGCTATAAATCCATCAGGCTGATCCATGTATCTCTTCCTCAAGCTCTCCATTCTAGAAAGCTGTCTTAACGTCCATCTGATGAACGAGAAGACCGTGTGAGGCAGCCAAGGACAACAACACGCGTATGGTCGTCAGACGGGCAATTGGTGAGTAAGTATCAAAATAATCATCTCTTTCCTTTTGTGTATAGCCCTTAGCCACTAGCCTCGTTTTGTACTTCTCAATAGTACCATCAGGCTGTAGCTTCTGTTTGAATACCCATTTGCACCCCACCGGTTTACATCCGAAAGGACGATCAACCACTTCCCAAGTTTCATTAGACATAATTGAGTCCATTTCACTTTGAATAGCTTCCTTCCACAAGTCAGCGTCAAGAGACGAATATGCCTCAGCTATGGATGTGGGAGTGTCATCCACAAAGTATATAATATAATCTTCACCAAAGGATTTTGCAACCCTTCGTCTCTTACTCTTTTGAGCGACTATATTATTATCCTCCTCAGGAATTTCTTCATGGGTTTCCACATCAGCGTGTATTACCGGTTCGTGTGTCTGCAGAAAAATAGAATCATGACTAGAAGTGCTAGATGTATTCTTCATGGAAAATTCATTCTAAAAAATGTCACATCTCTAGATTCTATAATTGTATCAACTAGCATATCAGGAACACCAGAGCTTATTATTAACAATTTATATCCCACGCTATGAATAGCATAACCGAGAAAGACACAATCAATAGTTTTTGTTGCAAGCTTTTGTTTTTTGTTTATTGGCACATTCACCTTTGCCAAACAACCTCAAGTTCGCAGGTAAGAAATATTTAATCTCTTCTTCTCCCATTCCTCAAATTGTGTAATTTCTTTGTTCTTTGTGGGCACCCTATTCAGGACATGACACGCTGTCAATATAGTCTCACCCCACCATTCCTTAGATAGTCCTGCTATCGGTGTTTGATTACCAGCAACCTGCTACGGGTTTACCCGAAGCAGTATTTGGTGAACTTCGGCGTAAGCTGTTCTCGACGAATTACATAGAAGACAACGAATTATTCTGGTTCGGGCCCTCGAGATCAAGTAATAGCCTTTACGTCTAGTCGGCGAGTAGCCTTTTGTGTATTGTATGATTGGATTGATTGTACAAAAGGTACCGCCTGTCTCTCTTTATATAGAACAGAGGACGGGGCGGTCAAGTCTAGTCCTAGTCTGTTAATAAAGAGTTCTAATTCAATTACAAGGAACACTTACCTTTGATTTCCAACTAATCCTATTCTTGAATACTTGAATAATACACTTCCATGTTTTGTGTCTTCAAGTCAATTCCAACCTGGACCGGGATTCTGCCGAGTACTCAGTCCATTAAGGAATCCCTAGGATCCTGATCCGTCACCTACAGTCTCTAACATGGCGTTAACCAAATTAGTTAGAGTGCGGTTCTTTCTATCTGCAATCCCATTGGACTGTGGTGAGTATGGTGGCATCCTCACATGACTAATACCATGCACCCCGCAAAACTCAGAAAACTCATTTGAGAAATATTCTCCCCCGCGATCAGACCGCAAACGTTTAATTTTCTTCTCAAGTTGATTTTCTACTTCAGCTTTATAGATCTTAAAATAATGCAATGCTTCATCTTTTGTTTTTAACGAATACACATAGCAAAAATGAGTGCAATCATCTATGTACGTTATGAAGTATCTCTTGCCACCTTTGGTCAACTCTCCATTCATCTCACATACATCAGAATGAATTAGCTCTAATGGTGCCAACTCCCTCGCCGCAGCAGCCTTGTGAGGCTTACGGGGATGTTTTGCCTCAACACAAACATGGCACTTAGAACCTTTAACCACATCAAATTTTGAAATTAAATTTAAACCAGCTAAGCAAGTTATGCTACCAAAATTAATATGACATAATCACGAATGCCAAATATTAGTTTCATCATCGTGGCTCACATGATTCACGGAACTAAAACATGTATCTGTCAAAGACAAGCGGAATAAGCATCCGCTCTTATAGGCTTTCCCAATAAAAGTACCATACTTAGAAAGTACGAACTTATTAGATTCAAATACAAGTTTAAAACCATCACGACACAGCAAGGAACCACTAATCAAGTTCTTCTTTATTGAGGGGACATGATGCACGTTCTTCAGCTGCACGGTCTTTCCCGAAGTAAGCTTCAGATCGATCGTACCAACACCACGTACAGCCACACACGCCCCATTCCCCATCAACAAGGAGGAAGCCCGCCCTACCTGATAAGAAGAAAACAAAGAAACATCAGCACACACATGTATATTGGCACCAGTATCAACCCACCAATCAGGTGAATGACAAACTTAAAGAACAGTAGGCAATAAATTACCGTACCCCATTGTTCCAGCCTCAGTCTCAACTGTGTTTATTGTTTTCTTGTTTGGCTTCCACTTAGCCTCAGGACACTCTAGTATAATGCCCAGGCTTGCCATAAGTATAACAATCCCCCTTGTCCTTGTTCTTCTTGTTCTTTTTAAAAGGAGTGATAGATTTTTGTTTGAGTTCTTGCTAGAATTTCTTCTTCTGGGGCTTGGGATGATTCTTCTGCACCACATGGGCACTAGAATTCCCCTCACTGACTTTCTTGCCACGGACATCTTTTGCTCTTGCCTTCTCTTCAACATCCAAAGATCCAATAAGCTCAGCAATGCTAAACTCTTGTCTCTTATGTTTCAGAGAAGTAGCAACATTTGTCCAAGTCTGTGGTAGCTTAGAAATCATACAGCCTGCCACAATCTTGTCAGGAAGCACACATCCAAACATTTTGAGTTCCTTTTCTAGTGTTTGTATCTCATGAGCCTGTTCCACTACAGAACGGTCCTCGACCATCCTGTAGTCATAAAACTGTTCCATGATGTACAACTCAGAACCAACATCAGACACTCTATATTTGGCCTCAAGTGCTTCCCACACGGCCTTGCTAGTCTGTAGCAGCACATATGCATCTACTATGGAGTCTCCTAGCACGCTCAAAATTGCAGCCTTAAACATAGTGTCAGCATGTTGGAATGCACTCTCCTCCTGTGGAGTATGCACCCCAACAGTCCTAGGTTCAACAGCAAAGTAGCAGTGCATATCAGTCAACCATAATATGCACCTCTGTCGTCACCTCTTACAGTGAGTGCCCTCAAACACATTTGGTTTTAGCATACTCGCAAAGCCAACTACCGAAAAATACCTATCACGTTTTTGGATTGTTAGATAATTGTGCATTTTCAATAGCAATTTAATCCAGAAAATAGCGACAATGGAAAGGTTGGTGACACCAGACATGTTCTTGTGTGTACTAAGCATGAACGCCATATACATAATGCTAACCAGCAGATTCTTGACACAAGACCTTACTAGAAAACAAAGAATAGAAACATACCCAGCAGCAGAGCCCGATGCACTAGTCGACATAGTGCCTGTCGGTGTAGTCGTCCCGCTCGTTGCAGTGCAGATGAGAAGCAGTGCCAATCACGTTGACGCCGCTCCGGGAAGAAGATGTAGCGAGTAGTCATGCCGCAGGCGACACTCCCAATAAACATGATTGCCGCCCTTCACCCGAGTAGGTGAACTCGACGACGGAAACGTACCGAAGGCTCTACTCTCCCAACTCCAGTGCTCGTCGGAATCGGGACGGGGAAACTCAAGTGCAACTAGAATGTGGTGAATGCGGAAGCAAAAGCAGAACCAATGACTGACGGAGGGGATCGGAATATAAGGTTGTGGCTGGGAAGCGAAGGACGGGATGGGACACAAAGAGTCGGACAGTAAAGGATGAAACTCCCGTAATAAAGGAGCCACCCACATCAATATGTGTAACTCCGGTAATCAAGTGACTTGAGTGGAGACGGAACGGGACGCAGAGAGTCGGACAGTAAAGGATGAAACTCCCGTAATGAAGGAGCCACCCACATCAATATGTGTAACTCCCGTAATCAAGTGACTTGAGTGGCAAAACCATGCCCGCTCGCCTCACCCACGCCCACGGCCTCGGCCCGGCCGGTGCGCGTGTGGCACGTCTATGTCATTTTCTCAGCCACTCAATATAGATGAAGAATATTCAACCATATAAGCCAAATCAACGTCTAGTTAAAATCTCGTATGGTAATAAACCATACATTGCGCATTAATACGAGCCATAGAGTTTATTTGATTTATTAAATATTATATGGGCCAAGCCCATAATATATCGGACAACGTGTCCAGCGCCGGGTCGAAGAATATCCCAGCGAGGAACGGCATCAGGAACCGCTCCACGATGGAGGAGTGGAGGAAGAGAACCCTAGCTGCGCTAGGTGCTCCCCCGTGGACCGTGGTCGTCTCGGGCGTCGAGAGCCTGAGCGCCGGAAAGTCAAGGATGCGGCGGCACTCGGGGTACGCGGTGAGGAAGATCTGGAAACCCCTGTCCACACGGTACCCGTCACCACGCCAGCTAAACGACGAGCCAAGGAATCCTATCGAGCCGTGGCCTTGTATCGTGAGTGCGGGAGGCCGCCGAGCCAGCCGAGATTAGCAAGTCTTTGGGTCGAGGTAATTTGGTTGCGCATCCGCACGGTGCCACGTAGGGACCATCCCTACCCAATTTTTTTTCCGTTTCTTTTATCACGATACTTAGAATCTCATCAGGCATGGTAGCCAAACAGGGCCTAGAATCCAACAAAATCTAGCTCGTTTGGATAGGATTCTAGGTTTCTGGGATTTTTTTAATCTAGATTCTGAAAAACTCTGGTAACCAAAAAGGACCTTGGTCACGCCAAAGCACATGACGTGGCTCTATGCATTGAAGTGATTAGAGGAGCACTAGCATTAGCATCGGGCTTGAGTCACGTCATACAGTCTGATGTGACTAAGCTGCGTATAGAGTGTGGCATGACTAAGGCTATCCGCACTCGTCCACCTCTATTTCCATCTCTAAAAAAGAATATTCTATCCTAGTCATCGAGATTCTCTACTCTATATTCATTTCTTCCGCACCCGTGTTATCTCTATCCCATACTCTATACCCACTATTCCATATTTTATTCCCCTCCTTCCCCCTTCTCTCTCTCCCCAACTCTCTCTCTCTCCTGCTACAGTGTTTGGCGTGCGTGCACAGTGCGCCTCTGGGTATAGCGCGCGTACCGGCCGGCCGCTACGCGCCCGTGCACGATACAGGCGCGCGGTGCGGGCGCGCGCACGCTACGGCTGGCGTACCGGCCGGTTTGCAGGTCGGCAGTGCGGATAGCCTAAGGGCACGTCTGGTTCTTGGCTAGGTTTGCCTAGCCTAGCTTGCTCGAGCGAGCCTGGCCTTGCCAATCGAGGCGAGCTAAAAACTCCTCTCTAGCAAAAGCAAGAAAATAGCTTGCTTGCACGGAATTAAAAAACACAGCTGGCCCAACAACCAAACTCTTCGTCTTGTCCTAGTCCTTGCTGGATAAAGGTAAAGCCAACGCTAGCGATAGAACCAAATGTTCCCTAAAAGTCACACTGGTAGCCAGATATAGGCACCAGACCCATTCCTCCTATCTTTTCTCCTCTATGTATCCATACTATCCGAATCACTCCCCTTTGTAGTCGTAAAAGGAAACCAGACAAACAGAACTTGAACTGTGGCATGTGAGTCTGGCTCTTTTCTCCTCTAATTTTGTCTCTTTCCACTCATGATATACGAGGTGACTCCACGTTGCAAATCTTTGGTGGAGATAACAAGACACACGTATAGGCAAAAAGACCGATTGCACAATGGTTTAATTTGTTTAAATTCTTAGGTAGATGGGTTGAACCACCAACTAATATTGTTCTAAAAAAAAGAACCACCAATTAATATTCAAATAGGATAACTTCATAGATATAAAAAAAACAGCAATACCTTAGTTGTGGGATCTTTATGTCCACAGGTAAAAGTTATACTCCCTCCATCTCATAAAGAGTGTCATTCTTATTTTCAAGAAGTCAAATTTTTTAACTTTAACCAAATATATAAAATAAAGTATTAATATTTATAGTGTATAATCAGTATCATTCGAATCGCTAAATATATTTTCATAATAAACTTATTTAGAGATACAAATATTATCAATATTTTCTACAAATCTAGTCAACCTTAATAAAATCAGCACGAACCACATAACAACACTCTTCTTGGAATGGAGTAGATCACATTCTCTATTTTAAATTAAATTAGAATATTATATTTTATCTTTGTATTATTCTTCATTCTATATTTGAAAAAAATAGAAGAGAAAAATAGAGACACGGAAGAAAAATGGGAAACAAGAACAGAACAAGAAAAACAGGAAAGAAAACGGACGAAACCAAGAAGCGCACGGGAAAACAAACGAAAAAAAAAACAAAAGGCGGACAAACGGACGAAACCAAAGAACTCGGACGGAAATGAAAAAAAAAAACAAACGCATAAAAACGGACGAACCAAGAAACACGGACTCGGAAGGAATGCCTGTATCCAATTGCTTGTGCATAGAATAGGACTATAGGTTCAAACTCGACAGGTTAGGCTGCGACATGAGCAGGGGCGAAGCCTAATAATGTCCCGTGGTGCAGATGCACCACCATAAAAATCGAAAACAATCAGACTTCGCCCTATAAGCACCCCTCTTGGCCTCTTGGGCCAATCTTCTGCACCCACACAGCCCAGCTAAGAGCACTTCGCTCAGTTCAGGTTTCCCTCGAGTCTGAGCCTCGCATCGCTTACTCTCGTCGGCGTCGCTGTGTCTTCCTAGCCCAGGCCTCCAACTCTCGGAGCACGTCTACGGTCGACGGTCTGTCCGCAGACCGCAGCTACCTACGAGCCGGAGTGCTGCCGCTCGCTTACCGGCTGGGGCTGGTCGATGGCGCATCGCTGTGAACCTGCATGGCTGCATTTGCAACGCTGCTGTACAGCTGAAGTGCGGAGAGCAGACACCTCAGAGCTGCATCCTGCGTCCACAACATCACTCATCAAGCCTTCAACTTCCTTCAAGCCAAGGTACGTAAGTACTACTCGGTAAGGACTCAAGCCTTATATTACAGTAGTACTGTAGGTGTGTAGTTATATTGTAGATTTTTGCATCTATTTCTTTCTCAGATAATTTATTATTACACAGCATGCTGTGTGCAAAGATTTGTCTTGTTTTAGATATTTACTTAGCATTGCTATTGTCTACTAATGACAGGTAAATTGTTTGAAAGTTTTTTCAAAACAAAAGCGGCAGAGCCTGATAGTGCCAACCATGCCCGCAATTCGCCTTTGGTGATGTGATATCAACTGGGAAGAGGAGATTGAATATAATCCAGGGTTGTGGAAACATATAGATGACTACCATCTTAATCTTAGAGAGATGAAGAGAAGGAAGTACATGGAAAAATGGCCTTGCCAGATGCCAACCTCAGCACGTTTAGTTTCCATGTGACACAGATTGGACGAGGGCCAAGAAGGTTTGCTCCAGAATGGTTCGATGAGTTTGGAAGTTGCCTTGAATATAGTGAGACCAAAGATAGGGCATAATGCTTTTTCTCAGAGAATGGTAGAGACTAGAACACGATCATTGTCCAATGGTTTATCGACTCATGAAGCTTGTATTAGTATTGTCAGTTGCTATTGTTACAGTTCAGAGGATTTTCTTAGGCATGAAGATCGTGAAACAAATTTATGCAACCACATCAACGATTAATTTATGAGCAATTGCCTTATTTGCTATGTGGGGAAGGAAGAAATGATGAAAGTCACAATTGAGGCCGTGGTTAGCCGCTTCATCTCCTACAACTAAAAGGAACAAAAGTAAGATAATTTTTTAGTGCGACCTTTTTTTTGGGTCGCCCTTCCCTCCCCTCCCTTGCGATATGATAAGGAGCGACGCTGAAGGACAAGTGGGAGGGTGGAAAAAAATAAAGAATAGAAAATGGTTCCTGATGCAAATGTGCAAGACAGATAGAATATATAAAAATGGTTATGATAATTTATAAGTAGTAGAAGATTCCTGATGTAAAAACGCTGTCAATCAGGATGATTTTGCCCGGTCAAAAAGAAAACATAAATCGCATGCCCTCTCTGCGCCCTGCGTCTACCACAACCACGCCGCCTTTCTGCGCCCTGCGTCTACCACAACCACGCCGCCGGTCTGCGCCCTGCGTCTATCACAACCATGACGTCGGCTTGACTCGAGAAGTGAAAGTGCATTTGCCCCCTATGTGGGTTTTGGTGTATTAATGACATCCAAATTAGGGACTAATGTGATCTTATTGAGATAAGTTGCAGCCGTTAGTCCAATGAAGAATTCAAAGAGTTGATAAAGATGAAATGACAACCCTCAATTCATGAAGTTGAAACACGATTCCAACTCAAAGCGGAGCTTCAAGTTTATTATTTTTGCTTTTGAGTTTAGGAATGTCGTACTACAACGTGGGATGCAAAAGTTGTCGGTCTGAGGAAGATAAGGTGCTCCAGCATAGAAATCTAACCTAAAAAGAGTCATCCTAGCATTGCACGAACACTTAGAATATTTTTTCTTGTTGGGTAGCGTTGGAAGTCCCGACATAGTGTCGAGAGTCCTGACCCTCTGCCTACTGTCCATTTGAGTGAGCCCCTCATCAAAAGTCCCGACGTACGTCGGGAGTTTCGACAGTGTCGTGCCCACAGTGTCCTCAACCCTTCTTTGAACAGTATTTCTAGTTAATGTCGGAAGTCCCAAGATCTGTGTCGGGACTCCCGACGTAGATCTGAGGGGATGCTTTTCACTTGAAGTATAAATACCCCTCTCTTCACTTACAACCGTTACGGACTCATTCATGACTCACGAACTTTCGTCCAAAACACCTCCCAAGCATTCAAGGCACTCCTCTCCTCTCCCCTTTGCTCCTAACATCGATTCTTCGAAGAATTTGAGTGGTAGGAGAGTGGATTGAGTGAGTAACTCACTTGGCAAGCTTGAGCAGTTGATTTCTTCGGCAAGCCTGTTGTTTTTGCGTCTATTGCTCTTGGGTTCTTGGAACCCTAGCCGGCTAGGCGTCGCCCAAGAGCTTCCATCTTGTGGAAGAGCCTTGGGAAGTTTGTATCACCCTTGATTTCTTAGTGGAAAGCTCAAGTGACCTTTGTGGTTACTTAGAGAGAGGAAAGGAGGTGGAAGAGACTCCGACCTTTGTGGTCACCTCAACAACGAGGACGTAGGAGCTCCTTAGTGGGGTTGCCAAACCTCAGGATAAATCTTTGTGTCTCTTGTGTCTCTTGGTGTTGGAGTACTTTGCTTGTTATTACTTGTATGTATTTGTCTCTCTCTCTCTCAACCCCTCTCTTAGGTACTTGGAGATTGATCTATGATTTGGAGGTGTCTCTTCATCAAGGAAGTGGTCTAACATCATCTTCCTACCTCTAGGAAGTGAGGGCGTAAGTTATTGGCATCACAAAGTTCATTTAAGCACCTGTAGTTCCTTTCACGTAGGCGTCGGGACTGCTGACAGTTTGTGTCGAAACTACTGACAATGTCGGGAGTTCCGACCCAAACTGTCAAGACTTCCGACAGTTGCTGACAAGTGACTTTGAGTTTTGTGTAGAATTTTTTAGATACGCCTATTCACCCCCATCTAGGCATTGTTTAGATCCTTTCAATTGATATCAGAGCAAGGTCTTCTCTAGCGCCTCACCGTGTTAGAAGAAACAATGTCGGAGACTGACAAGATGCAAGCTGAAGCCACCGAGAGGGCCAAGTCAATTGCAAAAGAGTTGATGGCAGAACAAGCAAAGCTTTTCAAAGATGAAATGAAGAAGATGCAAGATGAGATGAACAAGTTGAAGGAAGAGTTGAGCAAGAAAGTTGATGATGCAATAAGTGACAAGAATGATCCAACTAGTAGCAAGAATGATGCAAACAAAGACACGGGTAGTGATGTTGGAGCCAGTGAGAATGGTCATGGAAAAGGAATATACTCAAACATGAGTTTTGACTATGGGCAACTTATCAAAGGTTCATCTCTACACGCTCCAACCATCAACATTGGCAAGCCACCTCACTTTGATGGAACAAGATACATCGATTGGTCCTACAAGATGAAGATGCATCTTATTGCCGCAAGACTTTGGGAAGTTGTGGAGGTTGGTGTGATATTTCCTACCGATGAAGATAGAGAGATTACTCCGGATGAAGTGCACAATCTACATCAAAATGCACAAGCCGTTGCATTGCTTGTGTCAAGTCTAGCTCCGGATGAGTTTAGAAAGGTGAATGGAATGGAAAGTGCAAAGCTAATTTGGGATAGTTTGAAAGTGTCTTTTGAGAGAGACAAGAGTGTGAGAAAAGGTAACATTGAGTTACTTCATGGTGAATTGGAGAGATTCGTGTTCTTGCAAAATGAGACTACAAAATCCATGTTTGATAGGCTCATGGCATTGGTCAACCACATTAGAGCTCTTAGAAGCACCGAATGGGATGACAACAAGGTTGCTAGAAAGATGTTGAGAACTTATTGTTTACACTGAAATTTGGAAAGAGAGTCACAGGGACTCGAAGGCTCCCAAGACCATGTCATCAAGGAATCAATTGCATGTGGATTGGAACCAGCTGATTCAAATGCAGAAAAACTAGAATCGGCTTTCTTCAGATAGCGCCAGCAGATAAAGACAAAGGCTACGATCGGCGCCAGGACAGAACATGGTGGACTCTACAAAAAGGGAAAGATTAGAGTCCAAGTTATCTTAAATTAGGAATGTTTTCCTTCATATCTAAATTTGTAGCGAATTGTGATCAAGTATGATTCATGTTTAGACCCCGGGTATAAATATCAAGCCCTGGCTATTGTAAAAGACATCCAATCAATCAAATACAAGTCAATTACTTTTTTGGCTCCAGCCACCCTTTAGGAGTAGGAGTAGAGTAGATCTCGGCAAGTTCTTCAGCGAGTATGACTGCATCGATCCAGTCGACCTCCACTGCTTGTTGTAAGTACCGTCATGGTTTATACCTCTGTTTGTATGGCTGCATCGATCTGGTCGACCCCCACCACGGCTCTGGTATAAGCTAGTTATCGATTCTTGTCTAATTCAAGTATGGCCTGTGTGATTCTGCCTCAAACCCCACTGCTTGAATTAGATCAAGGTCAAGTTATCGGCTCTACCTTAGAATGACAGTCTTTGATAGATTCATTAAGTTACCGATATTGCTTATTGCTTTCATTATTTATCTAATTACAACAATATTACTCTGCCCGATTGAGATTGATTTAGATCGGCCTTATATATTATTTAACTCATCGTTTGCTAATCCAAAATTGATCTAATCTACACTTTAAATGATGAGTTATGCTTTATCGACTGTTTTATATCAATCTTAATCGTGCATAGCGTGCGGTTAAGGCATGTTGCGTCTTGAGTAGATTTATTGGCTAATGAGAACCGTTCCATGGCTCGTTATCACGGCATGTGTGATTCTGCCTCACACCCCACTGTTAGCACCGTGGAGTGGGGATCGTTATTTGGTAGATCTATTCTTGACAAGGTATGACTTTAACTGTGCGCTATGCCTGAATCGGCTATTTTAGCCAATATCGAGTGCTTCCACGAACAGTTCGCATCATGAGACCGTTGAAGTAAAGATAGGTTGAAAGATATGTTAGCCCCATGATCTTATTATTGTATTATGGCCTACATGATTCTGCCTCATGCCCCACTGATATTAGTAATGAGTTAGGGTCATCGAGTTTATTGTTATTTCTACGGCCTGCATGATTCTGCCTCATGCCCCACTGGTCATAGCGATAGATGAGATCTAACATGTTCATTAGATTTATTTTTATTAAATGGTTTAGTGGTGTTGAATTATTTCTTTACATAACAAGGGGTTCGGTTACTTGTAATCATTGGCTTGACATAAACCAATCATCGTTGATATCTTATTGCCATTGATTCATATTCGCTCAAACAATGATTTTTATCCTGAATGATAATCGATTCTTCTTACAAAACCCCATGAGCTCTAATTGATTTATTCTCATGAATATACTAGAATCGACTATTTAGTCGATCTCCTTTCATATCGGCTCTCATAGCCGCACATTCGGGACTGTCTGGCAACACCGACAAGTCCCGCCCTTAATTACTGATGAACTTTCTCTCCTTGTCAATTACAGGGTCAAATTGACTGGCACGCCTCGGGAGGATTGCGTTGGATCGACCATCCCTGCGCTGAAGCTAGGCGGATCTGCTCCATCGAGCGGACCCTTCCGGCTTGCTGTGTGTGTCCTCGGCATGGGACAAAATTATATGTCGACACACATTTCTGGCACGCCCGGTGGGACACCACAATCGTCATGGCGGCTCATAACAACAATGACATCCTTATGCTGCATTATAAAGATCTACCTGATGAAGATAAGGGTATCATCAGCAAAGCTATAGAAGAGTTTTAGAACAAATGTTTGTTGTCCTACACCAAAATACGTGACAACACAATTGTTCAGGAATTTCCACTACCAAGAGTTCTGTTACACGGGCAGATAGATACAACTGAAGCTGAAGACAGGCGTTTCTTTAAGGAAGTTGTGGACAAATCTGTTCGTGATGCAATATCAAGTCACAACGAAGCTTTCGTGGACGTATTCCACAATGCCATGAGAGAGGCGATTCATGGAGCTCCAGTTGGTCAAGGCAGACCGGCTTATTACAATATTCCAGATCCGTCTACCCAAGGGACTAATCAAGTCGGTACTAGCCATCAAGAAGCAGCACCAGCTAGTAGTGGTGATGTCCAGACAGTCCAGGGTTCATCTGAGCAAATTCAGGGGACTAATGCGAGCCAGACACAGTACAATTCTGGACCACCAGTACAACATGTGCAACAGCCGACGGGGCAAAATCAGAACCAGGTGATCAATTTTGGCACATCAGGCCACATACCGTCGTCGGCTCAAAAAATAGCACCATCAATTCAAAGGGTCCGTAGAGATATAGATCCTTATGTCTATAATCAAAGACTTCAAGCAGCAAGCCAGCAAAGGACCCAACAGATTGAGATTCCACAAGGGTATCACTACGGCACAGATTATAATACCCTTCACATGTTGCCAAATCCAGGATACCAAGGCACACGGGATTTCAATCAACAGATGGGTCAGCAGGCACAGAGAAATTCAAATTCAAATGCTGATGAGTTGTTGCTGAAGGTGACTGAGATGATGAAGAATCGGTTCGGTCTGAAGCCAAAAGGGCTGACCTTTTCGTACAAACACCCATATCCAGAATGGTATGATTTGGTCGCTCTTCCCACAAATTACAGGCTCCCAGAATTCGCCAAGTTCACTGGCCAAGACAGCACAAGCACAATAGAATATGTCAGTCGGTATCTTACACAATTGGGCGAAGCATCAGTTGAGGACGCCCATCAAGTTCGCTTCTTCTCTCTGTCCTTATCAGGGCCAGCCTTCACTTGGTTTTCATCATTGCCAGTCGATTCCATTATCAATTGGGCTGACCTGAAGAAGAAGTTTCATACATATTTTTACACTGGGACTGGAGAAAAGAAGATCACCAATCTGACAACTATAAGACAGAAGACTAATGAATCGGGCACTGAATTTCTTCAGAGGTTCCGAGAAACTAGGAACTTGTGCTTCTCCTTGAACTTGGCCGATGATCAACTAGCTGCTTTAGCTGTTCAAGGAATGATGCCGATGTGGAAAGAAAAGCTGCTGGGACAAGAATTTGACAACTTGGGTCAATTGGCTCAATGGGTAGCAGCGCTTAATAGCCAATTCCAGAGCATACACAGAGATACCCGATTCCAGAAGAGTACCTCAGTAGCCGAAGCTTATGATCCATACTCAGTCGACGACAGCTATGAAGATGAAGAAGAAGAGGTTGCTGCAGCTGAGTGGAATTGGGGCAAGAAGATAGTGATGGTGCCAAATCCTTGGGGAAGAGGAGTTGAGGAGAGTTATGACTTTGATGTCACCAAATCGGACAAGCTCTTCGATTTCTTGCTTGAGAAGGGGCAGATCAAGTTGCCCGATGGTCATGTCATGTTGCCCCCTGATCAGTTGAGGAATAAGAAGTTCTGCAAATTCTATAACGCTACTTCTCATTCCACTAATGAATGCAGAATCTTCAGGCAGCATATACAGAGAGCTATTCAGCAGGGGAGGCTCAAATTTGATACGCCTCGGAAGATGAAAGTCGATGATAATCCTTTCCCAAGAGATCAAAACATGGTTGATGCTGGGTTGTTCAAAGGGAAGACCAAGGTCCTAACATCAACCAAATCAAAAGAAGCTGGAACAGTCGATCCCAAGATGCAAATATCGGCTGACGAGTACAAGGAGATTAGAAGACGTCGTGCCGAGCAAAAGAGCCGATACGAGCAAGGGGAAACGTCAAAGACAGGGACGACAAAGCCATGGGTCACATCTTGGATTCTGTTGAATAAATGGCAGTGGCAGAAGGAAAAGGATTATCAGCGTTAGTTAAAAAACCAAGCATACCAGCATCAACTGGAAGAAGAGAGGTATGAAAGGGAACAAGCTGAATTACATTGGAATTGTCCCTTCTTTAGACATTGCTGGATTGAAGGTTTGAAGTTGCCTACCAGACATAATTGTCCCGAATGCAGCAATCAATATCAGGAACATAGGCAGTCTCAAACCAACCGCCGGTCCATCCATGCTCAAGATGCATATCATAATGATAACATGGATCGGCGCTTAAAAAATAAAAGTGTTCATGATCGGCTTGGGAAAAGGGACATTGATCAAAACTGGACTGATCATGAAGAGGAAGGCAATGAAAGAAGATATGTATGGCAGAAAGGCCAATGGTGTCCGAGAGGATTAACAAGAAGCCAGAAGAGAAGGGTGCAACGCCTAAGGAATACAGAGATGGAACAGGCTCAGGCACCTGGTAAAACTCAAGTGTGGCGTGCCAAGCAAATAGCCGATAGAAAGCAACCATCGGCTAATATCTAAATGGCTTTTCTGTTGCCATCAGAATTTAGAGCCCCGGTAAATCAAGAAGTTTATTTGGATTTCGATGAATCGGCGTATGAAGATATAGTTGCCAAGTTGACGGTCGTGCAGCAAGCAGTATTTGACAGACCAGTCAAGCATCGGCACTTGAAAGCGTTATATATGAAAGGTCTTGTTGATGGGAAGCCGATGAACAAGATGTTAGTGGACGAAGGTGCTTCCGTCAATCTCATGTCTTACACTACTTTTCGTAAGCTTGGCAAAAAATCAGAAAATCTGATGGAGACTGACATGATGCTTAAAGACTTTGGAGGCAATACGTCTGTCATTGATGGAAAAGGATCATAGAGTTTGCTCCTCGGTCATGATTGGATTCATGCAAATTGTTGTATACCATCGACCATGCATCAGTGTTTGATTCAATGGCATGGAGATGATGTTGAACTGGTTCATACCGATGAGTCCGTAAGCATCGCAACAGCCAATCTAGTCTTTTGGGAACTAGGAGACTTCGAATGTTTTTCTGGCAAATCATGGGACGGAGGCTTCATTAAGATCAGCTGAAAGGATCAAGATGCTCAAGAGGGGGGTGAATTGGGCTAATTCTAAATTTTCTTGCAATAATTAAATCCTATGGTTAGCCCAATTAACCCCTTGTGCCTAGAAGAGTGTTTCTATTAATCTAACGCACAACGGACTTGCAACCTATGTTCCAAACTTACTCTAGCATGGCAATTCTATGAATGTAAAGACAAGTATTGAATTGCTCAAAGTAAATGCTCAAAGTAAATAGAGAGAGAGGAACGCGACGATGTTTTGCCGAGGTATCGGAGAGTCGCCACTCCCCACTAGTCCTCGTTGGAGCACCCGCGCAAGGGTGTAGCTCCCCCTTGATCTGCGCAAGGATTAAGTGCTCTCTACGGGTTGATTCTTCGACACCCCGTCGCGGTGAATCACCCAAAACCGCTCACAACTTGAGTTGTGTCACCCACAAGTTCTGCCGGGTGATCACCAAGCTCCCAATCACCACCAAGCCGTCTAGGTGATGGCGATCACCAAGAGTAACAAGCACGAACTCTCACTTGACCACGCGAAGCCTAATGAGAACGGTGGATGCACACTTTGCTACTCTTGATTCACTAATGAGGCTACTCTCTTGGATTCTCAAATCTCAATCACCTCACTAGGACCTTGCTCTTCTTGGCACTCACAAATGTGTTTCTCAGCTGTTGGAATGAGCAAAAGTAACTCCACACACGAGTGGAGCTTCTATTTATAAGGCAGCCTGAAAAACGAACCGTTATGTGCCTCTGCGGGGTGACCGGACGCTCCGATCATGTTGACCGAACGCTCCGGTCAGTTCAACCCGCACACCAGTGTTTAAGTGTTGACCAGACACTGGTAGGGTCCGATCACCACTGACCGGACGCGTCCGGTCGCATTAAACCCTCACTGGAACCTTACTGTACTCGACCGGACGCTGAACCCCCAGGGTCCAGTCCGTACTGACCGGTCACGTCCGGTCATAGAATTCCTTCTCTGGAACCTTACTGGAGTCGACCGGACGCTGGTCCTCAGCGTTCGGTCACTTGACCACTCAGCGTCCGGTCAGCATTTGACCCTCCATTCACTTCCAACTCTTGATCATATGTGAATGAAGTTTGCTCTAAAGGATGATAGGGCTGTTGTGGAGCTACCTAGTGCTAGTTTTAACAAGTGTGCACCACACCTAACTCACTAGACTCATCTAGGTCAAGCTACCCGTCCATACCCCCCTTAATAGTATGGCCAAAGGAAAAACAAAGTCCTAAACTACTCTAAGTGTCTCTCCAACTCCAATCGACACTTAGAACTAGTCATCCTTAACCTTGTCGTCCATCCTTTGAAAACTGAAACGATTTCCATCGTAGGGGCATGACCACCTTGATTGCCCAATTGATCTCCATTACCATGACCTAACTTAATTGCCTTTACAAAACACACGTTAGTCATAGTAATCTTGTATTGTCATTAATCACCGAAACCCAACAAGGGGCCTAGATGCTTTCAATCTCCCCCTTTTTGGTGATTGATGACAATACCACCTCGAGTATGTGAAAGAGTGAGGTTTTTGACATGCTTGGTTCATATAAGCTTTTGTCAATAAGAACAAAGTAGTTAGGCAAGCTTATATGACCCAAGCCAACATGATGTACTCAAAAGATATGAAATAAGCATGAGTACAAGTAATAAAGCTCATTTGCATCGGAGTAAAGCGCGGAAGCAAAGGCAAATGAGCATAACACAAGTGATATGACATAAATAATGCAAAGTAGAGAGCACACATGTCATATATCACAATCACATAGATATCACTATCACATAGATATAATAGTATGCATGAAAGTAACCACACGAATGCATAATAGTAATAGTGTATCACACAAATAAAACTCCAAATGTATATAATAGACTAATAGCTGACTAAGCTCCCCCTAAAAGTTGCTCCCCCTAAGTCTACATACTCAAACCCTCTCCCCCTTTGGCGTCAAACACCAAAAACTAAGGGTCGGTCGATGGGGCTGCAGCAGACAAGCCAGGCGCTGAGGTACGAGGGGCAAGCTAGAACTAGGCGCCATCATCATCTGACCCTGAGCTCTATACTGACTGACCCTCTATGGCTAGAAGCGTCGCTAAAGAGGTCTGCGTCTAAGCTAGAGCAGGTGCTGCCTATGATGCTGCTGGTATATCTGTCGTAGGATCTGAAGATGCGACAAAAGAAGGGAGCCTCTGAGTAGTCATGACAACGGGAGCTGCTGTAGAAGGACCAGGGTCATACATATGTGGTGGTGTAGGCATCCCTATCAACTCGCTAAAAGATACTCCAAGACTCCTGGAGACTGACATGTCAGGCACAAATAGCGAGGGTGACTCATCCGGTGTGAAACCCGTCTGAAGTGGTGTGAAACGCGGGGCTAACACTGGCGAGATAACCACTGGGACACCTATACTATAGGAGAAGCAAATGGAGCTGGAGGCTATCCCTGACTCTGAAGCCCACTGGGCTGTACTGCTGGAGTTGTCATAGTGGTGGCAGGCTAAGCAAGCTAGGGTGAAGGCTATGACTGTGGAGCCCCAAGTGCTGTTACTACATGCTGCATAAATCCCATAAGCTGCTGCTGCATGAGTAACTGCTGCTGATGCATCTGCTGCTGCTGCTACTGGAGGACCTGCTGCTGTCGCTGGAACTCGTCGTGACGAGCCTGAAACTGTGCAAAGTTGGCAGCGGTCTCCTGAGCCTGTCGTGCCTGATCCTGTTGCATCCGCTCAAGAATAGCAATCAAAGCGGGATCCGTCTACGGTGCAGGTGGAGCTGAGCTGGAACTGTCAGCCTCTGCATCATGTCTGCGTAGAGGCATCTGAGGAATAGGCAGATAGTCATCATCCAAACTGTCACTAGACTCGCTCATCTCCTCCTAAGCCTCAAGCTCCTCCTCCTCAGTAGCTGCTATGCCTCTAATAGTCTCGTCCTGCTGAGCTACGGACTCTGGTACATCTAGACGACGGTGAGGCTAAGTGAGTGCCTATGGTGTGCTATGCCTAATCCTCTGTGCCATGTTATAAGCTGGAAACTCTGTGGTGGCACCTCTGTACTCTGCAACCATCTTAGGAGTCCTAACTTGTACAGCCTTGAGCATAAGAAATGTGATCCAATGTGCATATGGAAGCTGCATGTAACCCTTGAAGCCCTCAGCTATAGTATCCTCCATCTCTGATAGAAGGAGGTCCCAAATATCAAACACTGTCTGCTGCATTAGGGCATTGAGGAGCCAAAGCTGAAGGCGAGTCAAGCCCTCTCTGTATCCCATCCTGGGAAGTAGTGTCCTCCTGATGATAGCCTCTAGCACTCGAGCTGTAGGAGTAAGGTCACTGGGGTTCCTCCTCGACCCCTCACCAAAGGGCTCCTTGAAGCAATGGCGCACAAGATCTATAGGGGGCACCAAACCACCATGAGGACGCCTAGGAGGCTCCTGCTGTCCATAACATACCTCATGTAACCTGACAGGCTGCTATTGTAGCCTTAGTATCTCCCTGGCCCTCTGACTCATCATCCTGTAGTCTCTGCCTCTGAATGCAAAGTGTATAAAGTTATGCTGCAGGTCAACGTAGAGCGAAGCATAGAACTGCCAAACCCAATATGGTACATACAATCCTATCTAGCCAATTAGATCTGTCAGCCCTGGCAGATATGCAAGGTAGGAGCGAATATGCTCTCTAGCTGTTGTGACTATAGCCTCAATGCTGCAAACCTGCTGAGATCTGAAAACTGCTCCACTATTTAGATATGCATTGTAGAAGTCTTCCTAGAGCGGTGTATAGAATCCCTCTGAAGCTCTCTCATCCCTCCTGGGTGGAAACCACACATCAAACTCCACAAAGCGAAGCTGCTGAACCTGCTTGGCCGTGGTGGCCCTCAAGTCAAGGTGGGTCACTGGAGGCGGACCCTATGGATGAGGTGGTGGACGTGATCCCCTCTGCTGTGTCGGCGGCCTTGGTGACACTAGAACCCAGGTACGACCAGAGCGGCGTAGCAGTGGCTGGGGTGCCTGCTCGGTCTCCTCGGCCTGCTGGCCCTCCTCACCCTCTTGAGGCTGCTGTGACTACTGTCCCTCCTGTGTCTCCTGAGCTGGCTGAGGCTCTGCTGGCTATGACTCCTGCTGTGACTCCCCCTGAGGCTAAGGATCCACAATGGGAAGACGTCGTCCTGCCATCATGACAGTCCTAGATGGACTACCATGAAGACGCTCAATCTCCTTAAGTCTGCCCTGTGCGTCTGGTGCCAGATAATCTGCAATGACAACTCCACTATGGGCAACTCCTCTCTCGGCACGCTCTGCTACCTCAGCAACTGCAGCTGCTCTGGCTGTCTCTGCATCAGGGTACTTCCTCTTCTTGGATGCAGTCTTCTTTGTTGCCTTGCCTTTAAGACCTGTAGGCAGGCGAGGCGGAGGCCTCCGATCATCATCTCCTGGACCACCACCAATGTTCTTAGTGCGAGCCATCTGATCTGACTAGAACCACTGCCGCTGATAAGATCAACTGTCCACTAACACTTTCGAGGCTTGGCCTCGATCTGTACTCACGAGCTTGGCTCCGAGTTAACCAACAACAGCACCTGTCACCTCAACGACACCGACTCGCTGCACGATGGAATAGATAGATATACAAGTAAATACGATATATCTAATAGATGTGAAACCCTATAAGAGCAAGCAATTTAGATGCGAAATAGAAGCAACTGGCTTGCTACCTGACGAACCGACGAACCGAGAAGAAAAAAAAGGCGACACGCGGGGAACCACCGAAATCAGCTAGGGTTAGGGTTGTGATGAGCAGTGAATCGATGGCCCTATGAAATTGATGCTGTGATGAATAGCTAGATCATGGGTGAGTTGCAATGAGTATGCACGGGCATGAGCGGGGCCTTACCAGCGCAGGTTAGGCAGTGGGCGAGGAAACACGGCGGCGCTTAGACAGAAACACGGCGAGCTCGGCAATGGCCCGGGCAGAGGACTTGCTACGGCAGTGAGGGAGCTCGACGATGCAAGCCACGGCGAGGGATCTACGTCGTAGGCAGACCTTCGGCACAGACGTGGTGAGCACCGATGGCGGCGGCATGGGCGCTGCGGTGGTGGTGCGGAAAGCGGCGTTGGCGTGGCGGCTTGGAAGCGCGGCTTGGCCGGGAGTCGCGCGTGAGATCCAAGGCAGCACGGCGAGATGCACGGCAGCAGGGAGAAGTGGTGGCACGGCGATGCTGTGGAGGCAAGATGCAGTTAGGTCAAAACGCGATTTGATTTTATAGTGGCCACCATGGATCAGAATAGGAAATGGGAAAGAGACCTGATGCCGCACGATATCTACTGACCGGACGCTCTGGTGGTAGCAACCGGACGCTACCACCCAGCGTCCGGTCGATTCCAGAGAGGTCCAATTCCTCTGGAATCGCGACCGGACGCGTCTGGTGGTCCATGACCGGACGCAGCCAGAGTCCGGTTAGTTGCCTTTCACGCCATGTAGATCGACCGGACGTTGGAACCCTTCCTGACCGGATGCTCAAACGCAAAGTCCGGTCACTCCTTCAGCTTCTTTTCACCTCCTGTGAACTGACCGGACGCTGGACTGCAGAGTCCGGTGCAGCGTTCGGTCACTCTTTTCCAGCAAATCTTCAATGTTCCTCCGCGCTGCCTGTTCCCAATCTAGTCCCAACTTGAATAAGATCCAAATAAACACCAATTGGGACTGATGTGAGTGACCTCTCTCAAACCCTCATATTTTTCAAAATATTTTGCCTTAGGCTATAATTCTTTTTAAGAAAATAGGCAATAAGAGGGCAAATGGAACAAAATGACAAAACAACATTCATGCATATGCAATACTTGTAAGTAAAACTAGTTGCTTGTCAAGTTTGATTCAAGGTTAAGCTTCTTCACACGCTTTTTGGCGGTTATCTTAACCATGTTAGACAAGCCCTATATGCATTATAAAGCGTTAAACATGTTGTATATTACAATGCAATGCAAGAGACAACACAAGCTCAATTTTAAGTGAAGTTGCTAAAATCAAGCACATTGAGCTCATTCCGTAATCTACAAAATGTAGCCTCATCTAGTGGTTTAGTGAAGATATCCGCTAATTGATCTTCGGTTCTTACACCTTCTAGTGATATATCATTTTTAGCAACATGATCTCTTAGAAAGTGATGGCGGATATCTATGTGCTTGGTGCGAGAGTGTTGAACCGGATTATTTGCAAGTTTTACCGCACTTTCATTGTCGCACAAAAGAGGTACCTTTTCTAGAACTACACCATAGTCTAGCAAAGTTTGTTTCATGTATAATATTTGTGCACAACAAGCACCCGCGGCAATGTATTCCGCTTGGCTTGGTGGACAAAGCTACACACTATTTTGTTTCTTGGAGGACCAAGACACAAGTGATCTACTAAGCAAATGGCACCTCCTGATGTGCTCTTTCTATCAACTTT